>CM053770.1:90083494-90102272 GCA_028658325.1 Potorous gilbertii
GTGATCTATCCATTGGGCCACACCGCTGCCCCTAGAAATGTTGGCTATTGTTGGTAATTATCTTATTCTTATTATAGTTAATCTGATTAATTATTATTAATTCTATTTTATATAATAATTAATTAATATTAATTATAGTTCATCTTATGAGTTATATGATTTTTGATATCTTTGGTGAAAAAAGAGCCTCAGATTAGGAGCAGTTCTTCCTGGTCTTTAGGTTGTCTGGGTTTCAGCCAAACAGACAAACAAACCCAACTCTACCTGGGCAGATAGTCAGTCATCTACATTCCTTGCTGCCTGATTGGAGCCACAAGTTAGCTGCTGAGAGGATACAAAAGAGCCGGCAATCCTGGTCCCAGCAAAGCTCACCATCTTGTTTGGGAGAGGGTGCTGAAGCTTCTAAACATCTGAACAATACATTTCCAGAACAATCTAAAAAGCCCACGTTAGCCCTGGGATGATTTCTCTCCTTCAAACAGAATGCAAACTCCCAGAGCAGGGGCTGCTTTCCTTTCTGTCTTTGTACCTTGAAAGACTTAAAGTCACAGTTTTTTTTGGTTTCTTCATTTCTTTTGGGAAATTTCATCACTATTGGGACCTGTAGTCTTGCCTGGGATGTCTACAGAGTTGCCTCGAGCACTGAGATGAAGTGACTTGCCCAGGATCTCACAGCTACTACGTGGGGGTGCGGGGGGTGTCTGTCACAGATACAATTCAAATGCAGGTCTTGTTTCCTCTAAAGGTAAACCTTTCTTCACTCTATATACCTGCCTTTTGCCTTGCGTGAAAGTGGGCTGTCACTAAGGACCCGTTGGCTTGATTTGAATGGATAGTTCTGTGTGTACAGAAGACAATCTTAAAATTTCTGGCTTCTTTGGACTCAGTGAGACTAGACCTCAGACGAAAGATGTCACTCGCTGCAGGGTCTGCATTTGAAGTCTTTCTAACTTGGGTTGGAGTTGTCAGAGAGGGCCCTCCCTCTTCAAGAAGAACTTTTGACAATTTAGGGTTCCTTCCATAGCAGGAAGGTACGACAGAATTGTTATTCAGTCATTTCAATCCTGTCTGACTCTTTGTCACCCATGACTCTTGAATCTTGGCAAAGATACTGGAGTGGTTTGCCTTTCCTCCTCCAGCTCATTTTAGAGATGAGGGAACTGAGGTAAGTAGGGCTAAGTAACTTGCCCAGGATCACACAACTAGTAAGTATCTGAGGCTGAATTTCAACTCAGGTTTTCCTGACCCCAGGATCTCTATCCTCTATGCCACCTAAGCTGCCCCTAAATTGGAACAGTACTTTGATAATGGTCATTTCCCCACGAGTCAGAAGTTATGGTCATCCAGAAAGGAACAGTCTTGAATAGTGTCTTCCTGCTAGCAAGGACATGTTTGCTACATCAACTTAAAGAGCTAAACAACTGAAATGAGAATGTTTATCTGAGTTGAAAGAAGCTATAAAATCATTCTTTTCCTTCAATGTGAAGAGGGTGCTAAATAGAGTGGTCATTTGGAACCAGAAGAGACAGGTAGTGTGGTACATAATAGCTAGAGTACTGGACTTGGAGTCAGGTAGGACTCTCGCCTTAGACATTTATTGGTTAGGTGACTGTCAATTAATTTAACCTCTCTGAGCTGTAGTCTTACCACCTATAAAATGGGGACAACAATGTCAATTACCTCATAGTTATGAGGATTAGGGAGGGGAAGTATGCAAAGTGATTTGGAAACTTAAAAAAAATCTGTACTTACCTTTTAGTGTAATTTAAAAAAAAACTCTGAATTTAACAAACATCAGATACAATGAACACTTCCATATGGAAGTAGAACAAAAAAAGTGAGAATTTTACAGGATCTTTACAACCTTTAAAGGATGATAAATCACTGTAAATAGGAGAGGACTTCATGGACAAGAATGCTATTCTCTCTGCTTACTTTTCCCTATAGTTTTGAGACACTGGGTCCCTTTAGTTTGTGGAAGATCATGAGAGACAGGTGCAGGGCTGGAAAAGGAGAAATCATCATGCCTTGTCTATATAGTACTTTCATTTAAAAAATAAAAACATTTTAACCCATATTCTTAATTTTTAGGTAAAACCACCTCTGTGCCCAAGCAAAAGGGGAATGCCTTCTTGGTTTGTAGGAGAGAAAATCCTTGTCTCATTCTCTGTAGCTATGGGATTATAGATTGAGAGTTGAAAGGAACTTCAGAGGCCCTTTATTCCAATCCCTTAATTTTTGTAGATGAAGAAATTGAGGCCTGAATTAAGATGGTAGTCCAAGGTCATGCAAGGTCTAACTGCAAATGCAGCATCATTTCCACTGGTCATAGGCCCTGTAAGAACATAGTTGCTTGGAGCGAGAGTAAGTGCGCCTCTATTTTGAGTAGATTGTTGATGGTGGATTGTGTTACATGGGAAATACTTTCTATTGTACTGTTGCCCTGGTCCTTCTCTCTTCTCTTTTGGGTTGGTCAGAACTCCTTGGCTGTTGCTTTGATCTGAGCATCTCCCTGTGGTGCATCCAATTAGTGTGTGAGTTCCCCTAAAACTGCAAACTTAACTCCTACCAGATGCAATACACAAGTAAAGTGGAGTGCAATCAAGGAATCATCTGTGTTGACTCCCTTTGTGGAATAAGAATTTAAGAAATTTCAATGGAGTCTGCTTTTTTCTAACTTTTCACACTTTTTGGGGGCAGGGAAAGACAGGAGGAAAATTTCTGTGCTCATCAATTCAGGGTGACAGCTCACAATGCAACTGGAAATTGTGCCTGTTGCAGTGGTGGCTATTCAATGAGCTATTAGATGAACTACAATGCTAATAAAATTTAACAAACGTTGATGAAATGCCAGCTTTGGGCATAGCAGAAAAAGGCACAAAGGTGAATTCGAATAGAGTCCCCACTCTCCAATTAACCATTGTTTGAATGGTGGATTGACATGTTAACTGGCAATACATCTTTACAGGTAAGCCAAATCTAGTTCTGCTACTTTAGTTTGCCTATGTACATTGAAGCTAGGCATCCTGAAGACTGATATTCAAACTAGTCATCTCCCGTTATAGGAAATCTTCTGTCTAAAAGTAGCTAGTAGAATTATTTAGCTAGGCAACCAGTCAGGAAAGGAGTATACCCGAGTCAATGTGAAGTACAGTTATCCTTTCCAGGTTGCAGGGCACAGCATCGCCTTGATCTGGAAAATTTGTATAAAAAGTTTTGGCCCTCCCTTCATGCCAGAGAAGAAGTCTATGCTTTATGGGGTATTTATAGTACCTTATTGTAAAACTTGAGTTAAGTATTTGGTCATAGGCTCTGTGTCATCTGCTGGCCTTTGTGTGTTATCTACTGTTTCAGTGAAACTCCCCCAAATTCCCATTTAATTTCTTATGCTGACTCATGATATATAGAAACCACAATGGGAAAAATTGCAGTGTGGAAGGGATAACTGTATTCCATGGTAAGAAATCATAGGCCTCAATCCCTGCCTACAGGTTACTTCTAGGCCATTATTAAAGAAATTACTTAAGCCATGATTCAAACCAGCTGCATTGAATATACATTAAGTTATTTGTTTGATTGTTTTTTTTATAATTCCACCTTTACCAAGCTAGGAGGTGTCTTCCTGGTAATGTCCATGACAAGATACTGTGGCCCTATGGCAAAGAGCACTAGAATTGTAGTCAGAGTACCCAGATCCATTTTCAGCAGTCCCTTGTTAGCCTGTGTTCCTTTAGTCCCACTTTAGCTTTTGGGGCTTTAGTTGGACTACATCAGAGGCTTTTAACCTTTTCTCTGCCATGGACCCCTTTTGAAGTCCAGTGAAGCCTTGGGGACCCCCTTTCCTTCTTAGAATAAGGTTTTTAAATGCATGACATAAAGAATTACAAAGAAAATTGAAATGCAGTTATCTGAATATTAAGGAAGACATAATCATGGACCCCAAATTAAGAATGACTGGACTAGATGAATTCTGAGGTCCCTTACAGCTCTAAGTCAATCATCTCATTATAATCGACAGACAGGTTTGAAATTGTTAAAAATCTAGAGGGGTAGAGTTGTAGCTATTGTGTAAGCATCAACATTTAAGTTGTTGATCTCAGCTTGGCATTTTAACTAGAAATGTAGGGGATAGTAGATGGTAGCCAGGCCACGAAATCTGAGCTTCATACAGTTGGCAGGTCAGTGCTACTTTTCATCAAAGAAAAATGAAATGAGCAGGTGTGTGCATGAGGAAGATGAATCTGGTGGCATAGGATGAGAGGAGAAAACACAGGAAGGAAGATCATTAGGACAGCATCATTGTAGTCCAAGTCAGTGGGACAATTAAATCAGTACAATGGTCTGAACTAGAGAGTGGAAACGAAAGAAAGGGGGTGGGGGGATAAATGTTAAAGATGGTGTCCATTTAACATATGTCTCTGTTTCTTTCCCCAGCATGAAATCAGAAGCCATGGGTGGAAATGATGAAACAATCTGGTACCTGATTCAAGAGTTTGACAGAGAAGCTGTGGAGGAGGAGGAAGAGAGGAGAGATGAATTTTCCCACTCATCCTCGGTTACCTCATCTCCTGACTTGTTGGAATTTGAATGGTATGTAACTAACAGCCTGCTTGTCAATGGTTGGTGGGGTTGGTAATGGGAGTGTGTGTGTGTGTGTGTGTGTGTGTGTGAGAGAGAGAGAGAGAGAGAGAGAGAGAGAGAGAGAGAGAGAGAGAGAGACACGGAGAGAGACAGAGAGAGTGTGTGTGTGTGAGAGAGACAGAGACAGAGACAGAGTGTGTGCGTGCGTGTGTGTGTGTGTGTGTGTGTGTGTGTGTGAGAGAGAGAGAGAGAGAGAGAGAGAGAGAGAGAGAGCGAGCGAGAGAGAGAGAGAGAGAAGATTTGCTCAGTCACTGAGCAAAAAGGCATTGACCTAGACTAGTTCTCTGGTTGGTGAAATGGTTTATAGTGGGCCTCCTAGGTTTCTTTTTATAGTTTTCACAACTATCTCTAGAAGCAGAGGTTTCTAACTTGGAACATCTATCTAAGTCTTTATCTCCCTATCTATCCACACATACATACATATACATATATGTGCTATATATACAGGTATAACTGTATTTAATATAAATTGGATTTCTTTGTAAACTTGTGTTTTTTATTTAATACCTTTAAAAACATTATTCTGAGAAGGAAGAGGTCCACAGGATTCCGAAGATGGCTAATGAGGTCCATTATAGATTGATTGTATCTTATCCTTTAAATAGAAAAGCAAGTTGTATGTAATAGAGACTTGCAATTTCAGGGGCAAATACTCTTTCTCTGTTCCCTATTTATACAGATGTATAAATGTCCATTGTTTTTGAAGGTTGTTAAAATAGTAAATTAAAATGATTAAAGGGAGAGAAAGAAAAAAACAAAAAGTGAGGGGGTTGGACTAAAATTCTCTAAAATTCCTTTCAGCTCTGAATTTGTGATGTATTATCTTATGACTTGTACAGTGACATAGATAGGCAGCCCTGTGTCAGCCCCTCTTCTCCCAGGCCTGTTAATCACAATGCATCGGGGTGGAACTTGACCAGCAGAGGCCAGCAATACAATGCTTTTATAGAATCTGGGCATTTTTCCATGCTCAGATACAAAATCTATGGGCTGTCCAATGCAGGAGACCTTTACTTGGATCGTTCTCCATAGAACTCTTGTTGGAGGTGGAGAAGACAGCACCTGTTATGTGACAAAGGGGTCCTTTCATCCCAGAGGACCAGTAGCATTAACATTCACATAGTTCAGATTGGAACCTCAGGTTCACGCTCCAAATCCAATATGCCCAGTATACTAGATAATAGCTGGCATTTATATGGAATCTACTATGTACCACGCACTATGCTAAGCACTTTACAAAGGTGCCATTATCATCCTTATTTTACAGCTGAGGAAACTGAGGCAAACAGAGGGTCCGTGACTTGCCCAACATCATATGACTACTAATTATCTAAGATTAGATTCAGTCTTGGGATTTCCTGACTCCAGACCCAGTTTTCCATCCCCTGTACCACCTACGTACCTGCACTGTACCCCCTAATCTCCTCAACACATCTGTCCCTCGATACCTGTTCCCTAATCAACCTCTCTCCTCAGCCAGGACCTGGAGGAGAGGCATCTTGAAGACTATGACATAAGCCAGTCCTGCACATGAAGTAAAGAGGTCTTACACTGAACTCTCTGATACGACAGAAAGGCATAAAGAAACTCATCTTCTCTCACTCCCTAGCTCCGTGTTGTTGAAGGAGAATTAATTATAATAATAAATAACATGTGTATAGCACTGTAAGTTTTATAAAACACTTTCTACATATTGTCTCACTTTATCTTCACAATAACCTGATGAGTTAAGTGCTGTTATAATCCCAGTTTTAGAGATGAGAAAACTGACTGAGAGTTAAGTGACTTGCCCAGGGTCACACAGCTAATAAGTGTGTAGAACTCACATACTTGGAGTCCAAGTACGACACTTAATTTGCTATGGCATCGAAGCATGAGGTCCATAGCTCAGGGTCCAGATTTCCCACAAAGTTCGGGACCCCTTCCTTCCCCAGGTCCCTTGCCAAGATGAATTTCTTTTCCTGCGGTCCCTGCAGTTGTGGCATCCATAGAAACACAGAATTTTAGGGCAGAGGGACCTTAGGGTTCTCAGTTTATCATATCATAGGACCTCAGAATCCTAAATGAACTCAGGGGTCATTCTAGTCCAACCCCCAATCGTTGTAGAAATGAATCCTCCCTGTACATCATGTGTGACAAGAGGTCATACAGCCTCTCCTGGAAGACCTTCTAGTGGTGAGGAATTTATGAAACTATGAGACAGTCACTGACTTCTCTGGACTTTGCTGTTAAGAATCTTTTTTCGATTTGTTGCCAAAAGTAACTGATATCAGTTTGACTCTTCTATAGGGCAGGCAGAGATGAAGTCCTTGCCTCAGAGAGTATGTAATCATGAAGGCTGAGGGAGTCATCAAGGGTATTCTCCAAAAGGCCTCAGTAGCATTTCACAACCATGTTCCATCTTTACAAGCAAATCAAGCTTTTCCTTGTTTCCAAACCCAGAAACAGAACCAGTATAGGCCTCTCACCATGCTCATTCCCAGGCAGGACAGGTCTGTAATTTCTAGTTGAATGTCCCAAGGATGTCCTACTTTTAGACTTTAGGAATGGAGCAGAAAAATTAAATGACCCCAGGAACAAGTAGGGCATCAAAACGATGCCACCAACTCCTTCTCATCCCATCATGAGAAAATCCTAAGATCTAGGACAAAGTTGGGTCTAATATCAGAAGGCAAGCCACTTGGGGACCCCATTCCCAACCCTATTCATGATTCAGTTAACGATCTGAGTTGGCCATTTCATTATTTTCTGCTTCAGTCTTTTCAGCTGTCTCACAGGGAGAATTAATCCTGCTACCACTTCCTGTATCCACTGCCCTACCGTGACTAAGGAGCACATAAGAGTTAAAACCATTTTTATCAGCAAGCATTTATTTTCTCTCCCCGCAATGAACAACAAAAATCAATCAATTTCTTGCAACGAACATGCATAGTCAAGTAAAGTGAATTCCCTCATTGGCCTTGTCCAAGAATGAGTATGTCAAACTGCAGTGTGAGTCCATCATCTCTCTGTCAGAAAGTGGGGAGCATTTGGGGTGTTTTGGAATGCAGGAACATTTGTCAGAGGATATTTTAAAAGAGATTCCTGCTCTGATGCAGATGCTGCATTCTGATCATCCCTTCCTCAGTTGGCTCCATGTCCCTGATCTGAGATTCTGTGAAACAATCAGACCTCAATGAAACATGGGCAGGGGGAATAAAAAGTGGAGAGCAGCACCTATGACCCCTAGTGACCACCCTTGATGACCACCCCTCTCCTACCGCTGGCCTTCCTCTCTTCTAGATACCTCTATTTCTACAAGCAGACAGTGGACCTTCTGACCCAGAGTGGAATCATCTCCCTTGAGCAGGTGTCCCTACCCATTGTCTCTACAGCCATCTCCCATCTGGGGCAAGAGCTGCCAGAAGAGAAGAGAGAAAGTATCCTCCAGGCCTGTGCTCAGAGACAAAGCAGCTTTGTCAATGCAAAGGCTCCCTGCCAAGAGCCTGAGTGTGTTGCTGAGGACAGTGTGAAGGACAGTGGAATGGGCAGCCAAGAGGCCAATGAATCCCTGGTCTCCACTCTAGAAGAGGTAAGTGGGTTTTTTGGGGGAGACAGAGGTAGATCTGGAAGAGATACCCTTTGCTATAGATAGAGAAAGAGATCAGAAAACTTGTCCAGGATGACATCAATGTGTCAAAAATGTCACCAGAATCATAGCTGATATTTTGGAAGCTTGCACTACCACAATGCTGACTTGTTGGTCATGCAGGGACTTTTTTTTTACTAGATCCATGATTCTATTTGGATAGGGCACTCTAGGTGGTTAATGCAGAACAACTATTATTCTGTTAGACTGGTACTGCCTGGGTCACCTAGAAATTAAGAGTCCTGGGCAGGGTCACAGAGACAGAATATGTCAAAGGCAAGAGTGGAAGTCAACTCTTCATGGTTCTCAGGGCATCTTTTCTATTCACTATAACAGGAAACATCTATAGCTACCTATTCATTCTCTTTCAGTCATGTCTGATTCTTTGTGACTCCACTTGGGGTTTTCTTGGCAGAGATATTGGAATGGTCTTGCCATTTCCTTCTCCAGCTCTTTTTACAAAGGAGGAAACTGAGGCAAGAGGGATTAAGTGACTTGCCCAGAGTCATAGAGCTAGGAAGTGTATGAAGCTGGATTTGAACTCATGAAGATGAGTCTTCCTGACTTCAGGCCCAGCACTCTACTCTCTGGACCACCTAACTTCCTATCTATGGCTACTACCTACAGGCATTGTAGAAGAAAAAACTCAGAGGATAAGTTTGAGTCTTCAGGTAGCTGTAACTACCATTGGCACAACAGTGGTAGGGCAGATGGGTCAAGGGGAGGTTTTTGTTATTCTGTTATTTGGGCAGATCTGTCTCTTCATGTCTTCATGGACCGTCCCATCCCTGGGGTCTTCTTGGTCATTTCCTTCTCCAGGTAACAGAGATTCAATGACTTATCTAGGGTCACACAGCTGGCAAGTATCTGAGGTCAGATTTGAACTCAGGTCTTTCTGACTTCCAGCACTCTGTCCACTAAACCATCTAGCTGCCTCTTCAGAGGAGGTTACCAACTTGCTAAATTGCCACTGTCCAATAAATAACTTTTCTGGCCTGAGAGAGCTTCGAGGGAGCTGGACCATCCCATCACCAACGAAGTCAGAGAGGACTATTTGTTCCAACCCACTCTGGAAGGTTCCAGTTTTATTCTGATTCCCCATGACTTTCCAGCCTGTCAAAGTCCAGTAAGAGTTAGGGACATACCTTGAACTGATCTCCAGGATAAGGCATAGATAAATAAATGGCAAATCAAATAGTTCCTACTTACATAGTGCTTTACGATTTACAGTGTGCTTTGCTACAATATCCTTGGAAGGGGAGGTATAAGGAAAATAAGTGTTATCATCCCCATTATTAAGATGAGAAAGCTTAGCAAGGCTTAGCAGCTAAGTGGAGAAGTGAATAGAAGATCAGGAAGACCTGTGTTCAAATTTGTCTTCAGATGCTTAAGAGCTACGTGACCCTGGGAAAGTCACTTAACAGGTTACCTCAGTTTCCTGGTCTATAAAATGAGCTAGATAAAGAAATGACAAACCACTCCAGTATCTTTGCCAAGAAAACCCTAAATGGAGTCATGAAGAGTCAGGCACGACAGAAATGACTGCAATGGCTGAACAATAAGGAGAAAGGCTCAAGAGGGTGTTGTTCATTATCACACAGCTGATAGCTCTAGAGTCTAGACTTGAACCCAGTGTTCTATCATCAAGTACAATGCTCTTTCTATTATCTATTCCGTCTCTTAAACCCTCGGAGCTAGAGCGAGATGGAATTCTTAGTTTGCAGGTACCATCAGTGTCCTAAGTGTGGGTCCAGTGTACATATACACACAACACACAATGAAGTTTTGGTACCTCCTCTTTCTTTGAGAATGGGGCTTCTCCTTAGTGGAGCAATAAGAGGAGTAAAAGGGCAGTCTCCTTTTCATGCCTGACTCTTCTTGACCCCTTTGGAGTTTTCTTGGCAAAGATATTGGAGTGTTTGCCATTTGCTTCTCCAGCTCATTTTACAGAGGAGGAAACTGAGGCAAACAGGGTTAAGTGACTTGCCCAGGGTCACATAGCTAGTAAGTATCTGAGGCCAGATTTGAACTCAGGAAGATGAGTCTTCCTGACTCCAGGCAGTACCCTATCTACTGTACCACCTAGCTATACTAAGTATACTCCAGGTACCAAATAATTGTATTTTCTTTTCAGTCAATGATCATATTATTTTAATCATTCCAGGTATGCTTATTGCTCTCAGTTGAGAATTTAAAGAGAGTCACTTTTTTGTTGTTACTAAAGCCCTTTGCTCAAAATTGAAGCATGTTTTTTGTCCTATTCAACTGAAATTTAGCTTCATGGATGCCATCATCTATCTATTTATTTTATTTAAAGGAATGGATAGATCCTAGGTAAGACAATAACAGCTGGCATTTACAGGATGCTTTAAAGTTTGCCAAGTGTGTCACATATGTTGTCTCATTTAAGTCTTACAACAACTCTATCCAGCAGGTGCAATCAGTATCCCCATTTTAGAGAGGAGGAAACTGAAGCAGGTTAAGGGGCTTAGCCAGGGTCACAGAATCAGTAAGTGTCAAAGACAGGATTGGAATCGGGGACTTTCTCTCTCTGAATCCATCACTCTGTCTCCTCTATCACCTTGTTACCTAGGCAGGCACTTACTGGATCTGAGGAAGATAACCCAAGGAGAGCCTTTTATCTTGTGTGCACAACCTAACTGAGCAACTAGGTGGCATAGTGGAAGAATGCAAGCCCTGGAATCAGGAGAAACTGAATTCAAATCCAGCCTCAGACACTTAAGAGCTGTGTGACCCTAGGCAAGGCACCTGACCCTGTTTGCGTCAGTTTCCTCATCTTTAAAATGACCCAGAGAAGGAAATGGAAAACCACTCCCAGTATCTTTGCCAAGAAGAGCTCAGATGGGATCACCAAGGGTCAGACAACTGAAAACAACTAGACAACAATAAAACATTCTGCTATGGGAAGGCGTGTGTTGTAGAGTGCCTCATGTCACTGCTTCTTCTCTTTGGTGACTTGTAGTGTGGGACGGCCTAGAATGTGACTCCAGGATCAGCCAGCATGGGTTCAGTGGCAGATCTGGGCTGGTGTGAAAATCACTCACTCCTTTATCCTTTGCCTTGAGATCACTGTGGATCTTAGCCCCATCTTACCCAACCCCCCCCACCCCCACATGTCCAGCTTGGACAAAAAGTGGGTCAAAACCATACTGGTCATCATGGGTAGAGTTAAGCTGTAAGGCACACTTTTAAAATCCTGGAATCTAAGGGTTAAAAGGTACCTCGTCCTCATCTAGTTCAACCATTATCTGAAATGTGAATCATCTCTGCAGAGGCCTGGCAAGAAGTCCTCCTACCACACAGGGAACTCAGCACCACACTAGGTATTTTCAGGTAGCCCTAATTAGGAAGATCCTCCTCAAGCAACCTAAATCGGACGCTTTTGATGTCTGCCTCTTTATTTTTCCATCATTCTCTAAATCTGGTGACCCTCCCTCCTCTGGAGTCAAGGCACCTATGAGTATCAGCTACTATTTAGTTTGTAGCAAAGCATGAGAAATAAGTAAAGGAATGAGATGTAGAGAAGATAAGAGAGACAGAGAGAGACTTGATTACATACTTAATATGTGTTAGGCACTGTGTTAAGGAGATAGATACATAGATACATAGATGATGGATGGATGGATAAATGGATGGATAGATAGAATACTTATAAAATAAATGAGTTATATGTTCTAAGCACTGTGCTAACTAGTAGAGAGATAAATAGGTAGATAAATGACAGATGGACAGATAGATGATAGATGGATAGACAGATAAATAAGTTGATTGATAAATGGATAGATAGAACATTTATTAAGCGGCTATTAAGATTATACTAGGCTTTCCCTGCTGTTTGCAAGGCAGATGTTGTTTTCTGTGTTAGTCAAAATTGCTTTATGTTTATCAAGTTCATAAGAATAAGAAGAAATTTGAAAAAACAAAAAAAGAAAGAAAATTGCTGGAGACAAGATTACCTTAATCTAAGAATAACCTTGCTGAGAAATGGCTTACATTTACTGCTAACATCGTTACCTCCTTACTAAAATATACTTATTTTTTTTTAGGGAGGGAGTTAGGAAAAACGGGCATCTGATACAAATTGTTATTTCCCTAAGACAAGTCAATAACACAGGAAATGGTTGCTTCTTTTCTACTTCTTTGGGGGAGGAAGAAAGTCATTCATGACTCAAGATAACCTAAGAAAATCTAAAAGGTCATCTCAGGATGAATACTGTTGCTTCAGACCCTCCACAGGTGCATGGATAAAGAAGCCATCCAGCTGCTTTATTCTGAAGATTGGCCAGAGTCTTCTCCTGGAGCACATTCCTTTGTCCCCTTAGGACAGAGAGAGTAGATGATTGATTATATAGCTTGGCATCTGCTTGGATCATTGTGCCATAGGTTCCCACTGAACATGGGATGCCCTCATTGGGATCTTATACCTAGAGCGGGAAGGTATCTTAGAAGTCTTCAAGTCCAATATCAACCCCCCTTTATTTAACACATGATAAAATTGAAGCTTACAGAGCTGAGCATTACACAGAGGGCAGAGACAGAAGTCAAACATGGGTCCTCAGATTCAGGATCTGGTGGTCTTGGCCCTTCTCCCCACTCAGACCCTTCAGAATGAATGAACGTGGGTTCTGCTAATAGTAAGTGACACCTTTAGAATGATATAAAGTTTGCCTAGCTGGTGTAGTGGATAGAGTACCAGGCCTGGACACAGAAAGACTTACTGTTCTTCCTGAGTTCAACCCTGGTGTCAGATACCAGCTATGTGACCCTGGGCTAGTCACTTAATAACCCTATTGGCCTTCATTTCTCATCTACGAAATGGACTAGAGAAGGAAATGACAAACCACTCCAGTATCCTTGTCAAGAAAACCTTAAATGGAGTCACAAAGAGTTGAACGTGACTGAAACGAAGGAACAGCCACAAAAGTTTGCACAAGACACTAGCTCATAACAGATCTGTCAGGTTGGTCATGCCATGTCAATCCCAGGCAAGTAAACACTGGGGTTCAGAAAGTTTGCAACTTGTCTAAAATTAATGACAAACAAGTAGAAGAGTCAAGATTCAAAGCCAGATCTTCTGAATTCCAACCCACTTGCTCTTTTCATTAGACTGTGTTGGTTCTGTGAAATGACCATTGTTGGAGAATGAAGCCAATGTTCTATGTTACTGCTTTGTGGGACGAGGGGGGAGATACTGCAACTAAGAGGTTTATCCCTTTCTTCTGTCTGGAGATTATGACACAGAATCACAAATTTGACCATGAAGGTGTTTTTTAATCTAGACTTGTGATTTCATGGGTGTGGGTAGCTCCTAGTAGGTCAACTCAATCCTGCCAAAGAAGACTGGTAACTTGACACTTGGAGCCTTTGAGGGTTGCCTGGGGCACCAAGAGGCTTAGAACCCACACCACCATAAGGAGAGTTTATTCCTGTCCTCATCTTTTGTGATGTGTACTGAACAACTCGAACTATGTTCTGGAATAGTCCAGAATGGTGCTTAATATCATGAGAGATTAAAAGGGAGGGACCAAGGAGACACAATAGAGCTTTTCCTGGAGTGGGTTACAGAATATGTGCTATGTACTGTGGCTTTCTTTAGCTGGAGTCTTTGTGCGGGGGAATTCCACCACGGGTTCAGTAGAAATATTCAAGTGTAGCCAGGGAAAGGTTAAAAAAAACCCAAAACATAGGAGTTAAATATTCTTTTTATTTCTATTGTCAGTTCAGTGTTTGCAGGTGGCAGCTCAGAAAATCCAGAGGAAAACAGCCATCTCTATGTGCAGATCATCAGTTTCTTAAAGGGCCTTTTCAGTACGAACACACAGGTGCAACAAGTAGGACAGACAGCAGAGCACATAAGATCTCTGCCCCCTTGCTTCTCTCCTCCATGTAGGAAAGGGACTTTCCAATGTCTTTCATTTGCTTGAATTCCTAGGTAGCTCAGATGATATGCCCACTAGCCTTTTCCTCTAAGGATCCAGGAATTAAATTCCTTTTTAACAGACGTTTTTCAAGGTAAATATCTTGTATGAAGTAGGAATCGAATAAATGTTGAATGACTTTTTCCTGGTCACACCAAAAAGGAGTCAACTCATTTTCATTTCATTCGGCCTCTTTCCATTTGGAGGTGACTTAACTCAAATGTTCTCCTATGAGGCTGAAAACTAGTAAGAAAAAACTGAGAGAAGAGACAGGAGAGGATGTTTCCTAAGGCAAGATTTTTTTTACATCACTCACAAGGTCAGAAGAGTGTCATTAACTTCAGACACCTTGTGATGAGTAGTCTAGGGCTCCAGTTAAACCTCAGTTTAATCAACAAAAGCAGAAAAAATTACTTACTTAAGGGCTGCCCAGTAAGTTCAAATCCATCCCTTCTCAGCACAGCGGGACCTATCTGACTTTGAAGAGAAAAAGCCACTGTGATTGTGCTCCTTCATCCCAGGTGTGGGGGGAGGGGATGGCGGGGGTATTTTGTGAAGGTTTATGTGAAATTTTTTGTCATCTTAGAACTCGATCAGATTTGGGAAGTGGGGAGTGGAGTGGGATTAAGGCTTGTCTTTAAAAAAAAACCAAGGCTGAATGTGAAATTTAAGGATGCTGCCATGAGTTGGCAGGGAACCATTTGTCAAAAGGTCAACACTCTAGTCTCAATCTACTAATGTTTTGCCTGGAATTTAGATATTGGGTCTTCGCTAGTCAAGCCTTCGGGAACTTATTAAGTGTCATGAATTTTCTGTCCTTTATTTTTTACAATGTAATTCTTTACTAAAACAGCCTAAATAATCACCAGCCACTAGTTTAAAGATGTTCAATATAGTAAGATTTTTCTTCCAACACCACTAAGGTACACTTTGGTACCTTTCTCTTGAAACATAACAATTTGCTTTTTTTAAATCGTCTCCTCCAGAATTCTTAGCTAGGAGAAAAATACTTTTACTGACTTGGGACTTTCTCCTACTTTTCCCTCAGCAGCAAATTACTTCTTGTCCCCAGCATGACTTCTGTAGGTTGTTGGACAAGGTAAAAAGGGTTGCCTCAACTTGTCTTATCAGAATTCCAGGCTCTCAACCCTTTCTATACCCAAAATTGATAAGAGAAACGTCTCAAATTGTCTCCAAGTTCTCACTTACCTATGAGAAGAGAAACATTTCTACTTTATCATTTTTAGTTTCGAATTCCCACCAGCCTTCGCCAGATGATCCAGTCAGTATAACTTAATTTACATAAATATTTACTAAGTTCATTTACTAAGGCCCTGTGGGTGTGAGCTGTGATTTGAGCAGCTCACAAACCCCTGCTTACAGTTTCCAGAGCTGTTTTGTTGGATTCCTATACCACTTTAGCGTGAGTGCACAGGGCATTTTGAATAAAATGTAAACCAACTGTTTACTCAGAAATTTAAAATTAATCTATTATAAATTGGGCTTTTCTTGTTCTTTATTTTTTTTTTAATCTTAAATTTCCTCCCTCCCAATGGACCAGGCCTTTTGGTCTCATTTTGAGTATCCTAAATCCCTCTTCTTTCAAGCTTTTGCAAATACTTCCTGAAGCTGAAGCCTGGTTCTTTTCCTTCTTACGTGGATGGATACAAATAGTTCCCTTTCCAACTGAATCTCCTTTGTTAGGGACTTGGAAGTAGTTTTCCAGCGTTGCTGGCATCTACACAAGGGGAAGGACAAGTAAAACTGGTCTTTTTCCTGTGCATTCACTTAAGATGCCTCCACTGTAAGTAGGAAATGTGCTTGATGTTTCTTTAGTAGTGAAGAGTGATTTCCCTTGAAGCGCCCCCATGTCTTGTGAACCCCATCACCCATGTGACCAGCTGGCACACCTTGACTAGGGTCAGTGGTACACTCCAGTTAGAGAACAGGAGAGCTCATGGACCCTCAGACACAATCAGACTCAAACTCTGCAATGATACTCTTTTCAACGGACCCTTTTGAGCCTGGGGTTTTACCACAGGGGAAAAACTTGGGACCTTTTCCTATTCTGCCTTCCCATTGGAGCGTCTCCAAAAAGACTTCTTAGTGTTACCATAGAAGAACGTTGAGTGAAACAGAACTGGGGCCTTCTTCCTTAGAACTCTGGTTTTCTTCCAGAAATTGGGAACCCAAGATCAAAGAAAACAGAGTTTGAAAACAGAAATTCAGGTAACTTTTGTGAAAGGAGGGTGCAATCATGGGTTGGTCTGGGGATGATGGGTGGGTCATTCAAAATAGGGTATAACTTGGACTGGATAGTTCATGGAGAAGATGTTCTCCCTTTCCCTTTCATTTCTTCCACCCTGGTGTTTGCAGGAAGAAGCCATCCCACTTGATGATGAGACCATGATGCTCAGGTGCACTGAGACCTTTGATGATGACTTATAAGAGAGGAAGACTGGGGAATGTCCATGGTGAAATGCATTGCTGAAAGCCGAGATCACACCCACAACTCCATTTGAGGGTTTTTGGGGTGGGCTTTCCTGGGAATGGTCTTAGAATCTGACTATTTATAAAGTATTTAAATGTAAACCTTAAGTTTTGGTCTGTGAGTGAACTGTGTCTTCTTTTAAGTGGAGAGGGGAAAAGTTCTTATACAAGGTAAAGATTCACATGGGTACTCATACACACACATATCCATACACACATACACATACACATGGATGTGTATGTGTGTGTGTGTGTGCTCCTCAAATTTTTCACAGTACTTTACTCAGACCTTTCCTTTCACATTTATTTCTCTCTTTGTCATGGTGATTTATGTTACTCAGTTCCACCTTCCATTAGACTGCAGGTTCCTTGAAAAGCATGTTCTTTATCATTTCTATCTTTGCATCCCTGTCAATGAGCACCATTTCTCAGGCACAGTAGGTATTTAATAAATATCCATTGAATTCAAGTGAAGGGAGGCATAGCTATCAAGGACCTGGGGTACCTGAATTGCAGGTGGAATATGGACACTGGTGAGAAGATTCCCAAGAGCTGACTTGCACCCCACTATGGAATGATAGGCTACCTTTCTAGTTCCCTTTATCTTCTAGGAAGGGAGAAGTTGTTGCAGCAAAAAAGGAAAGTGATAGAAGGTAGGAAATTAGGGGCTGATATCTGAACTTGGCTCAAGCTGGGTTTATGCTTCAGGTTTAGAACTGGAATGAGACCCTTGTGGGCCATTTAACAAAAGGAGGGGTACTTAGCCATAGCATGGAAAGGATACTCAGCAAGGATACAGTGTTGATTCCATTTTAGCCTCCTCTATCTGTGTTGGCCATGCTGCCATGCCTGTCAAGCCTGAGGGAGAACAATTCCTGCCTCTGCTGGGAAGGCTTTTTTACTTAAGCCACTAAGAAGCTACATCAGTGGACTGCATCCTAGTCCTTCAAACCAATTAAGTCACGAGGATGGTTTTCATTCCATTTATTAAAAAAAAACAAACAACTTATAGGATAGCTATGGCTCCTCCCACATTAGTCAGGATACTGGGAAAAGTCCACAGCCCTGTTCAAATCAGATCACACACCCTCAGCACCACCCCTTGGGAGAAGATGACATTTGGTTTTAATAAAAACAGACAATTTCAATATTACAGTTTTAATCCCATCACATCCCCCTTCCCCATTCGAAAACTTGACAATAATAAAGTTAATGCTTTGTAGATTTCAGGATTAACATATCAAATTTATACTATAGGTAGGAAATGGGGCATGGGTGAATTAATAACTAGCTTGAAGATGGCTGATGATTAGAATTGAGCATCTATTTAACCCCATCAGAGAAGAAAATGCTCTAAGGTGTCCATCTGAATAATGGAGGCCTATCAAACCTTGTATCTTCTTGGATGTCCCTGACAGGGGGAATAAGTGTCTCTTTACATTCCCGTTTCAACATCCAACCTCTCTGTCACTTCCATTGAAATCTGATCATTCTCATTAAGGCCACGCTCCCTTCTCATTACTTTCCCTCCATGTTCTGGCTTGGGCCAAAAGGGGATATGCCACAGCCAAGAAGCAACACAGAACCTGGTGCCAATCCCAAAAGGGAAGTTGTAGACTTCTGACACCTTCAGGGTGTCCTCTGACTCCTCATGTATTTGCTTCCATGCTGTGAGTCCTCTTTCTTCCGGACTTCCTAACAAGAGAGAATAACAAGTCAAGAGTAAGCCAAACCCTATGGAGTTGTAGCATTTTTGGTAGTTTTAGGGAATTCCATTCTTTGGGATAGATCCAGTTGGGAGAGCCCTGTAAAGAAGATTCACTATATGGCCAAAGTTTCCTACATTCTGCAAGATGATGGGGATGAACTAGATGAAGACCTTTGCAGTTCTAGAACTATGATCTTATGACTTTCAGGGGTACTACGAGTTGCTTGGAATCACAGATGTCTAGAACTGGAAAATACTTTAAAGATAATTTGGCCTGACCCCTTCACTTCACCCAGATGGGAAAATCAAGACTCAAAGAAAGGCAGTTACTTTTCCAAGGTTGCCCTCCTAGCTAATGACAGGGATGGGACT
>CM053770.1:90102772-90125248 GCA_028658325.1 Potorous gilbertii
AGACAGAGGTAGGTCTGGAAGAGATACCCTTTGCTATAGATAGAGAAAGAGGCCAGAAAACTTGTCCAGGGTGACATTGATGTGTCAAGAATGTCACCAGAATCATAGCTGATATCTTTGGAAGTTTGCACTATCACAATGCTGACTTGTTGGTCATGCAGGGATTTTTTTTTACTAGATCCATGATTTTATTTGGATAGGGCACTCTAGGTGGTTAATGCAGAACAACTTTTATTCTGTTAGACTGGTACTGCCTGAGTCACTTAGAAATTAAGAGTCCTGGGCAGGGTCACAGAGGCAGAATATGTCAAAGGCATGAGTGGAAGTCAATTCTTTATGGTTCTAAGGGCATCTTTTCTATTGACTATAACAGGAAACCTCTATAGCTACCTATTCATTCTCTTTCAGTCATGTCTGATTCTTTGTGACTCCATTTCGGGTTTTCTTGGCAGAGTTATTGCAATGGTCTTGCCATTTCCTTCTCCAGCTCTTCTCCAGCTTCCTTCTCCAGCTCCACCGACTTTGTTGGTGGTAGGATGGTTCAGCTCCCCCGAATCTCTCTCAGGCCAGAAAAGTTACTTATGGGACAGTGTCCATTTAGCAAGTTAGTAACCTTCCCTGAAGAGGCAGCTAGATGGTTCAGTGGACAGAGTGCTGGAAGGAGGAAACTGAGGCAGGAGGGATTAAGTGATTTGCTCAGGGTCATATACCTAGGAAGTGTATGAAGCTGGATTTGAACTCATGAAGATGAGTCTTCCTGACTCCAGGTCCAGCACTCTACTCTCTGGACCACCTAGCTTCCCATCTATGGCTACCACCTACAGGGACTGTAGAATAAAAAACTCAGAGGATAAGTTTGAGTCTTCAGGTAGCTGTAACTGCCATTGGCCCAACAGTGGTAGGGTAGATGGGTCAAGGGAAGGTTTTTGTTATTCAGTCATTCGGTCAGGTCTGTCTCTTCATGTCCTCATGGACAGTCCTATCCCTGGGGTCTTCTTGATCATTTCCTTCTCCAGGTAACAGATTCAGTGACTTGTCTAGGGTGACACAGCTGGCAAGTATTTGAGGTCATATTTGAACTCAGGTCTTGCTGACTTCCAGCACTCTGTCCACTGAACCATCTAGCTGCCTCTTCAGGGAAGGTTATTAACTTGCTAAATGGCCACTGTCCCATAAGTAACTTTTCTGGCCTGAGAGAGATTCGGGGGAGCTGAACCATCCTACTACCAACAAAGTCGGAAAGGACTATTTGTTCCAACCCACTCTGGAAGTTTCCAGTTGGATTCTGATTCCCCTTGACTTTCCAACCTGTCAAGGTCCAATAAGAGTTAGGGACATACCTTGAACTGAACAAGATGTTGGCTAATGGAATTCTTAGTGTAGTAATCAGGGAAGGCTTTTAGGAGGAGAACTTGAAAGAATGGGAGATAGAGAGGCAGAGAAGAGAGTGGAAAGTCATTTCCTGATGAGGACAAAAGCACAGAGACCAGAATGAACAATGTGTATGAGAACATCATGGCAGATGGACTGACTGGGCTGATGTGGAGGAGGGGGGAGAAATCACGAGAAATGAGTTTCCAACGGTTCTGTGGCCAGTTAATGGAAAGCTGAAATATGGCAGAACCAGAGGTGGGGGCCACCAGGCTGCCCAGAGAAAATGAACCAGCCCTGGCTGAAAACGAAGAGGGTAGATATATGCCAGTCAGCGCAATGTCGGGCCCATGAGTGGGTAAAGAAGGATTAAAAAGAAGAGTCCCTAACTTCCTTCAAGTCTCAGCTCAGGTACTGTACCTCCTATGTGAGGGCTATCCTAATCCTCCCTACCCAATCATTAATGCTTTCCCTCCAACTAAGAGTTACCTTAATTCACTTCATCTGTATATAGGGTGTCCCAGAAGTCTTAGCGCACCTTGTAGATTGCTTTTTTTTTTAGTCTATGTATGTACAAGCTGTCTTCCCTGCCCTGCTCTGGTTCAATGTTAACTTCTTGAGAACAGGAATTATTACACTTAATGGCTTTGTTTCTCCAGCCCTTAGGGCAGTTAGGTGGCACAGTGGATAGAGCAGCAAGACTCATCTTCCTGAGTTCAAATCTGGCCTCACATACTTACCAGCTGTATGACCCTGGACAAGTCACTTAACCCTGTTGGCCTCAGTTTCCTCATCTGGAAAACAAGCCGATGAAGGAAATGACAAACCACTCCAGTATCTCTGCCAAGAAAACTCCCAATGGGGTCATGAAGAAAACAGACACAACAACCAAAACCTCCAGTCCTTAGCACAGTGCCAACTTCGTAATACATGATTATTGAATGGATGGTTGGATGGACAGATGCATGAATGAATGAATGAATGAATGAATGAGGTACTTAGAGTGAGGAAGGAAAAACACATGGTTCCAGAACACCAGCCTCATTCCTCTGTCCCCTTGTTCCTTACCATCTCCCCCAAGTACCCCACTTGCCAGGATATAGATTTATTGTCAACCTTGGCAGACACAGAGGGAAAAGTTTGAGGGTAAAGAGGAATGAGTGGTGAGATCTCTAACTAACAGGGAGATCAGGACAGCCGTATGCAGGAGGGGAAATTAGACTCCATTCCTTGAAGGCTTAGTGTAAGGATTAGTGAGATAAAACATATGGCATTACATCATTTTAAAATAGCACTTGATAATTGCCTGCCCTTTGACCCTGTGCACAAAATTGGAGGGCAGCTCTGTTCACTCAGAGGTCTTGTGTATTTGGCCCAATCTGTTGGGCAAACCTTCCAGTAAAGGGGAGAAGTCTCTAGCCTGTAATCTCATGCATCCTGGAGATGTCTCCTGTGTCTTAGCAATTGAAAAGTTTCCAGCAACAAGAGAAAAACTAAGTCCATTCAGATCTAAGATACATTAATAAAGATCTGCTAGTACACATTTTCTTGCATAACCCAGTAATTCCTGACCCTAATGCAAATAACTTACTAAATAAGTCTTGGAGAATTGCCCAATCTCAGAGATGTTACGGGGTTTTCACATAGTCTTAGAGCTATTAAGTATCAGAGGCACTTGGGGACTCCTGGTTAGAGCTCTTTAGTTGGAACATGGGACATCCCAATCCTAGATGCAACACTCACTGATAGGCTCATAGACTTCGAGCAGAAAGGGCCAAGTAATCCAACCTCCTCATTATATAGATGAGGAAACTAAGACCCAGGGAGACTAAGTATCTTGCCTAAAGGCCCACAGATAGTAAGCAGTAGATTTGAACTCAGGCCTTCTGGCACCAAAGCCAGTGCTATACATTGCCTAGGATATGGCATAGATAAATAAATAGCAAATCAAATAGTTCCTACTTATATAGTGCTTTGCAATTTACGATGTGCTTTGCTACGATAACCTTGGAAGGGGAGGTATAAGGAAAATAAGTGTTATCATCCCCATTATTAAGATGAGAAAGCTTAGCAAGGCTTAGCAGCTAAGTGGAGCAGGAAGACCTGAGTTCAAGTTTGTCTTCAGATGCTTAAGAGCTATGTGACCCTCGGAAAGTCACTTAACAGGCTACCTCAGTTTCCTGGTCTACACAATGAACTAGAGAAAGAAATGACAAACCACTTTAGTATCTTTGCCAAGAAAACTCCAAATGGAGTCATGAGGAGTCAGGCACGACAGAAATGACTACAATGCCTGAACAATAACAAGAAAGGCTCGAGAGGGTGTTGTTCATTATCACACAGCTGATAGCACTAGAGTCTAGACTTGAACCCGGGTCTTCCATCATCAGGTACAATGCTCTTTCTATTATCTATTCCATCTCTTACACCCTTGGAAGCAGAGGGAGATGGACTTCTTAGTTTACAGGTATCACCAGTGCCCTACGTGTGGGTCCAGTGTACATATACCCACAAAACACAATGGAGCTTTGGTACCTCCTCTTTCTTTGAGAATGGGGCTTCTCCTTAGGGGAGCAATAAGAGGAGTAAAAGAGTGGTCTCCTCTTTTGTTGCTGTTCAGTCATGCCTGACTCTTCTTGACCCCTTTTGGGGGTTTCTTGGCAAAGATACTGGAGTGATTTCCCATTTCCTTCTCCAGCTCATTCTAGAGATGAGGAAACTGAGACAAGCAAGGTTAAGTGACTTGGCCAGGGTCACATAGCTAGTAAGTATCTGAGGCCAGATTTGAACTCAGGAAGATGTCTTCCTGACTCCAGGCCAGTACTCTGATCTCCTGTACCACCTAGCTGCCCATAAGTAAAGTATACCTCAGGCACCAAATAATTAAATTTTCTTTTCAGTCAGTGTTCATATTATTTTCCTCATTCCAGGTATGGCTATTCCAAGTCCTTTAGTTAGTGTCTGAAACTGGAACTTTGATGATATGCAGATTCTATCAGTATCCCAGTCTCATAACAGACCTTTCTGACCTGAGATATTTAACCCTCCCATCCAGTCAGTCTTTCCCCCTTCCTTAAACTGGAACCCAGTCCCCTCTGTATCTATCCCTTTGTGCTCAGCATCTGCCTGCCCTCTAAGTGAGCATACCCACCTCAGCTCCCAGAGTTCTCTCTCCCTTTTCAGTTCTCACCCCTATTTTAGTTCTCCCCCATCCTCAGAGTTTGAGGTAAATGTTCTAAGGACTCAGTCCAGGTTAAAGAAATTGGATATTGCAATGGCAGAACCAGGATGGTGGGCATGTTCCAAGATGCCCAGTCCGGGGCCTGTCAACAAGACCTCAGACTCAGGGAGAATCCTGATGGCATGCAGCACATTATTAACCAAACAGGGCCAGGAAAGGAATCAGTTCTCTTTGGATTTCAAATGATTTCTTTTTTCAAATGGCATCATTTCCCAGTACTCTTGTTTCATAGATCCTGTCTTTAAAAGTAGTTAACCAACAAAACAAAACAAGATATTGTTTATATCTAAAAGCATATGGACTGCTAGGTAGCCCTAGAATAGACTACTAGGCCTGAAGTCAGGAAGATTTATTTTCTTGTGTTCAGAACCAGCCTCAGACACTTGTCAGCTGTGTGATTCTGGGGAAGTCACTTGATCAAGTTTGCCTCAGTTTCCTCATCTGTAAAATGAGCTGGAGAAAGAAATGACCAATTACTTCAGTGTCTTTGCCAAGAAAGACCCAAATGGGGTTATGGAGAGTTGGACACAACTGAAATGGCTGAATAACAACCAAAAGTATGTATGGAGAGTTGGACACAACTGAAATGACTGAATAACAACCAAAAGCATGTATGGTATTCTGCACTTATAGTTCCTTACCTTTCTACGGAAAACATCTGACCTCTGGAGTTAACATTAGTCAGTGCATATATAGAGGGTGTTTTTAAAAGGTGTTATTTTCCTTAACATCATTGTGGCTTTTATGTGTTTTCTCTTGGTTGTGCTTAAGTCCTGCATCCGTTCATCCAAGGCTTCCTAAGTTTCTCTGGATTCTTTATATTCACAGTTTCTGACTCTACAAGAACATGTCATTCCACTCAAACATTAGACAGTTTATTCATTCATTCCCCAATTGCTGGGCAGACACCTTTCCCCCCAAGCTATCGGTAGCACAAAAAGTGTCAGGGTGTATATTTTGGATCTCTATAGATCCTTTCTGTCTTTGACTCCTTGGGCTAAATGCCCAGCATTTAGGGTCATTGTGGGGCTAAAGGGAATGAACAACTTAGCAGTCATGCTTCTACAGCTACCCTTCTACCCCCTGACCTTACAGCGCAGTCCCACACAAGAATGTGCCTAGTTTCCAGGTTAAGTCTTGTTACCAGAAATTTTACTACAGAAATCCCAAGCATATTGTGATTCCTGTGTTATTGACTTAATAGCCCAGAAATGGATTATTGCTTCTGACATAAGAAAATGTGAACCCTTTACAGATCCCTTTTGAAGATGCGTTTGATGCGGTCGCAGGTGTGTCCAGCCCCAGGTAAGACAATAACAGCTAGCATTTACATGATGCTTTAAAGTTTGCAAAGTGTGTTACATATGTTGTCTCATTTAAGTCTTACAACAACTCTATCCAGCGGGTGCAATCAGTATCCCCATTTTAGAGAGGGGGAAACTGAAGCAGGTTAAGGGGCTTAGCCAGGGTCACAGAATCAGTAAGTGTCAAAGACAGGATTGGAATCGGGGACTTTCTCTCTCTGCATCCATCACTCTGTCTCCTCTATCACCTTGTTACCTAGGCAGGCACTTATTGGACCTGGGGAAGATAACCCAAGGAGAGCCTTTTATCTTGTGTGTACAACCTAACTGGGCAACTAGGTGGCATAGTGGAAGAATGCAAGCCCTGGAATCAGGAGAACCTGAATTCCAATCCAGCCTCAGACATTTAAGAGTTGTGTGACTCTAGGCAAGTCACCGGACCCTATTTCCTTCCGTTTCCTCATCTTTAAAATGACCCAGAGAAGGAAATGGAATACCACTCCCAGCATCCTTGCCAAGAAGAACTCAGATGGGATCACCAAGGGTCAGACAACTGAAAACAACTAGACAACAATAAAACATTCTGCTATGGGAAGGCGTGTGTTGCAGAGTGTCTCATGTCACTGCATCTTCTCTTTGGTGATCTGTAGTGTGCGACAGCCTAGAATGTGACTCCACGATCAGCCAGCATGGGTTCAGTGGCAGGTCTGGGCTGGTGTTAAAATCACTCGCTCCTTTATCCTTTGCCTTGAGACCACTGTGGATCTTGCCCCCATCTTACCCCACACCTCCACATCCCCAGCTTGGATATAAAGTGGGTCAAAACCAGACTGATCATCATGGGTAGAGTTCAGGTGTAAGGCACACTTCTGAAATCCTGGAATCTCAGCGTTAACGATACCTAGTCCTCATCTAGTTCAACCATCATCTGAAATGTGAATCATCTCTGCATAGGCCTGACAAGAAGTCCTCCCACCACACAGGGAGCTCACCACCACACGAGGTATTTTCAGGTAGCCCTAATTAGGAAGATCCTCCTCAAACAACCTAAATCTGCCGCTTTTAATGTCGGCCTCTTTATTTTTCCATCATTCTTCTAAATCTGGTGACCCTCCCTCCTCTGGAATCAAGCCACCTATGAGTATCAGCTACTGTTTAGTTTGTAGCAAAGCCTAAGAAATAAGAAAAGGACTGAGATGTAGAGAGGATAAGAGAGACAGAGAGTGATTTGATTACATACTTAATGTGTGTTAGGCACTGTGCTGAGTAGTTAGATAGATACATAGATACATAGGTAGATGGGTAGATGGATGGATGGATGAATGGATGGATAGATAGAATACTTATAAAATAAATGAGTTATATGTTCTAAGCACTGTGCTAAGTAGTAGAGAGATAAGTAGGTAGATAAATGACAGATGGACAGATAGATGATAGATGGATAGACAGATAAATAGGTTGACTGATAAATGGATAGACAGAACATTTATTAAGTAGCTATTAAGATTATACTAGGTTTTCCCTGCTGTTTGCAAGGCAGATGTTGTTTTCTGTGTTAGTCAAACTTGCTTTGTATTTATCAACTTCATAAGAATGAAAAGAAATTTGAAAAAACAAAAAAAGAAAGAAATTGCTGGAGACAATATTACCTTAGTCTAAGAATAGCTTTGCTGAGAAATGGCTTGCATTTACTGCTAACAGTGTTACCTCCTTATTAAAATAAAATACTTTTTTTTAGTGAGGGAGTTAGGAAAAAGGGGACATCTGACACAAATTGTTATTGATCTAAGACAAGTCAATAACACAGGAAATGGTTGCTTCTTTTCTACTTCTTTGGGGGAGGAAGAAAGTCATTCAAGATTCAAGATAAGCTAAAGAAAATCTAAAAGGTCATCTCAGGATGGATACTGTTGCTTCAGACCCTCTACAGGTACATGGATAAAGAAGCCATCTGGTTGCTTTATTCTGAAGATTGGCCAGAGATTTCTCCTGCAACACATTTCCTTTGTCCCCTTAGGACAGAGAGAAAAGATGATTGATTATACAGCTGGGCTTCTGCTTGGATCAATGTGCCAGAGGTTCCCACTGAACATGGGATGCCTTCATTGGGATCCTATACCTAGATTCGGAAGGTACCTTAGGGGTCACCAAGTCCAATATCAACCCCCGTTAATTTTACACATGAGAAAATTGAGGCCGACAGAGCTGAGCATTACACAGATGGCAGAGACAGAAGTCAAACATGGGTCCTCAGATTCAAGATCTGGTTGTCTTGGCCCTTCTCCCCCTCAGACCCTTCAGAATGAATGAACATGAATTCTGCTAATAGTAAGTGACACCTTTAGAATGATATAAAGTTTACCTAGCAGGTGTAGTGGATAGAGAACCAGGCTTGGACAGGAAGACATACTGTTTTGGGCAAGTCACTTAATAACCCTACTGGCCTTCATTCCTCATCTACGAAATGGACTAGAGAAGGAAATGACAAACCACTCCAGGATCCTTGTCAAGAAAACCTTAAATGGAATCACAAAGAGTTGAACGTGACTGAAAAGAAGGAACAACCGCAAAAGTTATACAAGGTTTTATGCACACTCACTAGTAACAGACCTGTGAGGTTGGCCATACTGTGTTATTCTCACAGAGTTGAATGTGACTGAAATGAAGGAACGGCCACAAAAGTTTGCACAAGACACTAGCTCATAACAGATCTGTGAGGTTGGTCATGCCATGTCATTCCCAGGCAAGGAAACTCTGGGGTTCAGAAAGTTTGCAACTTGTCTAAAATTAATGACAAACAAGTAGAAGAGTCAAGATTCAAAGCCAGATCTTCTGAATTCCAACCCACTTGCTCTTTTCATTAGACCGTGTTGGTTCTGTGAAGTGAACATTGTTGGAGAATGAAGCCAATGTCGTATGTTACTGCTTTGTGGGACAAGGAGGGGAGATACTGCAACTAAGAGTTTTATCCCTTTCTTCTGTCTGGAGATTATGACCCAGAATCACAAATTTGACCATGAAGGTGTTTTTTTAATCCAGACTTGTGATTTCATGGGTGTGGGTAGCTCCTAGTAGCTCAACTCAATCCTGCCAAAGAAGATTGGCAACTTGACACTTGGAGACTTCGAGGGTTGCGTGGGGCACCAAGAGGCTTAGAGACCAACCCCACCATAAAGAGAGTTTATTCCTGTCCTCATCATTTGTGATGTGTACTGAACAACTCAAGCTAAGTTCTGGAATAGTCCAGAATGGTGCTTAATATCATGAGAGATTAAAAGGGAGGGACCAAGGAGACACAATAGAACTTTTCCTGGAGTGGGTTACAGAGAATGTGCTATGTACTGTGGCTTTCTTTAGCTGGAGTCTTTGTGTGTGGGAATTCCACCAGGGGTTCAGTAGAAATATTCAAGTGTACCCAGGGAAAGATTGAAAAAAACCCAAAACATAGGAGTTAAATATTCTTTTTATTTCTATTGTCAGTTCAGTGTTTGCAGGTGGCAGCTCAGAAAATCCAGAGGAAAACAGCCATCTCTATGTGCAGATCATCAGTTTCTTAAAGGGCCTTTTCTGTGCTAACACACAGTTGCCACAGGTAGGACAGACAGCAGAGCACGTAAGATCTCTGCCCCCTTGCTTCTCTCCTCCATGGAGGAAAGGGGTTTTCCAATGTCTTTCATTTGCTTGAATTCCTAGGTAGCTCAGATGATATTCCCACTAGCCATTTCCTCTAAGGATCCAGGAATTAAATTCCTTTTTAATGGGTGTTTTTCAAGGCAAATATCTTGTATGAAGTAGGAACTGAATAAATATTGAATGAGTTTTTCCTGGTCACACCAAAAAGGAGTCAACTCATTTTCATTTCATTTGGGCTCTTTCCATTTGGAGGTGACTTAAGTCACATGTTCCCCTATAAGGCTGAAAACTGGTAAGAAAAAACTGAGAGAAGAGACAGGAGAGGATGTTTCCTAAGGCAAGATGTTTTTTACATCACTCACAAGGACAGGAGCATTTCATTATCTTCATAGACCTTCTGGTGAGTAGCCTAGGACTCCAGTTAAACTTCAGTTTAATCAACAAAAGCAGAGAAAAGTTATTTCCTTAAGGGCTGTCCAGTAAGGTCAAATCCCTCCCTTCTCAGCACAGCTGGACCTATCTGACTTTGAGGAGGAAAAGCCACTGTGATTGTACTCCTTCATCACAGGTGTGGGGGGGATGGCGGGGGGGGGGGGGGGGGTTGGGGCATTTTGTGAAGGTTTATGTAAAATTTGTTATCATCTTAGAACTCGATCAGATTTGGGAAGTGGGGGGTGAAGTGGGATTGAGGCTTGTCTTTAAAAAACCAAGGCGGAACGTGAAATTTAAGGATGCTGCCATGAGGTGGCAGGGAACCATTTGTCAAAAGGACAAAACTCTAGTCTCAACCTACTAATGTTTTGCCTGGAATTTAGATAATAGGGCTTCTCTAGTCAAGCCTTCGGGAACTTATTAAGAGTACTGAATTTTCTATCCTTCATGTTTTACAATGAAATTCTTTACTAAAACAGCCTAAATAATCACTAGCCACTAGTTTAAAGATGTTCTATATCGTAAGATTTTTCTTTAATCCAACACCGCTAAGGTACACTTTGGTACCTTTCTCTTGAAACATAACGGTTTACTTCTTTTTAAATCGTCTCCTCCAGAATTCTTAGCTAGGAGAAAAATATGTTTACTGGCTTGGAACTTTCTCCTACTTTTCCCTCAGCAGCGAATTACTTCTTGTCCCTAGCATGACTTCCGTAGGTTGTTGGACAAGGTAAAAAGGGCTGCCTCAACTTGTCTTTTCAGAATTCCAGGCTCTCAACTCTTTCTCTACCCAAAATTGATGAGAGAGAATAGTCTCAGATTGTCTCCATGTTCTCCCTTACCCATGAGAAGAGAAAGCTTTCTACTTTATCATTTTTAGTTTCCAATTCCCACCAGCCTTCGCCAGATGAGCCAGTCAGTGTAACTTAATTTATGTAAATATTTACTAAGTTCATTTACTAAGGCCCTGTGGGTGTGAGTTGTGGTTTGAGCAGCTCACAAACCCCTGCTTACAGTTTCCAGAGCTGTTTTCTTGGATTCGTATAGCACTTTAGAGTGAGTGCACAGGGCATTTTGAATAAAATGTAAACCAACTGTTTACTCAGAAATTCAAAACTGGTATATGGTTTTTGCTTGTTCTTGATTTTTTTTTAAATCTTAAAATTCCCCCTTTCCAATGGACCAGGCCTTCTGGTTTCATCTTGAGTATCCTAAATCCCTCTTCTTTCAAGCTTTTGCAAATACTTCCTGAAACTGAAACCTGATTCTTTTCCTTCTTACATGGATGGATACACGTAGTTCCTTTTCCAACTGAATCTCCTTTGTTAGGGACTTGGAAGTAGTTTTCCAGCCTTGCTGGCATCTACACTAAGGGAAGGACAAGTAATACTGGTGTTTTTCCTGTGCCTCCACTGTCAGTAGGAAATGTGCTTGATGTTTCTTTACTAGTGAAGAGTGATTTCTCTTGAGTCACCCCCATGTCTTGTGAACCCCATCACCCATGTGACCAGTGGGCATACCTTGACTAGGGTCAGTGGTACACTCCAGTTAGAGAACAGGAGAGCTGATGGACCCTCAGACACAATCAGACTCAAACTCTGCAATGGTAATCTTTTCAATGGACCATTTTGAGCCTGGGGTTTTACCATGGGGGACAAAGTTTAGGAATTTTTCCTATTCTGGTGTCCCACTGGAGAGGCTCCAAAAAGACTTCATAGTGCTACCCTAGAACAGGGTTGAGTGAAATTGGACTGGGGCCTTCCTTCTTAGAACTCTGGTTTTCTTCTAGAAATTGGTAATGGAAGATCAAAGAGAACAGAATTTGGAAACAGAAATTCAGGTAACTTTTGTGAAAGGAGGGTGCAATCGTGGGTTGGTCTGAGGATGATGGGTGGGTCATTCAAAATAGGGTATAACTTGGACTGGATAGTTCATGAAGAAGATGTTCTCCCTTTCCCCTTCATTTCTTCCACCCTGGTGTTTGCAGGAAGAAGCCATCCCACTTGATGATGAGACCATGATACTCAGGTGCACTGAGACCTTTGATGATGACTTATAAGAGAGGAAGAGTGGGGAATGTCCATGGTGAAATGCATTGCTGAAAGCCGAGATCACACGCAACTCCATTTGAGGGTGTTTGGGGTGGGCTTTCCTATGAATGGTCTTAGAATCTGACTATTTATAAAGTATTTAAATGTAAACCTTAAGTTTTGGTGTGTGAGTGAACTGTGTCTTCTTTTAGGTGGAGAGGGGAAAAGTTCTTATACAAGGTAAAGATTCACATGGGTACTCATACACACACATATCCATACACACATACATACACATGCATGTGTGTGTGTGTGTGTGTGTGTGTGCTCCTCAATTTTGCAGAGTACTTTACTCAGACCTTTCCTTCCACATTTATTTCTCTTGTCACGGTGATTTATGTTACTCAGTTCTACCTTCCATTAGATCGCAGGTTCCTTGAAAAGCGTGTTCTTTATCATTTCTATCTTTGCATCCCCATCAATGAGCACCATTTCTTGGGCATAGGAGGTATTTAATAAATATCCATTGAATTCAAGTGAAGAGAGGCATAGCTATCAAGGACCTGGGGTACCTGAATTGCAGGTGGAATATGGGCACTGGTGAAAAGATTCCCAAGAGCTGACTTGTACCCCACTATGGAATGATAGGCTACCTTTCTAGTTCCCTTTATCTTCTAGGGAGGAAGAAGTTGTTGAAGCCAAAAGGGGAAGTGCTAGAAGGTTGGAAATGAGGGGCATCCACTCCCTGGCTCAGGCTGGGCTTATGCTTCAGGTTTGGAACTGGAATGAAACCAGACACTTGTGGACCATTTAACAAAAGGAGGGGTACTTAGCCATAGCATGGAAAGGATGCTCAACAAGGATACAGTGTTGATTCCATTTCAGCCTCCTCTATCTGTGTTGGCCATGCTGCCATGCCTGTCAAGCCTGAGGGAGAGCAATTCCTGCCTTTGGTGAGCTGGCTTTTTTACCTAGGCCACGAAGAAGCTACATCAGTGGCCTGCATCCTTTAAACCTTTTAACCATTTAAGTCACGAGGATGGTTCTCATTCCTTTTATTACAAACAGACAAACAAACAACTTATAGGACAGCTATGGCTCCTACCACATTAGTCAGGATCCTGGGAAAAGTCCAGAGCCCTATTCATATCAGATCACACCCCCTCAGCACCACCCCTTGGGAGAAGATGACCCTTGGTTTTAATAAAGAAAAACAGACAATTTCAATATTACAGTTTTAATCCCATCACATCCTCCTTCCCCATTACAAAATGTGCCAATAATAAAGTTAATGCTTTGTAGATTTCAGGATACACATATGAAATTTATACTATAGGTAGGAAATGGGGCATGGGTGAATTAATAACTAGCTTGAAGATGGCTGATGATTAGAATTGAACATCTATTTAACCCCATCAGAGAAGAAAGTGCGCTAAGGTGTCCATCCGAAGAATGGAGGCCTATCAAACCTTGGATCTTCTGGGATGTCCCTGATGGGGGGAAGAAGTGTCTCTTTACATTCCTGTTTCGACATCCAACTTGTCTCTCACTTCCAATGAAATCTGACCATTCTCCTCATTAAGGCCATGCTCCATTACTTTCCCTCCATGTTCTGGCTTGGGACAAAAGGGGATATTCCAGAGCCAAGAAGCAGCACAGAATCTGGTGCCAATCCCAAAAGGGAAGTTGTAGACCTCTGAGACCATCAGGGTGTCCTCTGACTCCTCATGCATTTGTTTCCATGCTATGAGTCCTCTTTCTTCCGGACTTCCTAATAAGAGAGAATAAGAAGTCAAGAGTAGGCCAAACTCTATGGATTTGTAGCATTTGCTGTCATGGTAGGGAATTCCATTCTTTGGGATAGCTCCAGTTGGGAGAGCCCTGTAAAGAAGATGCACTAGAGGGCCTCAGTTTCCTAGTCTGCAAAATGATGGGGCTGAACTAGATGAAGACCCTTGCAGTTCTAGAACTATGATCTTATGACCTTCAGGTGGCACTAAGAGTTGTTTGGAATCACAGATGTCTAGAACTGGAAAATACTTTAAAGATAATTTGGCCTGGCCCCTTCACTTCACCCAGATGGGAAAACCAAGACCCAAAGAAAGGCAGTTACTTTTCCAAGGTTGCCCTCCTAGCTAATGACAGGAATGGGACTGGAGCCCATTCTCTGTTACTTCTATAGCAAACCAGCTATTTCACCACTCTGTGCTTCTATATACACTCTTCCTCTTGCTTCCTGTAGCTTCTTTCTTGCTCTGTGCCATGTAATTTAGCCCTCATCCCACCACAAAATTGCCCAGGAAGCCAAAAGCAACTGACTGGATTGGATCATGTATTCCTATCTTTGTACCCCTTCAGCACTTACATTCTTGGTTTGTCCTGAGAAGGTAGGTGGGTGCTTTTTTCATTCAACTACATGTGAGTCATCTCCTTAGCTAGGTAGTACAGCTTTTATAGAGCTGGTGGATGTGTCTTTTCTCTTCATTTCTATCTCTTCTCCCCTCAATACATAGCACAAGCGTCAGTAGATGTTTGCTGACTATGGGTAATGGAGACCAGGATGGGGGTCCTGTGGGTATATACCTATCCTCTGAGGATCATCTCCCTCCCTTCAACTGCATAGGGAATCATACCCTTACCTGTGGGTACTCTGCTGAAACAGCAATATATCTTGGGATTTACAGACTAGATTTCTTTTTTATGCCTTAAACTCAAATCATTGTGGCTCTCATTGACTGGCCAACAATAGGTCCCAGTCCAAGCCTTACTTGGTCACTGTTTGGATTCTCAAGGCCAACAGTGAGTGTAATTAACAATTATTTCTGTTTTGACCAGAAACTCTAAGGGTCTTCACCTACCAGATTGATTTTTTTTGACTAGGTAAAAGGGGCCATTTTTTACCTCATTTTTTACCTAGCCTTATCATTGAATGGGCATTTTCTCAGACAAAGTTAGACCTGGGAAAGACCTTAGCTTAAAAAGGCCTAAGCCTCTCACTTCATCTAGCATCATGATCAGTTTTCCTGATATATGTCTGGAACCATGACTCCGGAGGAGAATGTGAGGCTGGTGACTTTGTACAGCCTTCCCTCACTTAAATTCAATTCATTTGCAAGTCAAGACATCTCCTTCCTGATGTCATAGTCCTCTTGGAGAACAAAGGAGAAACAAGAAGAAGAACCTATCTTCTGACAAGTCTTCCAGACATGCTGTTAGACAGAAGTGGTGATAAGACAACATTACCTGGAATAGTGTTGTCAAGTACAAAGGCCATGAAACCACCTACAAACATGCTGGTGGTGAGCAGAACCTGGATGACTTGATCCAACTGGATATTTCCTACAGTGGACACAAGAGGACAAGAATGAGATAGAGGAACTATGAACGGTCCACAGGGTAGAGCCCAACAACCCAGGCCTCTCTGAGCCCTGATCCTCATCATACCCACCAGGTTACAATATTAGGGAGAGAGAAACCTGGTCATCTATGGACTCAGCAGATCCTCACCTGTCTGGATTTGTTCTGGATTGTTGTTCACCCAGTAAGGAATGGCCAGCCCACAGTAGATGGAGAAGCCAAAGACAAAGAGGTTTCTGGAAGAGTTCATGTTGACGTACTGCAGGGAAAAGGAATCCAGTCCTCTTACCATCAAGGGAGAGTCTCCTCCTCAAAACTGGGAGCAATTACTTGGGATGGAGAGGGGAGAGGGGAGATCCTGGGAAAATCAGGTACCCTCCTCTCTGCAAATTAGAAGCCAAGTGAAATAACTAAACACAGGATGGGGATGGCAAAGGGAGTAGGGTTGGAGAGCACCGTTTTATCATGCCATCATGCCAAGTTCCTGCTTGGGTACTCTGGAAGCATAATCGTTCAGTTAATCTTCATGGGGATATTAGGAGTTGATTGTCTGGAGAGTGTGAAAAGTCAGTACTTATTTTGCCATTGTTTTTGTTTTGTTTAATCTAAGCCATTTTTCCCCCACAGAGAAATTCCAAATTTGACCACTGTCACTTCAAAGGTGGGGCCAACTGTGGTTTCCAGAGTCAGGAGAACTTCCTATCATTTCATAATCCAAATTCAAAAAAATGTATTTCAAGAGGCAAAATGTTTCTGTAATTCTTTAAAAGCAGACTGTTTTAAGGTCAGGGCTTAGTGCCTTGCTAAAAAATGTTGAATTGAACTGAAAAGATGCCTTTCTTTACCTGTAGATTAGAAATTCCCGCTGCTGTGATGACTCCAAACATTACTAGGAACATACCCCCAACGACAGGGCTTGGAATGGTGGCAAATGCAGCCCCAATCTTCCCAAAGACGCCCATCACGAGCAGCACACAGCCAGCAAAAATCATCACCCTCCTGCTCCCCACCTACATTCAAAGGGAAAGGTGAGAAACAGAACTTAGGATCAGCTAACCTGTGAGGATACACAACACCCAAAGGGCTTCTGTTGGGGTGGGGTGGGTCTTTCTACTAGAACAACTCTACTAAAGCAATATGGAGATGAAGCAGACATAAGCCTAAATCCCCCATCTGTTCTGCCTCCAAGGAAGAGAATTGGAAAGGATGCTGGAGTAATCTCTGAGCTCCAATTCCCTGTCCATTTGTATCTTTACTCTGTGTCATCTCATAACGATTATTCTGTGAACAAAGATTGTTTCTGTCTTTGACATTATATCCCTAGAGCCTAGCACAATACCTGGCACATAACATGTACCTAATGAACACTTGTTCAGTGATTGGCACCACATTAAAAAGGCTGCCTGGGTTAATTTGATCTCCCTGGGATTAGTCCTGTGTTCCACGTTCTCTCACAATATGTGCATAGTGTTAACTACATGATCTTACATTTCTTCAAACACAGGTTTGTAAGGGTTTCCTAGTATATTTCATATGTGCATGTATGTACCTATATCTATCTATATTTGTTTATATGTCTATAACTATATCCATGAATATGCCTGTGTCTTTATCTACATCTTCCTATATATCCAGCTATCTAACAAGTCTTTCCAGTTAGACCATTAGCTCCTCAAGGGCAAAAACTGAGGATTCATTTGTTTACTCATGTTCTATGTTGTGCTAAGATTTTCAAGGGTAGTGGCCAGTCAAAGACTGTGGTAGCTGTTCTCTATAACATTGTCTTCAAGGACAAACAGACAGAGACAGAAGGAGAGAGACAGAGAAAGAGAAACAGAGAGAAACAGAGACAGAAGGAGAAAGAGAGAGAGATATACACACAGAAAGAGACAGAGACAGAGACTGTTGAAGTGGTAAATTCACAGAGATTAGAGAGGATGAGATTAAGAACTATGTATATACCCTTTGACTCAGTAATACCACTGTTGGGTCTATACACCCATGATATCAAAGAAAGAAAAAAGAGAACCATATATCAGCCCTCCCTCACTCAAATCAAAGTCAACTGCAAGTCATGTCATCATCTTTATGTCATGGACCTCTTCAAGAGTCAAGGGTAAACACAACCTGTGAGTGAGTAGCAGCTCCTCTCCTCTCCTCTCCATCCTTGCTTGGGGTGCTCTACCCAGGGGAGGTACACTTCTATGGTTAGAAGCTGCCTTTTTTCCTTTGGGTTTACTCCCTAGATTTATTGCTCAAAGACCAAGCTTTAAACTCAATTCACTCTGGAGTTCATAGATGCTACGTTAAACAACAGACCTGTTGTCAGTATTTACATTCTTACTAGTTTCCTGCTAATGATAGGATTTTAGATCTCCATTAACCAATGAAGGTTATCATTCCCCTCCAGGCCATACTCAGGACTTCCTCCATGATGCCCCAGCCCTGGAATGGGCATATTGACAGTACCCTCCCCCTCTGATTTGCATGGCTCTGATCCCAAGTCAATAGTATTTCATTGTTTTCCACTCCACACTCAAGATTTCTCTACCATCTCTCCTCTGGTACCTTTATCTCCCCACCCCTTCACAGTTTCTTTATATGTGCTGTCCTGTCCATTAGGATGTAAGGTCCTTGAAGGGTATCTTTCTCTCTACTTATATTTACATTCCCAAAGTTTAGTACAGTGTTTAGCATATAGTAGGGGTTTAATAAATGCTAGCTGACTCATCCTGACAGAGTCATCTGTTCTTCTTTATTCATCTGGCATTTAGGAATTGCACACATTCATTCTGGATAACACTAAGACCACCTGGTCATCTTCTCTTTCTTTCTCCTTTAAATGGGCTGCAATGAGTCACCAGTATGCTGACCAAATTCAAAACTTTTTTTAAAGACCATAATGTGGTAACATGCTATAATGGAAAGAACATTGAATTTGAAGTAAAAAACCCAAGATTTGAATCCTGGTTCTGTCCCTTAGTGGGGGCATTGAATAGAACACCAGGGCCTGGAGTCAGGACAACCTGAGTTCAAATCCAGTCTCAAGCACTTACTAGCTGTGTGACCTTAAGCAAGTCACTTGTTTGCCTCAGTTTACTCATCTGTCAAATGAGCTGGAGAAGGAGATGCCAACAAAACCCCAAAGGGTCAAGCACACCTGAAAAATCACTGAGCAACAACCACAACAAATCTTCCCCTTAATATTTATTCAACCTTGGTCACATCACTTAATCTGAGACACTGCTAGGTAGGTAACACATTGGATAGTGTGTTGGGCCTGAAGTCAAGAGGAGCTGAGGTCACCTCTGGCCTCAGACACTTACTAGGTATGTGACCCTGGTTAAGTCACTTAACCTCTGTCTGCCTCAGTTTCCTCAACTGTAAAATAGGGATGATAAGAGTACTTATCTCCCAGGGTTGTTGTAAAGGTCAAATAAAATAATATTTGTAAAGTGGATAACATAATGCTGGCACATAGTAGGGATGTAATACATTCTTGTCCCTTTTCCTACTCTGTGGGTCTCAGTGTATCTGCCTTTAACATGAGAAGATTAGCTTAGATGGCCTCTAAGGTTAACCTGAGTATCCAAAATCTGTAGTCCTATGATTCATCAGTAAGAATCAAATGCTTTCTGTGTCAGAACTTTGCTTTAGTTAGTCAAACACCGGCTGATGAGGCAATGCCAATAACCTTACCCTGGTGATGCCCAGTACATCAATATTCTGACTGTAGGAGGTGGTCCCAGTCCCACCCCATGCTCCTGCTAGGAGGCAGCCAATTCCCTCAATGCCAATACCCCGATTGATGGCATGTTTTGGAGGGGGTGGAACTCCTATGACCCAGGCACAGGCATGATAATCTCCCACTGATTCCACCATGGAGGAGATCACCCCAGCAATGATGCCTAACACTCCAGCCAAGCTGACAGTTGGAACTCCCCATTGCCCTAGGAATGAAATACAGACAAGCAATTAATTTAGGGGACATTAAGCCCACATCAGACTCATCTCTCCACCTTCCTTCCACTGCCAGGCTCTGGAAAATCTGATTGTCTGGAGGAGGCATGTGTTTGTGAATCTAGGTGAAACCAATACCAAGAGGATATAAGATATGAGGACTTGGAGTAAGACATGTAGGTCTGAGGCCCAACAGACATTCTAGCTACACAATAGCATAATACTGCCTGGGGCATAAGAATAAAATTAGATTATGGGCATTTCCTGGAAAAATTAAAAATCTTCCACAAATACTCTATTGGATAAGCAACCTTCAACTCAACAGAGTCTTTCGAATATGTCTTGTCATAATTCTCCTGGTTCTTAAAGGGGAAAGTAGGTGGCCAGTCATCAGAGGCCAGTAGTGATAGAAAGCACCAGAAGTCAGGCCCTTCTCAGGACAGCCTTTTAGGAACTGAGAAATAGCATGGGGAAGGTCTTACCTGGGATTGTCCTTCCTGTCATAAATTATAAATCCCTGATCAGAGCTCTTAGCAATTAGGAACTCTCCTTCACAAACTCAACAAGGACCCAGGGCTATGGCACAATTGACCCAATTGGCCCGACTTCTTCAGAACTGGCCAAATTCAAGGAGTTAGAGTCCTAGTTCTAAGCAGTGCTACTCCATTTTTTACCTCCCAGGGGTACAGAGGGAACTGAGATATATAGAGGATTATCTTTCCTTCTTCCCTTCCCATTTAGTCTTTCCACCCCAAGGTTTATCTGATTCTGAGGAAGTAAGGGATGAATACACTCAACAGAGGGGTATGCCTGGAGCAGAGGGAAGGATACATGATCTGAAAGCCTGTGAGTCCCAGTCTAAGGTATTGTTCCCATGGAGACAACAGTTACTCACAAAGGACTTGGTTTTCAAAGAAATCCAATGTCTAATTCACTCTAAAGGGAACCTGGACTCTGGTTTAGTCTGGAGTCTTTTAGGACACACTGGACCTTCTCAGAGTTCTCAGAAAGAGCCCTCACTCCACTCCCCCCTACCACATCTGCCTCTGGTATGTGCCGATCCTCATATTCCACCCTGCCCCCTTAGTGCCCCATCTGGCCTCATATTTCTAAGGCCAGATTGATATCAAGTGGCATTTGGAGATGCAGTGCCATTCAGCCAGACGCTGCCCTGGGGAGTCACTGGCTCTTGGAGAAGTGTGGGAAGGCCAGGAAAGTGCATTCTATTACACCAGGACATTGTCCTTCAATGCTGCTTCTCCTCACACTTGAGAATTTCCACTAGGCAGGGACAGGAGAAACTGCCCATACCTGGATAAGGGATGCGGAACCAAGGGGCCTGGGACAGAACGTTGCCTTTGGTGTCTGTACGGGCCAAATACCCATATGCTGAAGAGGCCGAGGGAAGACGTTGGTGACAGTAAGCACATAGCTGATGATCCAAGAAATGGAAAGAGCCAACAGCACCTGCCCAGAGAGAAGCAGCTTAATCATTCTGTTACACACTCCCCTCATCCTAGCCCTGAGATGCCTGGCCCCCAGAAAGGGAGAAGGTGGGGCTAAGGAACTACACTGGAGCCGGAAGTGATTCTGCACTAGTGGGAATCTGTCATTGCACAAATAAGAATATTGAAGATAGAGAACAGAAATAGAATGCAGATGGGCTAGAGACAAAATCAGTAGAAGGGAGAGGCAGTGATAGAAAGGGGAAAGGACAGCAGACTAGGGGTAAGAAGTCTTGGGTCCCAGCCTTGAGCTTTGCCCCCTTCTTAGGTATGGGACCTAGAACAAAGCATCTAATTTTGAAGCCTTGGTTTCCTCTGGCACTCTGGTGAAACCAACAGACCCCAGCCCAGTGCTCTATCTACTGCACTACCTAGCTTCTCTTTAGATTAACTCGGTTCTTTTTTCTTCCTTGTTCTAGGGGAAGGCTCACTGTGTAGGGAAAGGGATGGAGCATTATTGGAAAGGACAAGGATGTCAGAAGAAAAAGTACCAACAATTTTTTTAAGAACTCAAAAATATGGCTTACTGGGAAGATCTGGAAAATGTAGAGCTTAGAAACATGGCATTTCTTGACTTGCCCATATACTGGTACTGGCACGGGGATGTTTTTCAGATATTGAAAAAACAGTATGATGAAGAAAATGGTCCTGAAATAGAAAGAAATAAATTTAGGTTCCTGCTGTTTATCATGAACAGATGTCAGATCTTCCTAAGGTTGTCCACTCTCACAGCTGCTGCCTTTCCTCTTTCACTATAACCCCCTCTTTTTCCCAACTAGACTATTGATATAACCTCCTAAGTGATTTCTGTCCTTTCCAATTCATCCCTAATATTACTGCCTGAGTAATCTCCCTCATGAATTGCCTTGACCGTGTCACTCCTCTACTCAAAAACCTTCAGTGGCTCCTCATTATTTACCAAATAAAACAGAAAGTGCTGACCCTGGTAGCTGCCTAGGCCCCCTGTCGTCTGGCTCCAAGTGGCTTTTTCAGTTCAATTTCACACGGCTTTCCTTCCTATAGAGAGCTGCCCCAAGCCAGGAATCTCTGGGGTCAAATTCTGCCTACTGGCTTTGTGACCCTAGATAAGTCACTTAACTTCTCAATGGCTCTCAATGCTCTCAGCAATTCTTTAAGACGCTCAATTGCAGAGAAGGTGCCAACCTTCACTCGTGGAAGGAATGACCTTAAGCAGGATTTCCATACACCAGAGAAATCCCAGGTTCAGTGTCTGTTCCTGACTTCAGGTCCTCTATACCCTGCTCAAATGGATTACTCTTCATCCCCAGTTCCCTCCCATTTTTGTGCTATTTCTCAGAGCTGGAATACATTCTCATCTTGTTCATCTCCATATGCTAAAACTCCTCCTTTCATTCATGGCCCAACTCAGGAACTCTCTCCTCAATGAAACCTTCTCAGCAGTAGATTTGGAGTCAGAAAACCTGGATTCTAATTCCAATTCTCCTATTTCCTACCTATGTGAATCTTCTAGGACTCAGTTTCCTTTTATGTAAAATGAGAGAGTTAGATCCTCAAGGACCCTTAAGTTCCCACCCAGCTCTAATCCTAAAATTCTGTGAAAACTAATATCAATAAATGATCAAGCACTTCCTGGAGGTGCAAACAAAATGCAAAAAAAAAAA
>CM053770.1:90125748-90137302 GCA_028658325.1 Potorous gilbertii
GAGGCTCACATTTGAGTGACCCTTGGAGGTTGTAATACATTCTTCTGACCACAACCCCATGAAGGAGATAGAGCAAGTATTATAAACCCAATTTAGATGAGGTAAAATGACACTTGAGTCTTGTGCCTTGCTCACTGGCTGTATAGCTAATGACTATTAAAACTGGAATTCAAACCCATGCTTCCTGACTCAAGTCTTACACTGCCTAGAGGCACCTAGCTAGTGGTATAGTGGATAGAGGAATGGACCTAGCTTCAGATACTTACTGTGTAACCCTAGGTGAGACATTTAAGCCTGTTTGCCTCAGTTTCCTCATCTGTAAAATGAGCTGGAAAAAATGTCAATGCACTTCAGTATCTTTGCCAAGAAAACCCCAAATGGGGTCGTGAAGAGACTGAAACAATTGAACAACGGTCCTCGGCAAGTCACTTAAGCTCTGTTTGCCTCAGTTTGCTTGACATAAAATAGGAATGCTAACAATGATGCCTACATCACTGGAGCGTGAGGAATAAATGCGATATTTATTTATTTGTTTGAAGTTTTCAACATTCATTTCCACCAAATTTTGAGTTCCAAATTTTCTCCCCAACTTTCTCCCCACAAAAAACACTGTTCATTCTGATTGTTCCTTTCATCAATGTGCCCCTCTCTTCTAATATCCCTCTCTTTCCTTATCCCCATTTTCTCTCTTGTCCTGTAGGGCAAGATAAATTTCCATACGCCATTACCTGTATTTCTTATTTTCCAGTTATAGGCAAAAACAGTTCTCAACATTCATTCCTTAAACTTTGTGTTTCAACTTCTCTCCCTTCCTCCCTCCCCACCCTTCCCCACTGAGAAGGCAAGCAATTCAATATAAGCTATATATGTGTAGTTTGCAAATGACTTCTGTAATAGTTATGTTGTGTAAGACTAACTATATTTCCCTCCAAACTATCCTGCCCCCCATTTCTTCTATTCTCTCTTTTGACCTTGTCCCTCTCCAAGAGTGTTTATTTCCAATTGCTCCCTCATCCCCTTTGCCCTCCCTTCCATTATCCCCCTACCCTGCTTATCCCTTTCTCCCCTACTTTCCTGTAGTGCAGGATAGATCTTCATACCAAATTGGGTGTGCATGTTATCCTTCCTTGAGCCATATGTGATGAGAGTAAGCTTCACTTTTTCCCTCTCACCTCACTCTTTTCCCCCTCCATTGAAAAAGCTTCCTCTTGCCTTTTTTGTGAGAGATAATTTGCCCCATTCCATTTCTCTCTTTCTCCTCCCAATATATTTCTCTCTCTCCCTTTAATTTTATATTTTTAGGTATCATCCCTTCCTATTCAACTCACCCTGTTCCCTCTGTATATGTATATAATCCCTTCAACTAGCCAGATACTGAGAAAAGTTTCAAGAATTACAAATACTATCTTTGCACGGGCCTATTCCCCAGGCCTTTGCCTGGATACCAGACCAGGCGGTATTTATCCGGGGGCCTTCGCCTGGCTCTTAAGCTAGGCGGTATCTATACACGGGGCTCCTTCCTGGCCTTCGGATGGATACGCCAGGGATACCTGCTACCCTCGGCTTTGCTTGGATACTTACCCTTTCCTGGGTCTTCAGACATCTTGGGCCCCTACCATATGCAGCTACAGCAGGGGAATCCCCACTCCTCCACAGAGGGGGAAATGACTACACAGAACACCCGAGGTGGCCAGTGCACTTCACTTTATTGCTTACATCACTCTCTCCTGATCCCTCCCCAACAGCCCCTTATATCCCCAGTCAAAATCCCTCCCATGTTCCTCCCTGAGGGCAGAGCCAGCTCCCTGAGGGTGGAGCCAGCTTCCACAGGGCAGTCCAGAGCTTCGCTACTAACATATCTTTCCATGTAGGAATGTAAATAGTTCAACTTTAGTAAGTCCCTTGTGATTTCTCTTTCCTGTTTACCTTTCCATACTTCTCTTGATTCTTGTGTTTGAAAGTCAGAATTTCTATTCATATCTGATTCTTTTCATCAAGAATGCTTGAAAGTCCTCTATTTCATTGAATGATCATTTTTTCCCCTGAAGTACTACACTCAGTTTGGATGGGTAGGTGATTCTTGGTTTTAATCCTAGTTCCTTTGACTTCTGGAATATCCTACTCCATGCCCTTCTATTCCTTAATGTAGAAAATGCTAGATCTTGTGTTATCCTGATTGTATTTCCACAATACTCAAATTGTTTCTTTCTAACTGCTTGCAATATTTTGTCTTTGATTTGGGAACTCTGGAATTTGGCTGCATATTTCTAGGAGTTTCTCTTTTAGGATTTCTTTCAGGAGGTGATCAGTGGATTCTTTCAATGTTTATTTTGTCCTGTGGTTCTAGAATATGAAGAAAGTTTTCTTTGATAATTTCATGGAGGATAATGCCTAGGCTCTTTATGTTGACCATGGCTTTCAGGTAGTCCTATAATTTTTAAATTATCTCTCCTGGATTTATTTTCCAGGTCAGTTGTTTTTCCAGTGAGATATTTCATATTGTCTTCTATTTTTTCATTCATTTAGTTTTGTTTTCTAATTTCTTGGTTTCTCATAAAGTCATTAACTTGCATCTACTCTATTGTTATTTTTAAAGAAGTATTTTCTTCAGTGAGATTTTGAACCTCCTTTTCCGTATGGCTTATTCTGCTTTTTAAAACATTCTTCTCCTGCTTGGCTTTTTGGACCTATTTGCCAACTGAGTTAGCCTATTTTTAAAGGTGTAATTTTGTTAAGCATTTTTTGGGGTCTCCTTTAGCAAGCTGTTGATTTGTTTTTCATGATTTTATTTCATTGCTCTCATCTGTCCCTAATTTTTCCTCCACCTCTTTTACTTGATTTTCAAAGTCCTTTTTGAGCTTTTCTATATCCTGAGACCATTGTGTATTTATTTTGGAGGTTTTGGATGCAGAAGTCTTGACTTTTATGTCTTCCCCTGATGGTAAACGTTGTTCTTCTTCATCTGAAAGGAAGGGAAAGAATACCTGTTCACCAAGAAAGTACCCTTCTATAGTCTTATTTTTTCCCCTTTTTTGGGCATTTTTCCCACCCAGTTACCTGACTTTTGGGTCCTTCGTCAAGAGTAGGGTATGCTCTGGGGACCTATCAGTTCTCAGTTTCTTCAAGATCACAAAATCAAGGGAGAAGAGTTAACTCCTGGCGTGGCTCCCACCTGCGATTCGTGTCAGCTGCTCAATTCCCCCAGTGGCTTTATGCTGAATACTCCAATGGTGGAACAAGGGGTGCCAGCTACTGCCTGCTGTGGCCACCTCAACCTGCTGCCAACTGCTGCTGCTACCACCACAGCCACCACTGCCACCTAGGGCCAGGGCCAGGGGAGGACCTTGTCATGGAGGTGAAAAAGCCCTCTCACTGACCTATGAACTATCTTTGTCTCCTGTGGGTCGAGGGGCCCCTGATGCCTGCTCTGGCCCAGCACCACATGGCCAAGGCTGGGCTGGACTCTGCTCTGCATCTGATTCAACAGACCTTTCCTATTTGCCTTCCTGGTCATCCTGGGCTGGAAATCTCCTCCACTCCATTGTTCTGTGGCTTCTGCTGCTCTAAAATTTAAGAGTCTTTCTTTATAGGTATTTTATGGACTGTGGGGGACGAGTTAGAGTATGTGCATTTTTCTACTCTGCCATCTTGTAAATGGTATATTTGTAAAGGCCTGGCACATTCTAGGTACTATATAAATGCTTGTTCCTTTCTTTTCCTCCCTTCCTTATACTGTCTGCTACATTATGCTATCTACACTGGTTGTATGAGACCAAAGCTGAAGACTTGGGCCAACTTTGGTGGTCCTCAACATTTCTACCCACTTTAGTGACTGCCTGAGGGAGAAGCCTGGGCTTCTGCCAATCTTAAATTGAGAGCTTCCTTTGCAACCTATAAGACCACTGGAATTTATTCACTTCTTTGTCTCTGCGTTCTCCAGTATCTGGCTCTGATACTGTGGTCCCTAGACTGGCAGATAATACCATATCATGGGTTGCCTCTCTTCAGGAATCATAGAATTCAAGGAATGTTTGAACTGAGAGAAACCTTAATAACTATTTCATCTAACTCTCCCTCTTTTCACATTTTATGGATGAGGAAAATGAGGCCTTGGGAGAGAAGATGAGTTACTCAGGGTCACATGGTTAAGTAGTATCCAGGTCTCTGGACTCTCAGCTGAGTGCCCCTTTCAGATTTGAGTGGGAAGCCTGCTTTCTGCCTAGATCTCAGGCAATTGGCCCAGACAGATGGATAGTTGGGCACAATATTAAATTTCTTAGTCAAATCTCCTTGCATTCCATGATACTGACAAAGAAAATAATGAAGACTTTATTCCAACAAGAATATGAAGTCATTAACATTTACTGCACACCTTTGGTAGAATATAGTAGATGGCCCAGGAAATAGAAAATAAATAGAAGACAGGATTTCTGCCCTCAAGGAGCACCTATCAATCCTTGGAGAAGTCCATGGATAAGTCAACATGAAAATGAATGCTAAAAGAAAACTCATTGTTATAGAAGTAACATCAACATTGATCCAACAACAGTGCAATTTCCTTTAGTGCAGGGACTGCTTGAGGTTTAGTACATAGCAGGTGCTTAATAAATAACTCTTGAAATTTAGTTGAAATAAAGGAAACCTAGGACTGTATATTTGTTTTATGTCCTCTGGTGTTCTTGTCTGAGTATTTCTCTCAACTGTTTCTTTTTAGCACCAATACTTTCCAAGGATATTATATTGTGCAGCATGGGAGACACTGGCACAGGACTGCTCAGCATGTTGTGTCCACATGAGAAAAGGTGCTGTGCTGAATGAGCAAAGCAGAATTGAGAGGCCACAAGGGATGCGCAAATTGGTAGTAACCACACTAGATATTCATACAGACTATCTGTGCCCAATCTGTGATAAGGCATTCCAAGCTATTGGTCTGATAAGCCACAGTTGGACACACTGAAACTTCACTTTATCATGGTGATGTCATTTTGGTCCTCTTTGAGAATGAAAGACAACAACCAATCAACCATATATAATGTAATATATACAATGTAAATATTGTCTCCTTTGATCCTCATAACAATCCTGGCATGGAGGTGCAGTCATTTTCCTCATTTTATCTGAGGTTGAGTTTGAATTTAGGTACTCTTGACTGCACGCCCAGTTCTCTATCCACTCCATCACCTGTCAAATCTAAAAAGGGATGATACCGCTTGGAATACAAATGCAAATATATCATTAATGCAACTGTACGCACCCTGCTGAACTCAGCATGTGCTAGTATATAAGTGGGTGTTCCCTTCCTTTTCCTCCTCTCCTTCCCTGACCTCGTATTTCTAGTATGGTATCTCAGCTAAACTGCCTCTCAGATTCATAGCTCATTATTGATTTATGCCACTCTATAGCTGCTATTCCCATGTGTTTCCACTTCCTTTTCTCCACTGAGTTGTTACTGTCTTGTGCTAGAACTATGTTTAGCTGCTGAAGCTTCTTCCTCAAAGGGAGTATTATCTTTTTCAAACTTGTTTTCTTCTCTTTTGTTAGTCAGACCCATAGCCAACTCTAACAAGAACAGAAAAAAAGATTTATCAAGTCTTTTTTCCCCCTTCCCCTCTCCACACCTTTTTTTATGAATTGCCCTATGCTACTTTGATTTTTATATCAGGATGAGAAAATGCCTTTCAGCTCCATCATGAGCCTGGCAGAAGCTTTAACAAGTGTTTAAGGAGGCATTTAGCAACTCGGTAGGACAGGGTAGAGTTAGTAACCTTTGTTCTCTTTCGTCATTAGTGTTACAACTACTATCTAGGTTCAGGTTATCTCCTTATAATTACAGGCTCATTCTTATCCATTATCTCTTTTGATCTAGACAACAACAACTTTGAAGGTAGCTAATGTAAGTATAATCATCCCTACTTTAGAAGTAAGGAAATCGAGGCCCAGAAATGAATTAAAAATGAAAAAGAATGAAATGCCTTGTCCAAGGTCATTCTGCTAATAAATGGGAAACTCAGACCTCCAGAAGCAATGGGCATGAGTTCAGGGACACAGATTTTGAGTAAGTAGAAGGAAAAACTTTCTAATAAATGCAGTTGTCCAAAACACAAAAGGACAGAGTTGGAGAGGAGATTTTTCAAGCACTGGAAATCCTCAATGGAGATTATACGAATGTTTGTTGGAATGTTGTGAAGGGGATTTCTGTTCTTTCACGAGTTGGACTAGATACTTTTTGAGTTCCTTCCAAGTCTGAGATTCTGCTACCTGAACTCAAATCTGTGCGTCCAGTGTTTTGTTTTTCCCCCAGTAACTGGGCTTGAGCATTGCGATCAAAGGCACCAGGCCAGAGTGTTTTGATAAAGAGAATTACAGGGAAATGTAAAAACTTAGCAAGGTGTCTTTCACATAGTACGTACTTAACAATTTTTTGGTTGAATTAGGTTGAATGATAATCCTCAAACCATTCCTCCAACTAATCTTCATGCCAGCCACAGGTAATGTTCCTTCCTAGCTAAAGTAGAAAATGTGGTTAAATAAATCCATTGCTATCCTTCTATTCCAGGTTGCCTCTTCTCCAGGGTGGGACCCTTGCCTTTGTGGCCCCATCATTGGCCATTCTCTCTCTGCCTGCCTGGAAATGCCCTGGGTGGACTTTCAGTGCCACAGAGGTGAATGTCAGCTCTCCAGAATTCATTGAGGAATGGCAGAAGAGGATCAGAGAGGTAATTCTGGAGAGCAAATGCTGAGAGTTGGTCCTGGGAAATGTTGGTGCTGGTGGTGATAGAGGAGCTAAAAATGAGAATGAGGAAGGGACTGCCAGAGAGCCCATCAAAAGTGAAATGTCATACAAAATACTTTGAAAACTTTTTTACTTTTCATCTAAGTAGTTCAAAATACTGGCATACTTGCTCTCAGGTATTCTTCTAGCCAATCGAGAGAGGTAAGTAGAAACAGGTGTAAAAATTGGGATTTTATAAAGAAATATCAGCCTGAAGCAGTTTGGCCTCATCTAGAGTTAAAGTGGGCATATGTGACACTTTGGCCTGTATGTAAAAATTTGCCAACACATGAATGAGTGTATCTATTTGTAAGCTATTAACTATGAGCTAAAATAAAAGATGAGGGGTGGTGGGCAAGAGAAAACCCATTTACACTTTCCTCCTTCCTCAAAAAGATCCAAGAAACTTTTAATCTCCTGAAGACTTTCTCTGATGGACAATCAGACAGTTTAATGAGTTTCCTCCAGCATATCTGAAAGTCAGATGGCTGATCTAATGCTGGACCAGAGCCCATAATTGAATCTGATTTGGTATTAGTAGCTAGACTGAGATGTGAATCTGGAGAAATTTTCTTTTACAGTTTTATTCTCAGTAGTTTGTTTTTGCTATATTCTCTAGCACAAGAGCAGGTTGGGATTGAGAACTGGACTTGGTTTGGGCCTAGGCTTTAGGTTTGTAGGAACATGGACTGATACTAACTTGTAACAGAGTTACTTGTAACAGTGGTAGACTCCTACCTGGGATGGAAAGGAGAATCTTGCTTCTCTGGTTGCTTCATGACTGCCCTCCCTTATCTGCAGTCTGGATGCCTGGGTTCCTGTAAGTCATTTGGTGGAGTACTTTAGATTCCAGGTCCCTAAGTAAAATTTTGCAAATCTCTTTTCACTGACTATACCAAAAAATGCTAAACATTCACCTTATGAGGCCCCAAATACTGCCAGGGATTTTTGGAGAACAGCTATATTAGGCTGATGGCTTTTGTATATCTGTAACTGAGATAGGCATATGTCTAATGAGAGGCACTGTGGAAGAGTAGATAGAGAGTTGGACTGTGTTCAAGTCTTACCTATGACATATATACTGTGTGACCTCCTAGGTAAGTAATTTAACCTGTAAGAGCTCTAGAAAATATTCTAAGACTATAAACTGCAGAGATGGTGCCTTCCTGCACTGAAAGAGGGAGATTCTTCATCCAAGAGTTCCCTATACCAATGAAATTGCAGATTTAGCCCCTATGTATATGTCTGCTACAGCCACAAAGCACATTGTGTACCTTCAAGGAGTAGTAGTTTCTGAAGTTGATGATGGTGTGAGTTCCTTCCCTTTGACTCTTTAACTGGGCCAGGGAAAGGTAAAAACTTAGCACAGTGTCTTGCACATAGTAGGTACTTCGCAATTTTTTGGTTGAATTGGATTGAATGATAGTTCTAATAGCTGACATTTATATCACATTTTAAAGTTTGCAAAGTGCTACACACAAAACTTATAAAACAGTCCTACAAGGTAGGTGGTAGAGATATCATTACAGCAATGTAGTTTGCAAATGAGAAAACCCAGGTGTACAGACAGCTATGAAGTAAATTAAGTATTAAGTAAATGTCAGAGGTGAGATTTGAACCCAGAAGCTACAGCCTCCAAATCTAGTGGTTCTATTGACTCTACTAGACTGCCCCTCCATTGAACCACATTGAACTTTGCCATTTCTTGATACCGTGGTGTCTCTCTGAGAACTTAGAATCCTGACTGCTCAGAGATTGTGGAACTAGACTTGTTCATTACTATAATGAAGCAGACAAACCACACCACCAATGAAACATGGCCATGCACCTCCCCTCCACCAGATCAAGACATTCTGTCTTTTCATGTCCACCTTTTATGCATCTGGACTCAGCAGAGTTGCTCATATTCATTTAAATTAAGCCACATTGTCTCTTCCTGGTGGTGTCCTTCCACTAGTTCTTTAAATTTCAGCATTGTACCACCTAAATCCCAAGCATCCAAGATCTAGATATTATTGATTTATTGGCTTAAGAAGTAGAGTTTACAGTAGGGATTGGGGTTCTAAAACATTCAGTCTTGACATTGGTTCAAGAAATATAAAAGTATATCTCTTCTATTTCAGTTACAAGGTGCCATCATGGTGGCTTCCTGTGTCGAGATCATTGTGGGATTCTCTGGCCTCATTGGCTTCCTGATGCGCTTCATTGGCCCCCTGACCATTGCCCCAACCATCTCTCTTATGGCTTTACCGTTCTTTGACACTGCAGGGAGTGATGCTGGTATCCACTGGGGCATTTCTGTCATGTAAGTGTTCCATGGAGAAACCATCTCCTTTGGGGATGAGCCTGGAGCCTGGACCCATCTACTGAGAAAATCACCTTGTGGTCAATAGTCACTGTAGTTCATTAATGCTCTGCCTTACGCTAAAAATGAATGGAATTTCAAAGTTGGAAAGGAATCTAAGTGGTCAATCTAGTTCAACTTATTCCTGAAAAGAATCCCCTCTCGGCCGCATGCCTGATGAGGCTCCCTAGACTTTACTTGAAGATCATGAACGAAGAAGAGCAGAGAGGGAAGTCCACCTCCTCCCAAGGCAGCCCATTTCCACTTTTATACAATGCTAATCATTAGAAAACTTTCCTTTAGGTAAAATTTTTCTTTCCAGCTTCTTCCCCTTTGCTTTTAGTTCTACCCTCTGGGGTGAAGTAGATCATGCTTAATCTCTCTTCCCATGGGAGTGCTTGAAATAGCCTCGGTTCTGACGTATACACCAAGGAGAATAACAGCTACATTGTCCTTCAGGTACCAGGGTGACCCTGCTTACCTGTAGCCAGGAACACATATCCTGAGTGACTTTGCCATTAGTACAGAAGGTATTGAAGAGGCCATGACCACATACTCTCTCATATCTCTCTTGTCACAGAGGTCCTCATTCATGGGACATCTGGTCAGAGGGAGGGGTACAGCTCACGGCAAAGAATAACCATTATGGAAACCAGGCTCATTGAGCTTGGTCTCATTAGCACCTGGTCATAACTAACAGAGCTAATTACTGTTAGTAACGTACATCCCCTATTATCTCCTTCTTCACTCCAGTCTCTGATGAAGAGATGGCCCTTCTACTTGTGGAGGCCACTCTCTCTCTCTCTCTCTCTCTCTCTCTCTCTCTCTCTCTGTGTGTATACTATGTATATGCATATGCATATGCCCTATATGCACTTATTTCCCTCCTCTATAACATTTTGCCCCCACCATCATCTTTATCTTCTAATTTTCGAGTCCTCCCTATTTTCTAACTCCTTCCCGCTGCATACAAACAAGCCCAAATCTTCTTCATCTTTAAAAAACCCCAAACCTCTCAATTGATACTACCACCCCCATCCTATATATCTTCTACCTTTCTCAGCTAAACTTCATGAAAAAGTTATCTATACTTGGTCCATCCCCTTCCTGTTGTCTCATTCTCTTCTAAACCACTTGACTTCTCAGTTCCTCATGCAATAGAAACTGCTCTTCAGAGTTAGCAGAGATCTCTTTATTGCCAAATCTAATAGCATTTTCTCAATCTGCATCCTCCCTGACCTCCCTAGCATTAGACGCTGTTGAACATCTTTTCCTCCTGCGTGCTCTCTCCCCTGGGTTTCTGTGATAGTTGATTGTTCATTATAAGTCTCCTTTGTTTATCTGCATCCATGCCATGCCTACTAGCTATGGATATACCCCAAGGCTCTGTCCTGTGCTCTCTTTTCTCTCTGTGACCTCTCCCTTAGTGATCTCATCTGTTCCCATAAGTTGAATTGTTATTTCTAAACAAATGATTCCTAGATTTATATATTTAGCCCTAGTTTCTCTTCTGAGTCTAGTCCCAAATTATCAACTGCCATTAGACATTTAAAGTGGGCTATCCCAAGGGCTAGCTGGGTGGTACAGTGGATAGAGCACTGGCCCTGGAATGAAGTGGATCTGAGTTCAAATCTGGCCTCAGATACTTGACACTTAGTAGCTGTATCACCCTGGGAAAGTCATTTAACCCCAATTGCCTCACCAAAAAAAAGGTGAGTATACCATAGGCATGTCAGACTCAATATCTCTAAAACAGAATTCATTATTCCCTACCCTTAACTCTACACACAACCCATTGCCCCATCTCCATATTTATCTGTTTTTGTCAATGGCCCCACCATCCTTCCCTGTTAGCCAGGCTCAGAACAGCAGGGTTATCCTCAGCTCCTCACTCTTGCTTAGCCCACAAAGCCAGTTATTGTCAGATCTTGTCATTTCCACCAGCACAAAGTCTCTTTTGTACAGCTATAACCTTAGCACACATCCTCATCACTTCATTGCTGGATTTCCAATTGGACTTGCTGCTTCAAGTCTCTCCCCAATCCACCAACCACCTCCATGCACTTACTAGGTCTCTGCTGTGTGCTTCAGATAGAAATAGAATCAGAGAAACAAAACCTCCGTGTTTTCACGCAGCTGCCAAACAGATTTTCCTGAAGTGTAGTCTGCCCTTATTACCCCTTCCCTACTCAATAAACTTCAGTGTTTCTCCAGTATCAGTTATAACTGTAATTGCACCTCTAATATCAAATAAAATCTTCCAATGTGGCTTTTAAATTCTTTGCAATTTCCCCCTTGCTCTTCTTTGATGTTTTCTTTGTACATGACGACTCTCAGTGTCCTCTGTGGTTCTGCTATATTGGCCTAATTGTAGTTGCACACAAGGCACTAAATCTCCCATCTCCCCATCTTTGCACTCTCTTTGTCTATATCTGAAG
>CM053770.1:90137402-90154336 GCA_028658325.1 Potorous gilbertii
CTCCCTCCCCACCCATTCCCTTTGGGAAGGCAGGCAATTCAATACAGACCATATCTGTGCAGTTTTGCAAATGACTTTGGTAATAATCGTGTTGTGTAAGACTAACTATATTTCCCTCCATCCTATCCTGCCCCCCATCGTTTCTAGTCTCTCTTTTGATCCTGTCCCTCCCCAAGAGTGTTGACTTCAAATTGCTCTCTCCTCCCATTGCCCTCCCTTCCATCATCCCCCCCGCTGCTTATCTCCTTCTCCCCCACTTTCCTGTATTGTAAGGTAGATTTTCATACCAAAATGAGTGTGCATTTTATTCCTTCTTTTAGTTGAATGTGATAGGAGGAAACTTCATGTTTTTCTCTCAGCTCTCCTCTTTTCCCCTCCACTAAAAATCTCCTGCTTTCCTCTTCAATGAGAGATAATTTTCCCCATTCCATTTCACCCTCTCTCTTCCCAATACATTTCTCTTATACATTTATCTTAATTTTTTAAAGATACAATCCCATCCTATTCAATTCACTCCGTGTTCTCTGTCTCTGTGTGTGCATGCATGTGTGTATGTGTGTGCGCGTGCACATATATGTGTATGTGTATGTGTGTGTGTAATACCACCAAGTACCCAGATACTGAAAAGTTTCAAGAGTTACAGATATTGGCTTTCCATGTAGGAATGTAAACAGTTCAACCTTGGTAAGTCCCTTATGACTTCTCTTTGCTGTTTACTTTTTCATGCTTCTTCTCATTCTTGTGTTTGAAAGTCAAATTTTCTTTTCAGCTCTGGTCTTTCCATCAAGAATGCTTGAAAGTCCTCAATTTCATTGAAAGACCAGTTTTTCCCCTGAACTATTATACTCAGTTTTGCTGGGTAGCTGATTCTTGGTTTTAGTCCTACTTCCTTTGACTTCTGGAATGTTCTGTTCCACGTCCTTTGATCCTTAATGTAGAAGATGCTAGATCTTGTGTTATCCTGATTATATTTCCACAGTACTGGGATTGTTTCTTTCTAGCAGCTTGCAATATTTTCTCCTTGACCTGGGAATTATGGAATTTGACAATGATCCTAGGAGTTTCTCTTTTTGAATCTGTTTTAGGCGGTGATTGCTGGATTCCTTGAATACTTACTTTGCCCTCTGGTTCTAGAATATCAGGACAGTTTACCTTGTGACTTAGCCTATTTTTAAAGGTGTAATTTAATTCAGCATTTTTTGGGGTCTCCTTTAGCAAGCTGTTGACTCGTTTTTCATGATTTTTTTTCATTGCTCTCATTTCTGTCCCCAATTTTTCCTCCACCTCTCTTACTTGATTTTCAAAGTCCTTTTTCAGCTCTTCTATGGCCTGTGGCCATTGTGTATGTATTTTGGAGGTTTTCGATGCAGAAGCCTTGACTTTTATGTCTTTTCCTGGTGATAAACATTGTTCTTCTTCATCTGAAAGGAGGGGAGAGAATACCTGTTCACCACGAATGTACCCTTCTATAGTCTTATATTTTTCCCTTTTTTGGGGGCATTTTTCCCACCCAGTTACCTGACTTTTGGGTCCTTTGTCAAGAGTAGAGTATGCTCTGGGACCTACAAGTTCTTAGTTCCTCCAAGGTGACACAATCAAGGGAGAGGAGTTAACTCCAGGCTTGGCTCCCAGCTGAGATTCAGGTCAGCTGCTCAGTTTCCCCAGTGGCTTTATGCTGAACACTCCAATGATGGAACAATGTGTGCCAGCTACTGCCTGCTGTGGCCACCTCAACCTGCTGCCAACTCCTGTCTCCTGCTGCTGCTACCACCACAGCCACCACTGCCACTTAGGGCCAGGGCCAGGAGAGGACCTTGTCATGGAGATGAAAAAGTCATCTCACTGACCTTTGAACTATCTTTGTCACCTGTGGGTTGAGGGACCCCTGAGGTCTGCTGTGGCCCAGCACCACATGACCAAGGCTGGGCTGGACTCTGCTCTGCATCTGGTTCACCACACCTTTACCATTAGCCTTTCTGGTCACCCCGGGCTGGAAATCTCCTCCACTCCATTGTTCTGTGCCTTCTGCTGCTCTAGAATTTGTTAAGAGTCTTTCTTTAGAGGTATTTTATGGGCTGTAGGGGAAGAGCTAGAGTATGTGCATCTTTCTACTCTATCATCTTGTAAATCGTATATTTGTAAAGTCCTGGCACATGCTATGTACAATATAAATGCTTATTCCTTTCTTTTCCTCCATTTTTAATGCTGTCTGCTACATTATGCTATCTACACTGGTTGTATGAGACCAAAGCTGAAGACTTGGGCCAACTTTGGTGGTCCCCAACCTTTCTTCCCTCTTTGGTGACTGCCTGAGGGAGAAACCTGGGCTTCTGCCAATCTTAAATTGAGAGCTTCCTTTGCAGCCTATAAGGCCACTAGAATTTACTCACTTCTTTGACTCTGCATTCTCCAGTATCTGGCTCTGATACTGTGGTCCCTAGGTTGGCAGATAATACCATATCATAGATTGCCTCTCTTCAGGAATCATAGAATTCAAGGAATGTTTGAGCTGAGAGAAACCTTAATAACTATTTCATCTAACTCTCCCTCTTTTCACATTTTATAGATGAGGAAAATGAGGCCTTGGGAGAGAAGATGAGTTACTCAGGGTCACATGGTTAAGTAGTGTCCAGGTCTCTGGACTCTCAGCTGAGTGCCCCTTCCAGATTGAGTGGGAAGGCTGCTTTCTACCTATACTTCAGGTAATTGACACAGACAGATGGATAGGTGGGTGGAATGTTAAATTTCTTAGTCAAATCTCTTTGCATTCCATGATACTGACAAAGAAAATCATGAAGACTTTTATTCCAAAAAGAATATGAAGTCATCCACGTTTACTGCACACCTTTGGTAGAATATAGTAGATGGCCCAGGAAATAGAAAATAAATAGAAGACAGGATTTCTGCCCTTAAGGAGCACCTATCAATCCTTGGAGAAGTCCATGGATCAGTGCACATGAAATTAAATGCTAAAAGAAGTCTCATCGTTATAGAAGTAGCATCAACATTGATCCAACAACAGTGCAAATTCCTTTAGTGCAGGGACTGCTTGGGGTTTTGTACATAATAGGTGCTTAATAAGTAACTATTGAATTGAGTTGAAATAAAGGAAACCTAGGAATGTATATTTCTTTTATGTTCCCTGGTGGCATTGTCTGAGTAATTCTCTCCACTGTTTCTGTTTAACACCAATACTTTCCAGGGATATTTTATAGTGAGACATGGGAGACACAGGACTGCCCAGCATGTTGTGTCCACATCAGAAAAGGTGTTGTGCTGAATGAGGAAAGCAGAATTGAGATGGCACAAGAAAGACATAGGATGCAGAAATTGGGAGTAACCACCCTAAATATTCATACAGGCTATCTGTGCCCAATCTGTGATAGAACATTCCAAGCTATTGATCTGATCAGCCACAGTTGGACACACTGAAATTTCACTTTATCATGGTGATGTGATTTTAGTCCTCTTTGAGAATGAAAGACAACAACCACCCAACCATATATAATATAATATATATAATATAAATATTATCTCATTTGATCCTCATAACAATCCTGGCAAGTAGGTGCAATCATTTTCCTCATTTTATCTGAGGTTGAGTTTGAATTTAGATACTCTTGACTGCACACACAGTTCTCTATGCACTGCACCACCTGTTAAATCTAAAAAGGGATGATATTCCTTGGAATACAAATGGAAATATATCCTTAATGCAACTGTAAGCATCCTGCTGAACTCAGCATGTGGTACTAAATAATTGGATGTTCCCTTCCTTTTCCTCCTCTCCTTCCATGCACTCATATTACTAGTGTGGTATCTCAGCTAAACTGCCTCTCAGATTCATAGCTCATTATTGATTTATTCCACTCTATAGCTGTTATTCCCATGTGTTTCCACTTCCTTTTCTCCACTGAGTTGTTACTGTCTTGTGCTAGAACTATGTTTAGCTGCTGAATCTTCTTCTTCCTCAAAGGGAGTATTATCATTTTCAAACTTGTTTTCTTCTCTTTTGTTAGTCAGACCCATAGCCAGCTGTGACAAGCACAGAAAAAACGATGTCTCAAGTCTTTTCTCCCCCAATGACCTCTTCCACACTCCACAGCTTTCTTTACGAATTTCCCCATGCTACTTTGATATTTATATCAGGATGAGAAAATGCCTTTCAGCTCCATCATGAGCCTGGCAGAAGCTTTAACAAGTCTTAAGGAGGCATTTAGCAACTCAGTAGGACAGGGTAGAGTTAGTAACCTTTGTTCTCTTTTGTCCTTAGTGTTGCAATTACTATCTAGGTTCAGGTTATCTCCTTATAATTACAGGCTCATTCTTACCCATTATCTCTTTTGATCTAGACAACAACAACTTTGGAGGTAGCTAATGTCAGTGTAATTATCCCTACTTTACAAGTAAGGAAATCGAGGCCCAGAAATGAATTAAAAATGAAAAAGAATGAAATGCCTTGTCCAAGGTCATTCTGCTAATAAATGGCAAACTCACAACTCAAGAAGCAATGGGTAGAAATTCAGAATTACAGATTTTGAGTAAGTAGAAAGGAAAACTTTCTAATAAATGCAGTTGTCCAAAACACAAAAGGACAGAGTTGGAGAGGAGATTTTTCAAGCACTGGAAATCCTCAATGGAGATTATATGAATGTTTGTTGGAATGTTGTGAAGGGGATTTCTGTTCTCTCATGAATTGGACTAGATACTTTTTGAGTACGTTCCAAGTCTGAGATTCTGCTACCTGAACTCAAATCTGTGAGTCCAGTGTTTTGTTTCCCCCCCCAGTAACTGGGCTTGAGCCTTGGGATCAAAGGGACCAGGCCACAGTGTTTTGATAAAGAGAATTACAGGGAAATGTAAAAACTTAGCAAGGTGTCTTTCACATAGTAGGTACTTAATAATTTTTTGGTTGAATTGAGTTGAATGATAATCCTAAAACCAATCCTCCAACTAATCTTCATGCCAGCCACAGGTAATGTTCCTTCCTAGCTAAATTAGAAAATGTAGTTAAATAACCCCATGGTTATCCTTCTATTCCAGGTTGCCTATTCTCCAGGGTGGGACCTTTACCTTTGTGGCCCCATCCTTGGCCATGCTCTCTCTGCCTGCCTGGAGATGCCCTGGGTGGACTTTCAGTGCCACACAGGTGAACGTCAGCTCTCCAGAATTCATTGAGGAATGGCAGAAACGGATCAGAGAGGTAATTCTGGAGAGCAAATGCTGAGAGTTGGTCCTGGGGAATATTGGTGCTGGTGGTGATAGAGGAGCTAAAAATGAGAATGAGGAAGGGACTGCCAGAGAGCCCATCAAAAGTGAAATGTCATACAAAATACTTTGAAAACTTTTTTACTTTTCATCTAAGTAATTCAAAATACTGGCATACTTGTTCTCAGGCATTCTTCTAGCCAATCCAGTGAGATAAGTAGAAACAGGTGTAAAAATTGGGATTTTGTAGAGAAATATTAGCTTGAAGCTGTATGGCCACATCTAGAGTTAAAGTGGGCATATGTGACACTGTTGTCTGTATGTAAAAATTTTCAATGTACAGATAGGTGTATCTATTTGTAAGCCATTAACTATGAGCAAAAATAAAAGATGGGGGTATGGGCAAGAGAAAACCCATTTGCTCTTTCCTCCTTCCTCAGAAAGATCCTATATACTTTTAATCTTCTGAAGACTTTCTCTGATGGACAATCAGACAGTTTAATGAGCTTCCCCTAGTATATCTGAAAGTCAGATGGGTGACCTAATGCTGGACCAGAGCCCATGGTTGAATCTGATCTGGTATTGATAGCTAGACTGAGATGTGAATCTGGAGAAATTTTCTTTTACATTTTTATCCTCAGTAGTTTGTTTCTGCTATATTCTCTAGCACAAGAGCAGGTTGGGATTGAGAACTGGACTTGGTGTGGGCCTAGGCTTTAGGTTTGTAGGAACATGGACTGATCCTAACTTGTAACAGAGTTACTTGTAACTGTGGTAGACTTCTACTCTGATGGGATGGAAAGGAGAATCTTGCTTCTCTGGTTGCTTCATGACTGCCCTCCCTTATCTGCAGTCTGGATGCCTGGGTTCCTGTAAGTCATTAGGTCAAATAGGATAGAGACTATGTTTGGTGGAATACTTAAAATTCCAGGCCCCTAAGTAAAATTTTGGAAATCTTTTTTCACTGACTATACCAAAAAATGCTAAGCATTCACCTTATGAGGCCCCAAATACTGCGAGGGACTTTTGGAGACTAGCTGTATTTAGGCTGATGTCTTTTGTATATATATAACTGAGATGGGTATATGTCTAATGAGAGGCAGTATGGAAGAGTACATAGAGAGTTGGACTAGAAATCAGGAGGATCTGTGTTCAAGTTTTACGTATGACATATATTCTGTGTGACCTCCTAGGTAAGTAATTTAACCTGTAAGAGCTCTAGACAATATTCTAAGGCTATAAACTGCAGAGATGGTGACTTCCTGCACCGAAAGAGGGAGATTCTTCATCCACGAGTTCCCCATACCAATGAAATTGCAGATTTAGCCCCTATGTATATGTCTGCTACAGCAACAAAGCACATTGTGTACCTTCAAGGAGTAGTAGTTTCTGAAGTTGATGATGGTGTGAGTTCCTTCCCTTTGACTCTTTAACGGGACCAGCAAAAGGTAAAAACTTAGCACAGTGTCTTGCACATAGTAGGTACTTAGCAATTTTTTGGTTGAATTGGATTGAATGATAGTCCTAATAGCTGACATTTATATCACATTTTAAAATTTGCAAAGTGCTACACACAAAACTTATAAAACAGTCCTACAAGGTAGGTGGTAGAGATATCAGTACAGCAATGTATTTTGCAAATGAGAAAACCCAGGTGTACAGACAGCTATGAAGTAAATTAAGTATTAAGTAAATGTCAGAGGTGAGATTGGAACCCAGAAGCTGCAGCCTCCAAATCCAGTGGTTCTATTGACTCTACTAGACTGTCCTTCCATTGAAACACACTGAACTTTGCCATTGCTTGATACCGTGGTGTCTGTCTAAGAAGTTAGAATCCTGACTGCTCAGAGATCGTGTAACTAGACTTGTTCATTATTACAATCAAACACCACCAATGAAACCTGGCCATGCACCTCCCCTCCACCACATCAAGACATTCTGTCTTCTCATGTCCACCTTTTACGTATCTGGACTCAGCAGAGTTGCTCATATGCATTTAAATTAAGCTACATTTTCTCTTCCTGGTGATGTCCTTCCACTAGTTCTTTAAATTTCAGCATTGTACCACCTCAATCCCAAGACATCCAAGATCTAGATATTGTTGATTTATTGACTTAAGAAGTAGAGTTTACAGTAGGGATTGGGGTTCTAAACATTCAGTCTTGACATTGGTTCAAGAAATATAAAAGTATATCTCTTCTCTTTCAGTTACAAGGTGACATCATGGTGGCTTCCTGTGTTGAGATCATTGTGGGATTCTCTGGCCTCATTGGCTTCCTGATGCGCTTCATTGGCCCCCTGACCATTGCCACAACCCTCTCACTTGTGGCTTTGCCGTTCTTTGACTATGTAGGGAGTGGTGCTGGTATCCACTGGGGCATTTCTGCCATGTAAGTGTTCCCTGGAGAAACCAACTCCTTTGGGGATGAGCCTGGACCCCCATCTACTGAGGAAATCACCTTGTGGTCAATAGTCACTGTAGTGCATTAATGCTCTGACTTACACTAAAAATGGATGGAATTTCAAAGTTGGAAAGGAATCTAGTGGTCAGTCCAGTTCAACTTCTACCTGAAAAGAATCCCCTCTCGGCCGCATGCCTGATGAGGCTCCCTAGACTTTGCTTGAAGATCATGAATGAAGAAGGGCAAGGAGGAATGTCCACTCCCTCCCAAGGCAGCCCATTTCCACTTTTGTACAATGCTAATCGTTAGAAAATTTTCCTTTAGGTCAATCTTAAATTTGTCTTTCCAGCTTCTTCCCCTTTGCTTTTAATTCTACCCTCTGGGGTGAAGTAGATCATGCTTAATCTCTCTTCCCATGGGAGTGCTTGAAGTAGCCTCGGTTCTGATGTATACACCAAGGAGAATAACAGCTACATTGTCCTTCAGGTACCAGGGTGACCCTGCTTACCTGTAGCCAGGAACACATATCCTGAGTGACTTTGCCATTAGTGGAGAAGGCATTGAAGAGGCCATGAGCACATACTCTCTCATATCTCTCTTGTCACACAGATCTTCATTCATCGCTCATCTGTTCAGAGGGAGGGGTACAGCTCATGGCAAGGAATAACCATTATGGACACCAGGCTCATTGAGCTTGGTCTCAGTAGCACCCGGTCATACATAACAGAGCTAAGTACTGTTAGGAACGTACATCCCCTATTATCTCCTTCCTCACTCCAGTCTCTGATAAAGAAATGGCCCTTCTACTTGTGAAGGCCAGTCTCTCTCTCTCTCTGTATTCACTTATTTCCCTCTTCTATAACATTTGGCCCCCACCATCATCTTTATCTTCTAATTTTCCAGTCCTCCCTATTTGCTAGCTCCTTCCCTGCTGCCTACAAACAAGCCCAAATCTTCTTCATCTTTCAAAAACCCCAAACGTCTCAACTGATACTACCACCCCCATCCTATATATCTTCTACCCTTCTCAGCTAAACTTCATGAAAAAGTTATCTATACTTGGTCCATCCCCTTCCTGTCCTCTCATTCTCTTCTAAACCACTTGGCTTCTCAGTTCCTCATGCAATAGAAACTGCTCTTCAGAGTTAGCAGAGATCTCTTTATTGCCAAATCTAATAGCATTTTCTCAGTCTGCATCCACCCTGACCTCCATAGCGTTAGACACTGTTGAACATCTTTTCCTCCTGCGTGCTCTCTCCCCTGGGTTTCTGTGATAGTTGATTGCTCATACCAAGTCTCCTTTGTTGATCTGCATCCATGCCATGCCTTCTAGCTGTGGATATACCCCAAGGCTGTGTCCTGGGCCCTCTTTTCTCTCTGTGGTCTCTCCCTTAGTGATCTCATCTGTTTCCATAAGTTGAATAGTTATTTCTAAACAAATGATTCCTAGATTTATATATTTAGCTCTAATTTCTCTTCTGAGTCTAGTGCCAAATTATCAACTGCCATTAGACATTTAAAAGTGGGTATCCCAAGGGCTAGCTGGGTGGTACAGTGGATAGAGCACTGGCCCTGGAATGAAGAGGATCTGAGTTCAAATCTGGCCTCAGACACTTGACACTTAGTTGCTGTATGACCCTGGGAAAGTCATTTAACCCCCATTGCCTCACCAAAAAAAGGTAAGTATACCATAGGCATGTCAGACTCAATATCTCTAAAGCAGAATTCATTATTCCTTACCCCTACACACATCCAATTGCCCCGTCTTCCATATTTATCTGCTTTTCTCAATGGCCCCACCGTCCTTCCCAGTCACGCAGGCTCAGAACAGCAGGGTCATCCTCAGCTCCTCACTCTTGCTTAGCCCACAATTCCAGTTATTGTCATATCTTGTCATTTCCACCATCACAAAGTCTCTTTCGTACAGCTCTAACCTTAGCACACATCCTCAGCACCTCATTGCTGGACTTCCAATTGGACTTGCTGCCTTAAGTCTCTCCCCAATCCACCAACCCACCTACATGCACTTACTAGGTCTCTGCTGTGTGCTTCAGATAGAAATAGAATCAGAGAAACAAAACCTCCATGTTTCCACGCAGCTGCCAAAGAGATTTTCCTGAAGTGTAGCCTGCCCTTATTACCCCTTCCCTACTCAATAAACTTCAGTGTTTCTCCAGTATCAGTTATAACTTCAATTGCAACTCTAATATCAAATAAAATCTTCCAATGTGGCTTTTAAATTCTTTGCAATTTTCCCCTTGCTTTTCTTTCATGTTATCTTTGTATATGATGCCTCTCAGTGTTCTCTGTGGTTCTGCTATATTGGCCTAATTGTAGTTGCACACAAGGCACTAAATCTCCCACCTCCCCACCTTTGCATTCTCTTTCCCTTTGCCTGAAGTGTTCTCCCTCCTAACCTTTGCTCTTTTAATCTCTGGCTTCCTTTCTCAAGGTCTTTTCCATTCCTTTAACTACCAGTGCCTTCCCCTCTGCAATTGTCTTCCAACTATTCTGCACATATCTTCTATGTACAGGCTAATGTATATTTTGTCTTCCCAAAAAAAAATTTAAGCTCCCTGAGTGCAGAAACTTTATTTTTTTACATTTTTTTTGCACCTCCAGGAAGTGCTTGATAAATGCTGGATCATTTATCGATTTTACTTTTCACAGGACCTTAGGATTAGAGATAGGTGGGAACTTAAGGGTCCTTGAGGATCTAACCCTCTCATTTTACATAAAAGAAAACTGAGTCCTAGAAGAGTCACATAGGTCAGAAATAGGAGAATTGGAATTAGAATCCAGGTTTTCTGACTCCAAATCTACTGCTGAGAAGGTTTCATTGAGGAGAGGGTCCCTGAGTTGGGCCATGAAGGAAAGGAGGAGTTTTAGTATATGGAGATGAGCAAGATAAGAATGTATTCCATCTCTGAGAAATAGCACAAAAAGGGGAGGGAACTGGGGATGCAGAGTAGTCCATTGGCATCTTCTCTGCAATTGAGCATCTTAAAGAATTGCTGAGAGCTTTGAGAGCCATTGAGAGGTTAAGTGAATTATCTAGGGTAACAAAGCCAGGAGGCAGAATTTGACCCCAGTGTTTCCTGGCTCTGGAGCCAGCTCTCCATAGGAAGGAAAGCCGTGTGAAATTGAACTGAAAAGGCCACTTGGAGCCAGACTACAGGGGGCCTAGTCAGTTACCAGGGTCGGCACATTCTGTTTTATTTGGTAGACGATGGGGAGCCACTGAAGGTTTTTGAGTAGAGGAATGACGCGGTCAGGGCAATGCATGAGGAAGATTACTCACGCAGTAATATTAGGGATGAATTGGAAAGGATAGAAATCACTTAGGAGATTATAACAACAGTCTAGATGGGAAAAAGAGGGGGTTATAGTGAAAGAGGAAAAGCAGCAGCTGTCAGAGTGGACAACCTTAGGAAGATCTGACATCTGTTCATGATAAACAGTAGGAGCCTAAGTTTATTTCTTTCTATTTCAGGACCATTTTCTTCATCATACTGTTTTCTCAATATCTGAAAAACATCCCCGTACCAGTACCAGTTTATGGGCATGTCAAGAAATGGCATGTTTCTAAGCTCTACATTTTCCAGATCCTCTCAGTAAGCCATATTTTTGAGTTCTTAAAAAAATTGTTGGTATTTTTTGTTCTGACATTCTTGTCCTTTCCAATTATGCACCATCCGTTACCTTACACAGGGAACCTTCCCCTAGAACAGGGAAGAAAAAAGAACCGAGTTAATCTAAAGAGAAGCTAGGTAGTGCAGTAGATAGAGCACTGGGCATGGAGTCAGAGAGACCTAGGTTCAAATCCAGCCTCAGACACTTCACTAGCTGTGTGACCCTGGGCAAGTCACTTCCCCCTGTTTGCCTCAGGTTTCTCATCTGTAAAATGAGCTGGAGAAGGAAATGGCAAGCTTCTCTAGTATCTCTGCTGAGAAAACCTTCATTGGGGTCATAAAGAGTTGGACACAACTGAACAACCCCACCATTGAAATCTAAACAGACACTGCCAAGCTAAACCAACATCTCATATCAATAATCCCTTACCTTCTCAAAGAAAGTAGAAAAATGCTTCTCCTTATCTTTCTTTAGGGCCCAAGCTTGGCCATTATAGTTACATAGCTTTCAATGTCCTTTTATTATTCTTTTTTCTATGCAGCTGCAGATGTTTTATTATTTTCTTGGTTCTGCTTAATTTCCTCTTAAGCTCCTGATAGTTTTAGCGACTCTTTTCTCCCCCTTAATAGAAGGCTCATGGGAGTTCACTCTCAGCCTTTTTCTCTGGATCCTCTTAATCACAGAGCCATGGATTTGAAAGTTGGAAGGAATTCCAGAAGCAATCTATCTAGGCCACAGTTTTTTGGCCTGGACTGCTTAAATTTGTTTTTAAAAATATTTTGATACATATCAGAATGCAGTGCTTTGTGATTCAATGTGTTTTATCTTACACACCTAAAGACATCGTTCTGGGCTGGAGTCTGTTGGTTTCACCAGAGTGCCAGAGGAAACAAAGACTTCAAAATTAGACGTGGTGTTCAAGGTCCCATAGCTAAGAAGGGGGCAAAGCTCAAGGCTGGGACCCAAGACTTCTTACCCCTAGTCTGCTGTCCTTTCCCCTTCTATCACTGCCTCTCCCTTCTACTGATTTTGTCTCTAGCCCATCTGCATTCTATTTCTGTTCTTTATCTTCAATATTCTTATTTGTGCAATGACAGATTCCCACTAGTGCGGAATCACTTCCGGCTCCAGTGTAGTTCCTTAGCCCCCACTTTCTCCCTTTCTGGGGGTCAGGCATCTCAAGGCTAGGATGAGGGGAGTGTGTAACAGAATGATTAAGCTGCTTCTCTCTGGGCAGGTGCTGTTGGCTCTTTCCATTTCTTGGATCATCTGCTATGTGCTTACTGTCACCAACGTCTTCCCCTCGGCCTCTTCAGCATATGGGTATTTGGCCCGTACAGACACCAAAGGCGATGTTCTGTCCCAGGCTCCTTGGTTCCGCATCCCTTATCCAGGTATGGGCAGTTGATCGTGTTCCTGCCTAGTGGAAATGTGTGTGAGGAGAAATAGCATTGAAGGACAATGTCCTGGGGTAATAGAATTGCACCTTCCTGGCCTTCCCACACTTCCCCAAGAGCCAGTGACCCCCAGGGCGGTGTCTGGCTGGATGTTACTGCGTCCCCAAATGCCATTTTGATGTCAATCTGGCCTTAGAAATATGAAGTCAGATGGGGCAATAAGGGGGCAGGGAGGAATATGAGGGTAGGCACATACCAGAGGCAGATGTGGTAGGGGGGGCGTGGAGTAAGAGCTCTTCCTGAGAACTCTGAGAAGGCCCAGTGTGTCCTAAAAGACTCCAGACTAAACCAGAGTCCAGGTTCCCTTTAGAGCGAATTTGACATTGGATTTCTTTGGAAACCAAGTCCTTTGTGAGTAACTGTTGTCTCCAAGGGAACAATTCCTTAGACTGGGACTCACAGGCTTTCAAATCATGTATCCTTCCCTCTGCTCCAGGCATACCCCTCTGTTGAGTCTATTCGTCCCTTACTTATGCAGAATCAGACAGACCTTGGGAGTGGAAGAGACTAAATGGGAAGGGAAGAAGGAAAGATAATCCTCTCTATATCTCAGTTCTCTCTGTACCCCTGGGAGGTAAAAATGGAGTAGCACTGCTTAGAACTAGGACTCTAACTCCTTGAATTTGGCCAGTTCTGAAGAAGTCAGGCCAATTGGGTCAATTGTGCCATAGCCCTGGGTCCTTGTTGAGTTTGTGAAGGAGAGCTCCTAATTGCTAAGAGCTCTGGTCAAGGATTTATAGTTTATGGCAGGAAGGACAATCCCAGGTATGACCTTCCCTATGCTATTTCTCAGTTCCTAAATACCCCAAGGCTGTCCTGAGAAGGGCCTGACTTCTGGTGCTTTCTATCACTGCTGGCCTCTGATGACTGGCCACCTACTTTCCCCTCTAATAACCAGGAGGATTATGGCAAGACATATTCCAAAGGCCCTGTTGAATTGAAGGTTGCTTATCCAATAGAGTATTTGTGGAAGATTTTTAATTGTTCCAGGAAATGCCCATAATCTAATTTTATTCTTATGCCCCAGGCGTTATTATGCCATTGTGTAGCTAGAATGTCTGTTGGGCCTCAGACCCACATATCTTACTCCAAGTCTTCATATCTTATATACACTTTGTATTGGTTTCACCTAGATTCACAAACACATGCCTCCTCTAGACAATCAGATTTTCCAGAGCCTGGCAGTGGAGGGAAGGTAGAGAGATGAGTCTGATGTGGGGTTAATGTCCCTAAAATAATTCCTTGTCTGTATTTCATTCCTAGGGCAATGGGGAGTTCCAACTGTCAGCTTGGCTGGAGTGTTAGGCATCATTGCTGGGGTGATCTCTTCCATGGTGGAATCAGTGGGACATTATCATGCCTGTGCCTGGCTCATAGGAGCCCCACCCCCTCCAAAACATGCCATCAATCGGGGTATTGGCATTGAGGGAATTGGCTGCCTCCTAGCAGGAGCATGGGGGACTGGGAATGGGACCACCTCCTACAGTGAGAATATTGATGTACTGGGCATCACCAAGGTAAGGTTACTGGCATTGCCACATCAGCCAGTGTTGGACCAACTAAACCAAAGTTCTGACACAGAAAGCAGTTGATTCTTACGGATGAATCATAGGATTACAGATTTTTCACACTCAGGTTAACCTTAGAGGCCATCTAAGCTAATCTTCTCATTTTAAAGGCAGGTACACTGAGACCCACAGAGTAGAGAAAGGGCCAAGAATGCATTACGTGCCTACTATGTGCCAGGTGTTATGTTATCCACTTTACAAATATTATTTTATTTGACCTTTACAACAACCCTGGGAGATAAATACTCTTATCATCCCTATATTACAGTTGAGGAAACTGAGGCAGACAGAGGTTAAGTGACAACCAGGGTCACATGCCTAGTAAGTGTCTGAGGCCAGAGTTGACCTCAGCTCTTCTTGACTTCAGGCCCAACACACTATCCATTGTTGTCACCTAGGAGAGTCTGAGATTAGGGGATGTGCCCAAGGTTGAACAAATATTGAGGGGAAGATTTGTTGTGGTTGTTGCTCAGTGATTTTTCAGGTGTCCTTGACCCTTTGGGGTTTTCTTGGCATCTCTTTCTCAAGCTCATTTGACAGACGAGTAAACTGAGGCAAACAAGTGACTTGCTTAAGGTCACACAGCTAGTAAGTGCTTGAGACTGGATTTGAACTCAAGTCTTCCTGACTCCAGGCGCTTGTGTGCTATTCAATGTTCCCACTAAGGGACAGAAACAGGATTCAAAGCCTGGGTTTTTTACTTCAGATTCAATGCTCTTTCCATTATAGCATGTTCCCTCCTGTCATATTATGGTCTTTAAAAAGAAAGTTTTGATTTTGGTTACCATACTGGTGACCCATTGCAGCCCATTTGAAGGACAAAGAGAGAAGATGACCAGGTGGTCTTAGTGTTATCCAGAATGAATGTATGCAATTCCTAAATGCCAGATGAATAAAGAAGAACAGATGACTTTGTCAGAATCAGTCAGCTAGTATTTAATAAACCCCTACTATATGCCAAACACTGTAGTAAACTTTGGGAACATCAATATAAGTAGAGAGAAAGATACCCTTCAAGGACCATACATCCTAATGGACAGGACAGCACATAAAAAGAAACTGTGAAGGGGTAGGGAGATAAAGGCACCAGAGGAGAGATGGTAGAGAAATCCTGAGTGTGGAGTGGAAAACGATGAAATACTGTTAGCTTGGGATCAGAGCCATGCAAATCAGAGGGGGAAGGTACTGCCAATATGCCCATTCCAGGGCTGGGCCATCATGGAGGAAGTCCTGAGTATGGCCTGGAGGGGAATGATAACCTTCATTGGCTAATGGAGATCTAAAATTCTATCATTATCAGGAAACTAGTATGATTGTAAATATTGACAACAGATCTACAGCTTAATGTAGCATCTATGAACTCCAGAGTGAATTGGGTTTAAAGCTTTGTGTTTGAGCAATAAATCTAGGTAGAGCGCCCCATGCAAAGATGGAGAGGAGAGGAAAGGAGCTGCTACTCACTCACAGGTTGTCTTTATCCTTGGTTCTCGAAGAGCACCATGATATCAAGATGAAGACATGACTTGCAGTTGACTTTGATTTGAGTGAGGGAGGGCTGATATATGGTTCCCTTTTCTCTTTCTTTGATATTGTGGGAGTATAGACCCAGGAGTGGTAATACTGAGTCAAAGGGTATACACATAGTTCTTAATCTCATCCTCTCTAATCTCTGGGAATTTATCACTTCAACAGTCTCTGTCTCTTTCTCTTTCTGTGTGTGTATGTCTGTGTGTGTCTCTCTTTTTGTCTCTGTCTCTTTCTCTTTCTGTCTCTACCTCTGTCTCTGTACCTCTCTCTCTATGTGTCTCTCTATGTATCCCTCTGTCTCTTTTTTTTCTTAATGTCTGTCTCTCTTTCAGTCTGTGTCCCTGTGTGTATGTCTCTCTGTCTCTGTCTGTTTCTCTTTCTCTGTCTCTCTCTCTCTCTGTCTCTTTCCTTTTGTCTCTGTTTGTCCTTGAAGACAATGTTGTAGAGGACAGCTATCACATTCTTTGACTGGTCACTGCCCTTGAAAATTTTAGCACAACATAGAACATGAGTATACAAATGAATACTCAGTTTTTGCCCTTGAGGAGCTTATAGTCTAATTGGAAAGACTAGTTAGATAGCTAGATCTATTGGAAGATATAGATATAAACACAGACATAGGCATAGATATAGTTATAAACATATAAAGAAAAATAGATAGATATAAGTACATACATGCACATATGTAATATATAGAAAACCATTACAAACCTGTGTTTGAAGAAATGCAAGATCATGTAGTTAACAATATGCATATATTATGAGAGAACGTGGAGCACAGGACCAATCCCAGGGAGATCAATTAACCCAGGCAGCCTTTTTAATGTGGTGCCAATCACTAAACAAGTATTCATTAGGTATACATTATGTGCCAGGTATTGTACTAGCCACTAGGGATGTAATCTCAAAGACAGAAACAATCTTTATTCACAGAGATTATGTTTTGAGATGACACAGAGAAAAGATACAAATGGACAGGGAATTGGAGCTCAGAGTTTACTCCAGCATCCTTTCCAATTCTCTTCCTTGGAGGCAGAACAGGGTGGGGATTTAGGCTTATGTCTTCTTCATCTCCATATAGCTTTAGTAGAGTTGTTCTAGTAGAAAGACCCACCCCACCCCAACAGAAGCCCTTTGGG
>CM053770.1:90154836-90440352 GCA_028658325.1 Potorous gilbertii
TGAAAAACAGGTCAACACCTTGCTAAAGGAGACCCCAAAAAATGCTGAAGAAAATAACAGCTTTAAAAATAGGCTAACTCAATTGGCAAAAGAGGTTCAAAAAGCCAATGAGGAGAAGAATGCTTTAAAAAGAAGAATTAGCCAAATGGAAAAGGAGGTTCAAAAGCTCTCTGAAGAAAAATGTTTTAAGCATTAATATTAACTTCTATGTCATCTGTCACTGTCACTATCACCTCCAGCCTTTCACCAGGAAGAATTGGAACACAGGTAATATCAGTCCATCCTCAGAGATCTCTAGACTTTGGGGAGGTGAAAACCTGCCATAAAAAGAAAATTGAATGGGCATCCCTGTTCTAGATGTCCCTTCTAACCAAAAGCACACGATGGTACATTCACTAACCTCTTTTGTAATAAGTAGTTAAGAGTTCAGAGTTATCTGAGTCCAGGGGCAAGACATAGGTCAGGACTCCTGGCAATGGAAAATTAAGTGGGAGATGGCCTTTTTAAGCTAAGGTCTTTTCCATGTCTCAGTTTGTCTGAGGCAACAACTATTCAGTAATTAAAGGTAGGTAAGAACAGAGGCAAAAGATGGCTCACTTTGTCTTCACAAAAGAGTTAGTCTGGGAGGGGAAAACCCTCAGAGTTCTTGACCAGAATACAAGCAATTGCTTTTTGCTGTTGTTGGTCTCTGAAGAAAAGAGTGAGGCTGATGACTTTGCACAGCATGGACTCACATAAATCCAATTTACTTCCAAGTCAGGATTTCACCCTCCTGTTGTCATTGGGCCTTTTCAGAATAGACAAACAGTAAAGTACCAAAGAAGTGAATGCTTAAGAAGGAAAGGAAGGAAACTCTCACATGATGGTTATTTCTGAGAACCAATGCCCAGTTCAGTGATCTTTTGGGAAAGGCCAGGAGAACTGAAGTCCAGAATCTTAAGCAACCAAACTACAGAACTAGATTGCATAGAAAAAGTATATCCAGGAACTTCTCAGGCAAAGAAGACTCATTTTTTTTTGTGATCTGAAGCATCTATTTCTGTACACAGACACTGGAGGTCAGTGTTCAGTCAGAAATGTCTTCTCATCTTCAGGGCAGAAATAGATCTGACTTAAGAGTTTAGTGACAGTATTAACAAAGAATATTGCCTTAAAATGCTGAGAGTACCTGCTGACTTTTGTATCCTCCTGCTTTCCACATGAAAGGCTATGGCTTGTAATTTATGAATAGCATGAAGAGAGAAGGCAGCTTAGGAAGGAGCCTGGTGGTGAGGTCATGGATCTGGGTGTCCTAGGTGTTCTGGTGTGGTTATCTGTGTAGTTTCCACAGGTAGAAAGCATTCAGTCAGAGCCAAGTTTGCCATCCTATATGAAAGGAGACACCAATTGTAGAGAACGTTCTTTCTTTGTCTGAATCCCATAGATATGTCAAATAAATGTTAACTAGTATTAGCTTTCTAGTCTCATAACAAATCCTCTCACATTTGTTTTCTGATTTAGAGAAAGTTCTTACTTTCTCTAAATACTGGCCCACCCCAAGCGTTTCTTCAGGGCAAGAGTACTTTGTGCCTCACATCCTTTTGGTGGTTTGGTGATGTCTCTTCTCAGAATAATTTTTTTAAATTCACTTTGCTTTTTTAAAGAGTGTTTTTAAGTGCATAAAACAAAGTACCTAGGATTGTAAAAGAAATCGATTACATTGAAATAGTTATCAAAATGTTTTTTAAAAAACGAGTTCATGGACCCCAGGTTAGGAATGCCTGCTCTAGGAGAAATACACTAAAACAATAATCAAAGAATCATAGATTTAGGGTTAGAGAGGACGACCCTCCCATTCTACAGATGAGGAATACCAGGTTTAAAAGGTTAAATGACTTGTCCATAGCCATACAAGTAGTGTCAGAACTGGGATTTGAACCCATATCTTCCCAAGTCCATTTTGAGCATCAGGAGAAAAAGCACCGAGGAGCCAGAGAGCTACAATGTCTTTTTTTTCTCTTTCTCATAGCCATTTCCTCTTCTAGAAGGGAGAAACATCTTTGTTTGTCTTCCTGTCCTGTCCCACCCTCTATCAGGTCTCATTTTGGGGGAGTCCAGGACCAGTTGGCTAAACCTGACTTCAATTAAAAGTCACATATAGTAACTGGATCATAATCTAGGGAGAGGGAGGGAGGGGAGAAGGAGCTTAGCAGCACATGCAGGCATACACATACACACACACACACACACACACACACACACACACACACACACACACAGAGGAGTAGGTGGGTTTTATGAGCCTTTGGTTCACAATTGACCTACTTCATCTGGCTTTGTTTAAAGCCATCCATCTATGGTTCTCTGTTGACAGAGATGGGCAAGGATAAAAAAACACTGAGAGAGGGGCTTTGGGTTTATTGGTGCCAAGTGGCTTGGTATAAGGAAAAGGTCCCTGACTTGGGAGCCAGGGCACCTGAATTCTAGTCTTAGTGTGGTGACTAAGAACTTGCATTTCTGTAAGCTGAAAAATCATATGTGTGTGTGTATACATATATGTGTATGTGTGTATATATACACACATATGTATGTATATAAAATCAGTAATAATCCTATGTTGTTCTCATTTTATTTTTTGTACTTCTTAATAGTTTTTATGTAAAAATAATATATAAGAAATGTAAACAAATATCCATGTAATTAAAGATAACATATAACTAAATATAAAATAAATGCATATATTTGAAAAATTCTCGTATTAACAAACACTATCTGAAATAAGCATTTCTAAATATACAATAGAACAGAAAAAAGGCCTGCATTGAATCTCTATTATGTACTATTATGTTCATTTTGTAAATGAGGAAACTGAGAGACTTAAGAAGAGGCTTGCTCAGGGTGACATAGCTATGTCACTTAACATGTCAATGGTATGATTTGGATTCAGATCCAGCACCATGCTTCCTCTAACTAGCTGCATGATCTTGGACAAATCACCTCTCCCTTCCCAGTATCTATCTCTTTGGTTGTTCAGTCATTCAGATGTGTGTTGGCTCTTCATGACTCTGTGGACCATAGTATGCCAGGCCCATTTATTCTCCACTATTTCTCAAAGTCAGTCCAAGCTCATGTTCGTTGTTTCCGTGCCACTATCTATCTCATCCTCTGCCATTTCCTTCTCCTTTTGCCTTCAATCTTTCCTAGCATCAGGGACTTTGCCAATGAATCCCATCTTCTTATTATGTAGTCAAAGTATTTAAACTTTGGCTTCAATATTTGAAAATAAGGCTTTTGAATTGGGTGATCTCTGAAGTTCTCTCCTGTCTGCTAGTCCTCTGAGTTTCCAGGAGGTTAAAAGAACGCTTAATTACCTAAGATCAAAAGATAATAAACAGCAGTGACAGAGGTAGCCACATTTTCACATCTGCCATAACCATATGTGGAAGACAGGGCTACTTGCCCCTTCCTCATCCAACTCTTAGGATCAACTCAAAGGAGTCCTCACTTGAAACCTCCAAGGAAAGGTAGGGTGACATAGGGGTGGGCTGTCCTTTTTACATACCTACTCAGTTCTAGCTTAGCAATCCTTGAGCCATTATTTCTTCTAACTATGTAGCCAATTAGAAGACTTTTTGTCATCATACAATTCATATCCCAGTCATCCTTGTAGTTGCTCAGACAAAGCAGGTGGGGGATATCTGCCTATGATTCAAGTATTGGCCTTCAAGTTAGACTACCCACACTACACTCAGGACCTCTTCTGGATCAGTTTACAGTTAACCTGGCAGAACCTATAAGCTACAGGCTGACTTCTCATTTGTCTTCCCTAATAATCTTGGGCCATATTAATGACTGGATTTAGGTGACATTCAAATGGCTGGTGGTTGACTGTCTCTTCTGTATCAGAAGGAAACTTTTATGTAGAGCCTGGTTAACTGGTAGTGGGGTCTTTGAAGGATGTTCTCATCAGAGGACAATTCAGCAAGAATTTAAATGTCTACTATATACCAGGCACTGAGGATATAGAAACAAAATTAAAGCAGTCTCTGCTTTTAAGGAGTTTCGTTTTCTTTGAGGGGGAACAACATGTGCATAGAGAATGGATACAAAGGTTAGGAGATCTCTAACACTTAGGTAGGGGGTGATCAGGAAAGGCCTTTAGAAGGAGATAGAATTTGAACCATACCTTTATGAGAGCTACTGATCCCCAGGGGCAGAGGGGGAATAATCAGGGGGAGAGAGGGGGGATGGAAGAGAATGCGGAGGGCACAGCCTGACCAAAAATGTAGAAATGTAGATGAAATGTCCTGTGGAGGGAGAAGTAAGTAAGTCAGTAAATAATAACGATGATGGCAAGAATTCAGTTCAATAAATATTAAGTACGTTATGATCACAAAGACAAAAACAAAATGATTCCTACCCTAAAAGGAGTTTGAATTCTTCTGGAGAGAAACATTATGTACACAGAGAAGCAAGTGTAAAATAAACTCAAGGTGATTTAAAAAAAATTAATTGTATCAGATTTGCCCAAGGATACATAGCTCTTGTCTGAGGTCACATTTGAGCTCAATAGTGCCACCTAGCACGTTTTACATAGCATTTTTGTTTTTAAAATGTTTACTTCACATTTAAAAAATAATTTTACATGTGAAAAAACTAATTGTATCCCTAGTACTTAGCACAGTGCCTAATACATTGTTTGCTTTTTTTAAAATCGTCTTTCAGGGTCAGATTCATCATGATCTCATTTGGGATTTTCTTCACAGAGATTCTGAGACGGTATGCCCTTGCCTTTTCCAGTTCATTTTACAGATGAGGAAACAAAGTTAAGTGACTTGCCCAAGGTCACATAGCTAGTAAGTATCTGTGGCTGGATTTGAACTCATGAAGATGAATCTTCCTGATTCCAAGCCCAGTGCGCTATCTATTGTGCCACCTCGTTATTAATAGATATGCTACTTATTAATGCAGTAGCCACAGTTGTTTCCTCTGGGTCTGAGTCCAGGTTGCCTTAGAATCCTAAAATATTAGAGCTAGAAGAGACCTTAGAACAGAGGTTTTTCCAGCTGGAACCCGTTAACTTCTTTAAATACCATAATAACTATATTTCATTATAATTGGTTTCCTTTGTAATCCTATACATTTAATTTTATGCATTTAAAAACATGATTCTGGGTAGGCGCCCATGGGCTTCACCAGACTGCCAAAGCAGCTCTATGTGCCATGAAAAGGGATGATCCTCTCATCTTTCTAGTTCCTTGGTTCCACTTGGAAGAGTTGTGGATCTCAGGCTACATGACAGAAGGGAAATACACAGAGGGAGAGGGCAGAGACATAAAGAGAAAAAGATCTGTGACCACAGAGGAGAGCAACCATGATGAGAGTGGTCAGATGTGGACAGGAGCCTTGTGTGGGAGCGGGATGCTGAGAAAGCCTTGGCAAGACTCACAGACTTAGAGAAGATCAATCTCAAGAGACGTTCTCAGCTGGAATCAGGCACTTGGCATCTGGTCTGGGAACCTTATGAATCCCGGGTCACAAAAAGACATTTGTGGGTGTTGTCTTCTTTCTGTCCTGCTCCCATCTGCCTTGAACACAGCATCACCACCCTGCTTTCAATGTGAAGTCCAGTGAACAGATTTCCCCCAGGACGGTGGGTTGGGGCTCTGAGCCAAGTAAGTGAGAAACTTTCCCCCTATAGTGACCCAAACCCTTTTTGCCAGAGGATCTGTAACACAAAGTCTACATGCCTTTTAAGGTTAGGTAATAAAACATTTCTAGAAAAAAAAAACTACTTTTTTTCCCCTATGCATATGCTTATCTCTGAAGAGAGAACTAGCTTGGCATAGATGGCCTTGGAATCAGAAAGATTGGGTTCAAATCCTGCCTCTAATGCATACTAGCTGCATGACTTGGAAGAGTTAGGGTCCCAGGCAATTCTCTAAGTCTACAAGTTGCAGTTTCTCATTGGGAACACCCTGCCTTAATGACATCACAGGTCTGGACCAAAAAACCCCAAATCATTAATGCTTTGCTGTTCCTACCTACTCCCCTCAAACTCCTTCCTTAGACAAAATCTCACTCAGTAACTTGACCTTCATTTTTTACTCCAAAGAGGAGAATTTATGCTACAAGGTTGAGACCAGACTATCAGGTATGCTCTCCTTGGGTGAGATTTCCCCATATTTACACTGCTTTTCTCCTGCCTGTGAGTGAATTTTATTCCCTTGATCTAGTCTAGAGTCAAAAGAAGGTAGAATTCAAACACTTTGCTGTTTGTTTATGTCAGTGGGCCACAGTAGGATAACTTTAACTGTGGAAAAATTTCGTTAAGTTTCAAAGGATCAGATCACTTAAAATAACTACTCACGTTTTTCATATTGCTTGAAAGTTTACAATGTCCTTTATGGCAAATCTGGGAGATGGGTGGTATATTATTCCTACCTCCCAGATGAAGAAACAAGGCCTTATCTTGGAAATGATGAAAATGTCAGGATCAGAGAATATTATGGCATCAGAATTCAGTTCTTCCACCTCAAAAGTCAGTGTTCTTATCACTGTGACATTCTGCATAAGCACCCCCTAACTTAACCCTCCCTTCTGCCTTCTCTACGTGGGTTCCTAGGTTTAAGCACTGATAAAGCCCACTTTGGATTATACCATGGACCCAGTGGAGGACCAAGCAGTCCTCTAACCACACGTCAGAACTGGAGCTAAGCAGCATCCATTGGACTTACTGAGGCAGCTGGGGAGGTGGGAGAGGCTGCACTTTGTACAAAATTCTAAATCCTGGAACAAAAATACCAAATTCTAAAATCAGCTCTAGACCTGAAAAGTCAAGTGATTTGTCCAAGGTCACAAAGGGAGTAGGTGGCAGGACCTCTAATTCCAAATCCAGTTTTATTTTTAATATCTTTAAAGCCATTTCTATTTAGGTCATCTTGGGAAAATCCCTTAAAGTGATGAGGATGCAGTTACTTGGTCCTTAAAATGATGCCCTCTGACATCCCTTCTAGCTCTGACACCCTCTATTCCTAGTTCAATATATAAGACCAGGGCAGATCTGCTATGAATGGAAACGCTGCTGGCTTGACCACTTCCTCCCCTTTATTTTCCACTGTAGTTAAATATTGGCTTTGTTCAAGTATCACACTGTGACCTGGAATTGAGTCACTCAAAATCTCCAACCCACATACATACCCTCTTCAGACAGTCATCATTTCTCAACCAAATAGCTTCAACTCTTAAACACAAAGTTCCCTTTAGAATTGAAGAGTCTGTTTTTCCCTTTTTGTGCATATGTTCCTCCTCTCCTCTCCCTCTCTCCACAAATTCCATGCATTATATGTGAATTTGGATTGTGGCTGCTTTTTCTTTGCTTCAGAACTGCGGTTAAATAGCTGTACTTGAGGGGGAAAAAGAAAGCTTGTGTAGATTCATCCCTCCTCTCTCTTGCCTAACTTTTTCTTAAAAGGTATTGAGACATTCCTCCTCGATTTGGTTGGCTCGAGGGACAAAGGAGTAAAGCAGTTGATATCATTTCCTTGTTGTATGAGGAAATCTTCCCCAACCCCTCTTAATTCCAGAGTTCTCCTTCTGTTGATCATCTCCCATGTATTCTGTACATGTTTGTTTTTTAAATATTTGTTTGCATGTTTTTCTCCCCCGCTAGATTGTCAGCTCTTGAGGGAAGAGACTGTCCTTTGTCCTTTTTTGTTTTGTCATAGTTTAGCACAGTGCCTGCCATATGGTAGACCAGGTCTTAATAAGTGTCTGATTAATTGATTGTGTATGAAGCAACCACTAGCACCTGGGGAAGGGGCTTTGTCTGAGGTTTGTCTGAGGGAATCTAATAGGAACTTCCCTCGGCTGAATGAGCTTAAGGTATTCTTGATGCCTATCCTTATTAAATAACCTTCTGTACGCCTAGGTAAATCTCCTTTTACTAATTGTTGAATGACTTAAGAGTGTCTCATTTTGTTCCAAAATTGAGCCTAAACTTCAGGGTCCTACCCTGAATGGAGCATATCACAGAATGTTTTCCTATCCTCAAAGTATTATGTGGTGCGTGAGGTCCAACTTAAATGACTTTCCCAAGGTGTATTTGTGATTTTGTTGGAGGTTTACAATAAGGATTAGGTATCACTCATTTTAAGTCTAATCCATTCCTGGATTCCACTTTTCAGTATTTCCAGGCTATGATTCAGTTTAACAAACCATGAGGCCATCATGTTGTTTAAGGCATTATGGTAGGCACTGGAGTTGCCACAATGGATACATCTCAAGGCTTGCTCTTGAATTTGTAGTCTCAATTCTTGTCGAGCCTTTAACAGGCATTGCCTCAGATAAAATAAGACTTGGGAAAGATCTTAGTTTAAAAAGGCCAAGGTCTCCCACTGTATCCAGGGCCATCTCTAGCTCTCCTGACCTGTGTCTTGCCACTGGACCCAGATGGCTCTGGAGGACAGAGTGAGGTTGGCGACTTTGTGCAGTCCTGACTCACTTAAATCCAACTTACTCTGAGTTAAGAAGTCACCTTCCTGATTCCACTGATCCTCTTTGAGAATGAAGGGCAAACAATAGCGATCTCATGAGGAAGAATGAATACAAAAATTAATTCCAAGATATGGATAAAGGAGAGACCTAAGCAAAAAGCTGATGGAACATCTAGCTTGCTCTCCAGGCCTTCCAGTTTCTGGATTATAACCGTTGATCAGTGGTGGTTTGGGGGAGGGAGGAAGGAACGGATACTGTCCTTGGGCAGTCAGGCCATATTTAATGATTAAATAGCATAGCAATAACTTTTTTTTTGCAATAACTCTTTTATTGAAGAGGATGTGTTCCAATGGCGGACATCTTTGTCTGAAACATCTTAACTGGAAGTGAAAATAACATGGAAGGCATAGAGTGTTCCAGAACATCTGATAAAGTGGGTGGTCCAAAAATATCACTAAATACTAACTGAAAGAACATATAATATGCTGGGAAGTAGGAAACAAGACTTGGGAGGTTTGGGGGCAAAGGAATGGAAGGGTAGGGTTTGAGTTAAGGGGATTGGGCTACTTATTCCCAGAAGTCCGTTTCATCTGTTTCCCTCAGGGGAGTAGAGAACTTTCTAAATTATAGAAACATACAATGTTAAAACAAGAGGGGATATGGGGAGATCATCCATTCAAGAGACTCTTAACCTTTTCACTTATGGACACTTTCGGCAGTCTGGTGAAGCCAATGGACCCCAACTTAGAATGATGTTTTTAAATAATTAAAGGAAATGCTGAATTTCAGTTAGAAGTTAGTAAAAATAAAGATAGGATTAATTTTCCCATACAAGTTATTGGATCTTGCCCCCTGAAATCTAGCTGTAGATTTCAAGGTGGGGGGGTTGAATTGTGGATTCCAGGTTAAGAACCTAGTCTAACTGCCTTATTTTACAGATGAGGAAACTGAGGCTCTGTAAGGTTAAGTGACTTACTGAGTCATATTAAGTACTCAATGGCAGAGCTGAGGTTCGAAGTTTTAAGCAAATTTTTAAGATTAAAAAAAGAAGGTGAACATACAAAAGCCTGAGTGATGAAAAGTCTTTCATACTAACAGTGTAATGGGTCAGTTCATCAACGACCATAATGTACTGATAGAAGTCCTTCCCTGATATGATAGAGAGGGAGGAGCTAAAGAGCAGGAAGATATTGGATTCCTGAAGTGGAAGGAAGGGTTTTAAGCAAGGAAGGAAAAGGATTTGAAACAAGGCTGGAAATCTAGAACTTGGGAGATTTCATAGTTTAGTCCGGGGTCAAAACTAGGTTACTTACCTTTATCTGGTCAGGCACAAATAGTGAAGGAGCTGTGTGGCACAGTACATAGAATTCGTAGCCTAGAGGTAGGATAGACATGGGTTCAAAGCTGACTTCAGATACTTATTAGCTGTGAGACCTTGGGTAAGTCAATTTACTTCAGTTTCCTTGAATGTAAAATGGGGATAATGACCCATCTCCCAGGATTATTGACAGGATCAAATGAGATATTGAATGTAAAATGCTTAGCAGAGTGCCTGGCATTTAGGAAACACTATACAAGTCTGAGTTACCATTACTGTTATTAAACTAGGTCATATAGAGGAAGCATGGCTACGTGGATCAGGCAACACCTCATGAGCCTTCATCAAGGGGCTGGAGGTGTAGAGAGGAGGACAATGATGGACTTGGATTGAGAAAAATCAAATTCTGCCTCAGATACATGACCTTGGGTAAGAAACTTAACCTCCTTGAGCCTCAGTTTCCCCTTCTGTAAAATGAAAATAATAGTATTTATAGTACCTACTTCATAAGATTTTGTGAAATTCAAATGAAATTGTATGTATAAAGTACTTTGAAAACTTTAAAGGAATATAGAAATGTCACTTATAATTTAAAGGAACTTTGTTCATTAAATGATGTGTGTGTGTGTGTGTGTGTGCGCGCGCGCGTGTGTTCAAGAGCCTAGCTCAAGAACTGACCACCAAAAGAACTTTGGCTTTAGAAGATAAACCTGATTCCCCTGCTTCTTCCACCTCTACACCAAAAGCCTTCTCACCCTGAAGATGCCTTTTCCCTGTGGCTCCTCCTCTGATTAATGAGTCCTTGTCTGGGACCACTATTTGAGGAGAATCCCAGACATTCACAATCATTTCTGTACCAGCTTCATTCCTGATGCTCCCAACTTTTTCATCGTGCCTCTATTAGAACAGAAGCCCCTTAAAGTAGAGACTGTCTTTTTTTGTTTATATTCCTAGAACTTAGCTTAGTGCCTGGCACTCATAGTAAGTGTTTAATAAATGAGCTTTCTATTTATCATCTATCTATCCATCATCTATCTTTATCATCTTTATCAGTTTATCATCTATCATCTACATCTATCTTCAACATCAATCATCTCCATCATCTATCAATCTATTTCTGTATCTACCATTTATCATTCTCTCTCTCTATTATTTATTTCTCTATAATCTATCTGTCTGTCAGTGGGTCTATCTGTCTCTCTCTGTGTCTGTTGGTCTATCTCTCTCTCTGTCTGTTGGTCTGTCTATCTGTCTGTCTACAATGACACTCTGAGGCTGGCAGGGCAGGTATTAGGACCACGGTGGATTTGGAATTAGTGGCTGTGGGTTACAATTCTTTCTATACCTTTCATTTTCTGTATGATCTTGAGGTGAGTTTCTTCACCTTTCTGGCCTTCATTTTTCTAGATTCACAGATTTAGAGTTGGAAGGGACCTTAGAAGGCTAGCTTGTCCAGTGCCTGCCCTCACTTGAAGCCAAGAAAGGTTTCATGACCATTTTGATGTCATGGAGGTTAAACAAGAGGCAGATTCAGGGTTCACACCTAAGTAGTGATCACTATGAAATGAGGGTGTTGGATTAATTCAGGGGTTTCATGGACCCCTTCTCAGGTTTGTACTTTTAAATAATTGAAAGAAATGCTAAATTTCAGTTAGAGATAAAAATGTAATTTTTTTCCACCCAAGTTTACAGATTCCATGAAATCTATCTGCAAACTCATAGGAAATTAGGGAATCTTGGATTAGATGACCTTTAACGCTCTTTGTAGGCAGCTAGGTGACACAGTGGATCGTGCACTGAGCCTGGAGTCTAGAAAATGCATTTTCCTGAGTTCAAATCTGACTTTAGATCCTCGGCAGGAAATTTAACCCCGTTTCCCTCAGTTTCTTCATCTGTAAAATGAGCTGGAGAAGGAAATGGAAAACTATTCCAGTATCTCAAGAGATTCAAGAAAACTTAAGTGCAGTTATGAAGAGTTGGACATAACTGCACAACAGCAAGGTTCACTGTAGCTCTGACTCCTGTGATTCCAATATCTTCATTTTTCAGATGCGGAAAATGGAGATCAGAAAAACATGGTGGCTTATCCAAAGTCACAGAGCTTCTAAAGTGGAACCTGACTCCGCATTGTTCTTTCTAGTATACCATACCCTTTGGGATAAGGCTGGTGTACAAAGGCCTACTGCAAACACCAGGCGGTGGTATTTCAGAGTGAGCTGACTCACCCAGTGGAGGATAATTAATGGTTGTCTCTTCTATTGCACTTGGCTTTGCATCTGCCCGCTTGCTATGGTCTGTTTTCCACCCAGTTCATCAATTGAGCAATGTTAAGGGAAAAAAAAAGAAAGTAAAGCTTGTAGAGGTTGTAAAGAAATGCTATCATTGTAACCTTAAAAAGGAGCCAGCAACTATAGGGGTCTGGAAGCAATATAAACTTAAGCCAAAGGACTAGTGCATTGGTTTAAAAGAAATCTACCTAGAAGCTGGCATGTGAGTTTACAGAGAGAAAGGAACTGTTGGCAAGGATGCTAAAGATTTATGGAATGCATTTTTGGGAAGGATGAGGGGATAAAACATGTCACTCCTTATGAACTTGGGAGTTAAAAGAGGAATTTCCATGGTGCATCTATTTTTAAAGGATTTGAGATTTCTTTTTTTTTTTTCACATCTTGCACTTGGGATCAAATGTAGTCCATACAGGAAATGCTAAAAATCATTTCCATCTGACACCCAGGAAGAGGCCTGGAAGTAGAGAACCAGTTTCTAACTTGTGTCAAAAGCTACTTTGTGAACTGTTGAGGAGAACCATGTAAGCAGTTTCTGCTCTAAACAATCCCTCTCATCACCATCAGTTTTTTAGAAAAGATTGCTGTCTGTACTTTTATCATTGATGAAAAATAAGACTGTAGGATCAGAGGAGCATAGATTTAGAACTGAAAGGGGCCTTCCAAGCTAGCAAGTCCAACCACTGTTTCATGACACAAATGAGGAAGCTGTAGCAAAGAGAGATTAAATGATTTGTCCAGAGGAAAATAGTTGGTAAATATCTGAGTCAGGATTTGAGTCCAGGTCATTCGGATGGCCAAGGTCAGTGCTCTTTCAACCACACCTTACTGCTGCTCAAATACACGTGAATGAGTGTAACAAGAGAAAAATTCCACTGCTGACCCACCCATGTAGAAGCATCAGTTTTGAATGTTACTTGAAAAGGAAATCAGGAAGGGCCCTTTACTTGTCTGTACCATGAAGGGTTGAACTAGGTTGTCTCTGAGGTTCCTTTCAGTTCTAAATGATATAATTTTAAAAAATATCTTTTGCTGCCAGAGTTGACTTTTCTAGTAAATTGTCCTGCTGCAAATAAAGAGCAGACCCAAAGGGTCTCCAGCAATGATGTCTGGCTATTCCTGCTTAGATATTTTCCCCAGTATAGATATGAGAAAAACCAGTGTCTGGGAAACTGATGATGGAGTGGAAAGAGTGTTGTATTTGGAAACAAAAGAACTCAATTCAAACCTTAGATCTGTCATTTATCAGCAGGGGGAACTCTGGCAAATCACTTAATCTTTCTGGGTTTGTTTCCTCATCAGAAAAATGAGGAGATTAGACTATCTCTAACATTCTGTGATTCTGAAATAAAGAACCAAGATTGTTGGAAGCCAGGGATAGGAAGGCCAAAGCAGGAGGAAGTCAGGATGTCTGGAAAGTACCTACTTGTGCTAATTCAATTCAGTTCAGGTCAATTCAACAAACACTTATTGAGCTAGGCCCATTCAGGGATTCATGATGATCTTCCAAAGGCTTCACAGTAAAAATTCTTCAATGGTGCCATCAGAGATAAATAATTATAAGCTGTACTATGTTGTTGTTGACTCATTTCAGTCATATCCAACTCTTCATGACCCTATTTGGGGTCTTCTTGACAAAGATACTGGAACAGTTTACCATTTCCTTCACCAGCCCATTATACAGATGAGAAACTGGGGCAAATAGGGTTAAGTGACTTGCCCAGGGTCACACAGCAACTAAGTGCAAACACTTAGGCCAGATTTAAACTTTTGAAGATGAGTCTTCCAGATTCTATGCCCAGGGCTCTATCCATAGAACCACCTAGCTGGCCAAAGAATATTATGAGTAATATATTTATTTACATTGGTATGTTCAGGACACAATTTTTTTGGTGGTTGTTATTTCTGGAAGCAGTTTGAGAAATAGAAAATGTTGGAAACCACTGGTCTAGGTGCTGGGGATACAAAAACAAAAATGAAAGGCCTACCTTCACGAAGCTTACATCCTGGGTTATGAGTAGGAGACAGTCAAGTAGGCAAATAATTATGGTACAAGAAAAATGAGGAGAGTGATGGCCACTAACAGCTAGGGGTACCAGATAAGGCTTCATTGAGGCTATGGACCCCAACTGAGTTTTGAAGACAGACAAATAGGTTGAGAGGCAGAGATGAGGAGAATAGGGGGGAAAGTCACATAAATGTATGGAGGCAAGGAGATGGAACTTGGGGTTTAGAGAATGGCTAGGATTCCAGTTTGCCTGGAATATAGAGTTTGTGAAAGGTGGGTAGGAACCTGGGGACCTTTCATGCCAGGAAGAATATTTCTATTTTATCTTGTATTCAATTGGGAGCCACTGATGGGGTTTTGAGTGATCTGTCCCCTGTGCTATCTCCCTCAGAAGATAACAGGTTACATTTTGGGCATGACTGCTACTGGAGTGTTTGTCTGAATGTCTTGGGGCCCTGCTGTTTCTCCTTGGTTGCTGTTAGGGATGATCTCCTTTGCCGCCCCCTGGGTATTGCCATGACTGTTTCCCAAACTGTGCTTGGTGAGAACGTTGGGCACTAGTGAGACATCCAGCATCGACTGCCCCTCCTCCCAGCTCAGTGGAGAGGCCCTCTGACCTGGGTTAAACTATTCCAGGCCTCGGGCTTCTCTCTGATCCCCAGCCTTGGCTCCAAGTCTTCCCTGGAGTTCTTTGGTAGGGAGGTCTGCAGTGGGGGAGCATCCTGAGATGAGGGCTACCACCTAGTGGTGTTCATAACAACTGCCCCTGTGGGAATCATGCCCACCCACTCACCTCCTATGCTTCCCACATCCACACATAGGCCAGATATACCCAGAAGGTCTCACCTTTCCCCCCCACCCCCTCCTAACTCTTTCAGTATAAGAGAGGAGCCGAAGGAGAGGTATTTCAGGTCAGACCTTCAAGTTCTCCTACAAGACCGGAATAAATGAAGGGAGCTGATTTCAGAATCACAGAATAGGAAAGCTAGCTAGAAATGGGTATTGTCTATGCCCACTACCCTTACAGAAGAGGAAGTTGAATCCTGGAAGGCTCATGGTTTTTTTTCATATACACTCAATCCCCAAATGGTCTTTAGCCTGGACCTTGGAACCGCACAGTTCAGTCAATCAGCAAGCATTTATGAAGTAGCATTCAAATGCCATGCACTGTGCTAGGCACCAGGGACACAAAGCCCAAACCAAAGTAGTACCTGCCCTCAAGGAGCTGAACTTCTAATAAGGGGAACAAAATGTGCACAGAGAAGCAAATACAAAATATGTATATCATATATAAAAAGAAATTCTTTTTTGGTAGGGGTAGATTGTGCTACCACCGGGGGGTGGGGAGAATCAGAATAGGCCTCATGTAGGGGATAGTACTTAAACTGAGCCTGGAAGGAAGCTAAAGGTTCTAAAAACTGGAAGTTAGGAAGTGAGGCATCCCAGGCATGGAGAACAGCCTGGGCGAAGGTGTGTACACAGGAGAGAAGATGGTGCATATGAAGAAGAAATAAGTGTTTATTAAACACCTAATATGTACTAGACACTGTGCTAAGCACTTTACAGACATTATCTCCTTTAATCCTCACAACAACCCTGGGAGATAGACACTATTTTTATCCCCATTTTCTAGTTGAAGAAATTGAGGCAAATACAGGTTCAATGACTGGCCTAAGATCACACAGCTAGTAAGTGTCTGAGGCTGGATTTGAACTCAGGTCTTCCTGACTTGAGGCCCAGGGCTCTATTTACTTTACTACTCTACTGCCTAAGGAAGATGATGGGGGGCAGGTACCCCTTATAAGGGGTGGTACCCTTGTGAGAAGAAGAAAAAAAAGGAAATGGATTCCATTAATATATTTCCAGCTCCAAAATATTCTGGGCTGAAAGTAGTTTGGGAAACACTAAAATGGTAGAAAAAGCCTAGTCTTAGAGTTAGATCTGGATGAGCAGCTAGAAGAAAACATTTATTGTTGTTCACTTGTTTCATCAGTGTCTGACTCTCTATGACCCCATTTGGGATTTTTTTGGCAAAGATATTGTTCATCATTTCCTTCTCCAGCTAATTTTACAGATGAGAAAACTGAGGAAGACAAGGTTAAGTGACTTGCCCAGGGTCACACAGCTGGTAAGTGTCTGAGGCTGGATTTGAATTCAGGAAGAGGAGTCTATTAACATCTATCTGACTTTCTTACTGGTTCCTTGTACCCAACATCCCATATCCCAGCTTGGAGACTCTTCACTCCTTGGAATATTCTTCCCTCTAACCTCCACCTACTGACTTCCTTCCTTTCTCTTCAACTCAGCTCAGACACAGCAAGAGGACTTCAGACTTGGCTCAGACTCAACGATAGGTCTTCCTGGCCTCTTCCCCTTCTCTCTAGTATCTTCTCCTTGTGATTACCTTTTATCCACTCTGTATATATCTTGCATGTACATGGTCATTTGCATGTTTTCTCTCCCATGATTAGAAATGATCTACCATGTTTTTGTCTTTCTTTATATTTTCAGTATGTAATCCATTGCCAGGCACATAATAATAGTTAATAATAACTTAATTAATAAATTAATTAACTTAATTATAGTCATAATAGTTATAAATTAACTTAATAAATTCTAGTTGATGGACTGACTGGTTCTGCCACTTACTACATATTTGGTAAATTACTTAACCTCTCAGCTTCAGCAGACTAGGGATAATACTTGGCCTCTCTGTACCACCAGGTTGTTGTGAGTTGTGTGTTTACAAACCTCCAGGTGCTATGGATGGGTTAGACCAAGTCATCTGCACTTTCTTATTTGCTTCCTTGGCTGTGGGCAGATTTTTCCCTTCCCACGCAGGGATTAAATGATGACTTTTTCCCATGAATGCTGTGCTCTAACTGACTAAGCCAACCACTGAAAGATCAGAAAAGAGTTCTGAAGGTTTTTCTAATCCTCTTTTGAACCTGCAGATTGCTGTTCTATAACCTTCTCAGATAAATTGCCTAGTGCCGTGACTTGCACATAGTAGGTGCTTAATAAATGCCTGTTGAAGGACTGAATAAAGGATTATTCTCCACAAACTCGTTTGATCATCTATTTTGGAGTGTCACCACTATCTGATCAAATCTAATCAAAATATCTGTCCCAAAATGAAGGACACACCCATCCCATATGGTATTGAGTTGTCTGTCACTAAATGTGGTATCCAGCAGAGGCTAAACGACCACTTGATGGAGATCTTGTTGAAAGGGTTTCATGCTTTGGGTAGTGGTTGCGCTGGATGACCTCAAAAATCACTTCCAACTTTGTTATTTTATGATCCTATGAAAATCTTCCTTGTAGTCATTTATTCCCAATTTTCTTACTGTCATTATTGCCAATGGACGGTAGCTGGTTAGTGTCCTTCAGCAAGGGAAGGAAAACAGATCTCCCATGCCTCCAACATGAATAGTATCTGATATTTACATAGCACTATGGCCAAGCCCTGTGCTAAGTGCTTTACAATTTGATCTTCACAACCACCTCCTGAGGGAAGGAGGTGCTACTATTATCCCCACTTTACAGATGAGGAAACTGAGGCAGAGAGAAGTTAAGTAACTTGCACAGGGTTACACAACTGGTGTCTGAAGCAAAATTTGAATTCAGACCTTCCTAACTCCAATCCAGCACTGTATTCACTATGGTACTTATGCTGTCTATGGATAAGGGGAATGGGGCTCTGTGGCCTTGGAAAATGAATAGGAAGGAGGCCCTGGCACTTTTTATTTTATGATGAAAGTCCCCAGGGCTGAAACAGCAAGCAGAATACTTGTCGTCATTGGGCTATCTGTCAGATTCTTGCGGTTAGATATAACTCAGTAGGACCAATATGCTATCTTCTTGCTTAATTACTCTGACATGGGCTCTTGAGTTACAAGGTCAACAAGCTATCTGCTGGCTCACTGTACATATGAGATCCCAAATGACTTCTACTATTAAGAGAAAAGGCGAATCAGGGCAATCTTAGAATCTCATGATTTCCTTTCTCACTCTGCCAATCACCAAGCAGTATTTACTGACAAACTGTCTAGTATGTAACGGACACCATACCAGGTACTGTAGGAATGACAAAGAGAATAGAACAGCTGTGCATTTAATAGTGAATGAATGAACGAAAGAGCATTTTTGAATGTTTACTGTATGAAAGGCACTATGCTGGTGTTGTGGATACAGATAGAAAAGGGAAGATAAGTTCCTGCTTTGAATGAGCTCACATTCTAAATGTAGGAGACCACACACCCAGGATGGTTCAGCTGAAGGGAAGAAGGAAGATCTGGTGGTCCTAAGCATACAGCTGTGGGGTGGAAGACAAGACCCAGGGCTTCCTTAAGGCACATTGACAGGTCAGAGGGAAAGGATTGAGGATTCGGAGGATGTAGTGGCAGAACAGAAAGTAAGGCCCTCTCTCCCTTCTGGTTGAACGCTGAGCCCCCTACCCCTTCCCAATGAGAGGAAACTCAGAGTCCCTGCATTGGCAAGAAGCTTGGGGTGGGTGGGAGAGGAGAGATTCCTATTGCTCTAGTACCTGCAATTTATAGAATAAGAATTGCAGGTCTCTTAGTCCAATGTATATGTAGCCTGAACAAGTAACCCCTCTACACCATACACCCCAAACATACCCACAGTTGCTTAAAGAACTCCAATGAAAGGTAAACAGACAACATTCTCTAAGAACATCTAAAGAGAGAGGGAGAGAGAAAGATCACTTTGAATTAGAGAGACTGGGAAAGGCTTCATGGAGAAAGCAATATCCACACTAAAATCAATCAATCAATCTATCATTTAATTTATTTTCAACTCTGCATTCTCTCTCTCCCATCTTTTCTCCCACCCTAAACAAACATTAAAAAATGGATAGCCAAGCCAAACCAATTCAGGATCCACACTGTAATTGAGGTTTAGGGTCTAGATCATGGAATTACAGAGAATTTCAGTTAGGATAGACTTTGGTGACTACCAAGTCCAACTCATACCTCAAAAAGAATTCTCCTGACAATGTGACTGCCCAGAGGTCATCATATCCTTGCCTGAAGACCTCTAGGGAAAGGGGACCTTCCAAGGCAGCCCATTCCATTCATGGATGCCACTAATAGAGAAGAAATTTTTAGAAGAGGCATCTCAGTATAGTGACTAGGGTACTAGCCTTGAGTCAGGAAGATCAGGGTTCAAATTCTCCTCAGGTATTTATTAGTTGTGTAATTCTGGGCAATCCATTCAACATTTGAGGGCTACAGTTTCCTCATCTATGAAATGGGGGCATTGGAGGCCTTGCAGGTCCCTTTTGGTTATAGATTGATGAGCTTTAAATCAAGGTTAAATTGACCTCTTTATCACTTCCTCCCATTGCTACTAGTTTTGCCATCTGGGGCCAAGAAGGATGAGTTTATTCTCCTTTCCCTATAATAGATATCGATGCTGCTCTCCCCCTCCCTGCCCCTCACATTCTCTTCTCTTCAATCAAAGCTTCACAGGTTCCTCCAGTTACTCTATAGGTGATGATCTTGAGGCCTTTCCCCTTCCTGGTTGCCTTCCTCCAGATATCCTCCTTTACAAAAGAAGACCCTCAGAACTGAACACATTACTCTAGAAATATTCTGATCAGGGTACATTTGATCCCAGATGGCATTAGCTCTCTTGGTGGTCATTCCCACTATTGACTGTCATTTATCATGCATCCACAAATATCTCAAATCTTTTCCAGATAAACTTCTATCTAGACATGATTTTAGGTTAGATAGCATGGTAAGGGGAACTAGGTGGTGCAGTGGATAGAGTGCTGACATTGGAGTCAGAAGGAAATGAGTTCAAGTATGACCTCAGATGCTTACTATCTGTGTGACCCTAGGCAAGTCACTTAACCCTGTTAGCCTCAGTTTCCTCATCTGTAAAATGAACTAGAGGAAAAAAATGGCAAACTGCTCCAGTGTCTTTGCCAAGAAAACCTTAAGTCGCAAAGAGTCAGACACAACTAATTAACAAAACATCAATAGGTAGCATAGTGGATAGAATCAGATACTCCAGTATCTTTGCCAAGAGAACCCCAAATCATGAAGAGCTGGACACAACAACAACTGCAGGTAACATAGTGAGTAGAGTCGGGAATCGGGAAACTCTCAGTTCAAATGGGGGCTCAGATACTGTATGACCCTGCACAAGTTGCTTAACTTATGTCTGCCTCAGTTTCTCTCCTCATCTATAAAATAGGGATATAATAACATTACTTGCCTTCCCAGGTTGTTGTGAGGATCAGATGAGAGAACAGTTTAGGATTATCTGCTTAATAAATCCTTATTTCCTTCAGAGAGGTAGCGACTTGTTCATGATAGCACAGCTGGGAAGGAGTTGCTCTGACTTGGATTTGAACTCGGACTGCTGGAACAGAAGTCTTTCCAGTATACCATGTCAGGTCCTAACCTAGACTGGCTAGAAATGGATTCCTATGCCCTCATCACCCAGGCAGAGTTTCAACTTCTCATAAAAGCAGATTTTCAGAGGTCTAGTAAATAAAAACCCCAGTCTTCTTTGCAGCTGACTTACTGTAGGATGGACTGGCTCCAAGGAGTCACCAAACCTTCTCTATAAGGAAGAAGAAACAGCTTGACTTGGGGGTATGGATAAATTAGGAGATGTAAGGTACTAAATGGAAAAAAACCAAGATAAACAGCTTTATTTGCTCAATTGATGGACAAAGTTGGCACTCCCCAAGCATGCTTCTTTAAATATTTACAATCCAGGACCTATAGCAGTAGAGTTTTCTCAAGTGCCTGTCCAAACATATGATTTCTGACTTCAAAGACCCACTTCAGTACATCCATTCAGCACCTTTTCTATAAATAACGGACCAGACTTTTACTGGTAGGTCAGTAGCTTCTTTTCCATATACAATAGTATAACCACTGGGCTCTTGCCAGGAGGATACCAATGTTCTTGCAATGTTAATTATGAGTTAAAGATGGCTCCCTTCTCTAGCCAAAATGCCTGAGTTGGAGCCAAAATAAGATGCAAGATGAACATAAGCTATACTAGTTAATGCTTTTATATCCCAAAATTGCTTGGGGGGACCTGAGTCTTGCCTTGGCATACAAAGTTAGACTGTAGTGAGCCTAAGAGGACAAACCCAGTGCTGAAATCATAGAAAAAACTGCAAGGAGATTGAGGAGATGACTTTGTCTTCTCTAGGGAGGTCAATCACTGTGTGAGCAAATCTCTAGAATGTTCCTCGGACATCTTGGAACTTCCAGGGAACTTTTGACATCACTTTCCAAATCCATCCTCTTTCTAGTACATTACCTTATTTGACCTGGAAGCACAACCTCCATAATCACTAGGTTATTTGAAGTTCTTTTTCCTTCTCCCAGGTTCGGACTGGTCCCAGGGACAGTTCTGGTTTAGGATAAGAAATCACAGAAGCACTTTGCAAACATTGCTACCAGCTCTTGTGGTACATTGTACAGAATGTTCAATTATTGCCAGTATTGCTGGTATGCCTGCACCACAGCCAAATGCAAAGGGCTACTGGGTGTTTCCTAGGATAGGCTCAGTATATTTTAATCACCCTGAAGATGCCATTTGGGAATGACAGGCCCTGGATCCAAATTCTGCCTGTCACCTTGGGCAAATCATTTAACTTTCCTAGATTGAGTTTCCTCATCTGAAATGAGAGGGTTGGAATTAGATGATCCTTCCAGTTGTGGATCTGGGATGCTATGATTTCCCTAAGACAAGTTGGTATGTTGACTTATCCCTGACTATGCCATGGAAAGTTTACCATTTATCCTTACCCCCTCAATCAAATTAAGTGAGCAGGGATATTTTTGTTGGTTGCTGTGTCTTGAAGGAAAGATTGAAAATCTGTGTGTCCTTATATGAAGCAAACCTTGGAATAGTTCCTGAAGTGAGCTTGAAATGTTTAATGCAGAAATAGCCTGTCAGTTGCTATGTTCTTTGAAAGACTGTCCAAGCTTGAAGAGATCATTTGAAGATAACAGATAAAATAATATTTTTGATTATTTAAACAAACTTTTATTGTGCTTTGGTTATTGGATTCTCACAGGCTATGCCAGCAGAGCACAACAACCACCAAAGAGGAAGGACATTGGGTATAAGCCTGATGATGCTTGTTATCCATGTCCCAGACTAGTTGCTCTTGGAAAGGCTCATCACCAGATTGATTACAGGGTAATGAGTTTTTTGGCCAGAGTAACTTTTGAGGAGCATCTACTAATCTACAGAGAAGTTGTGATCTGAATCTGGGGAATAACTCCCCATGAGTGACCAGCAACATTGTTTGGAAATTATCCCAATTATCTTTGTTGATTGAAATGTGAGAAAGAACAATGTTTACATACTATTATTATTGTTTGTCCTTCGTTTTTCAAAGAGGATCAATGACTTCGTTAGAGTGATGTCTTGACTTACTTGTAAGCTGGATTTAAATGAAAAGCAGAGCTGCAGTCAGTCATCAGTTTCACTCTCTCTTCTACAGTCATCAAAGTCCAGTGGCCAAACAATATGCCTGGTGATGGTCAGAGACGCAGAGGGCCTGGGCATCTTCCATGTCTGACCAAGCTCTAAACCCTCCACAGTACCTGCTTCAGCCACCTTCATGGCCATTGGAATGAACTTTTCTGGGGGAAGTCTTCATATGCTTGGGGTAGACATTCCCCCTAACTCACTGATGGGTTTTCGATTTATATACATAAGGACATGTATTTATATCACTTAGAAGGATACATAATTTCACCATTGTGGGACCTGATGAGAATCTGATCAGATCTACTGAGGAGGATGCTAATTTCATGAGTTATTGAAACCAGAAAAGAAAAAAATGAATCAGTCCCTGGAGGCCAACCCTTTGATGATGAACTTGATCGGATTTAACCTACATACAGTCTTCAGCTTGCTGTGACCTCAAATTCTGTGAGTATAGCTTTTGAAAACAAGCTATCTCTGCACCATGCTAGAACATCAAAGCTTTGGAACTTCTGTTCAAGAGTTGGAGTACTTAGCCTTTGAGGTCTGATTTTGTGATCCCATGGCATATGCATATGTGTAAATATGTAATATATATATATGTGTGGATATATATGGATATAAACAATATATACATACATATCCATGATTAGATTCAGCCTATTGTTCTAGCCTGTCCAGATAATTTTGTATCTTGTCTGTCACTCAGCACACTACAGAGGGCTTCCAACTTTGTGTCTTCCTCAAATTTGATAAGTGTTCCAAGCATTGGTAAAGCACCTGATCAGGGCAGCTAGGGGGTGCAGTGGATAAAGCACCAGTGCTTGAGTCAGGAGGACACTTGACACTCACTAGCTGTGTGATCTCGGGCAACTCACTTAACCCCAATGGCCTCATCCTGGGTCATCTCCAGTCATTTGGTTACTGGATTCAGATGACTCTGGAGGAGAAGTGAGGCTGGTGACTTGCACAGCCCTCCCTCACTCAAAACAAAGTCAAGTGCAAGTCATATCATCATTTCTCTGATGGCATGGTCTTCTTCAGCAACAAAGGATGAACACAAAGCACCTGAAGGCAGATGAAGGGAGTTATCCAGGGTTGAGATCTGGCAAAAGATGAGCTATGAGAAGACAAGGGAGGAAGGGATAAGAGATCAGAAGAGATCGTAAAGTTGTGATGCTAGCCACAGAATCTCCATGGGACATTCCAGGACAGCCTGCGCCAAGAAATCATGTAAGTGCCTGCTTTGTGTCAGGCCCTGCGCTAAGCACTGTACAAATATTCTCTTACTTGGTCCTCACAACAACTCTATGATGTAAGGATTATTAATGATTATTGTCCCCTACAGTTGAGGAAAACGAAGCAGACAGAGGTTAAATGACTTGCCCAAAGTCACACAGCTGGGAAGTGTCTGAGGCCAGACCATCTCAGATTTTCCTAACTCCAGGTCAAGTGCTCTATCCACTGCTCCATCCAGTGGGAGATAGATGGTCATGAGTGCGAAGTAGCTACTGGAATACCATTCCTGGTAGGGAGTGAATATGAACATGAATCGTAGGAATACTCATAACAATAAGACTGAGAAGATAGAAAGGACCCGGATTGTGATGGATTTTAAATTCTTGGCTAAGGATTTTATATTTGATTCTGGAAGCAAAAGGAGGGATCATAAGTGATATATCCAGATTTGTGTTTTAGAAATATCATTTTTGTTACCTATTGAGGGGTTGGGTTGAAGAGACATACAGAAAGAGACAGAGACACAGACAGACACACACACACACAGAGCCACCATTTCAGTAATACGCTTCCTTTCTAGAACATCCAAATTTAAGAGGGCTTTCAGAAACTGAAAGTTGCAGCAGAAAGACAAACGTTGATTCAGACTGAAGCTCAGAGAAGGCTCAGACTTTGCACAAAGACCTCTATCAAGGGAGAACCCACTTCCTTCCAAAGTAACCTATTCCACTTCTGGAGTGCTCTAGTTGCTAGGAAGTTTTTCCTGACATTAAACTAAATCAGCCTCCTTTCAACTTGACTTCCTGTAGTCTAAGCAGAATAAAACCCAGAAGTCTCCCATGCCTTCTGCAGGAAATCTTTTCCTGTACCCCTCTGAGATCTCCTAGGAACTTTGTATATATCTTACTTGTATGTAGTTGTTTGTATGTTGTCTCCCCCATTTGACTGAGCTCCTTGAAGGTAGGGACTTTGTATCCCCACAAAGTAACCTGGTATACAGGAGGTAATTAATAAATGTTGCTTTTACTTGACTTCTGGGTATTATTCTATTTAGCCTCCAGGGAACCAGGTTGCAAGGAGTCTTGTCAAGGATGATGGAGAAGGAATTCTCTTTCAAGTACAGATTGGGCTCAATGGCCTCAGATTCTGGGAGTATAAAAGGGTCAGTTTGAGGGTTTTTGTTTGTATGATTGATGACTTCATTGGTATAAGGAATTCACTTTGGGGAAACTGTCTATGTGCTGTTCAGCCATTTTTCAAGCATATCTAACTCTTCATGACCCCATTTGGGGTTTTCTTGGTAGAGATCCTGGAGTAGTTTGCCATTTCCTTCTCCAGCTCATTTTACAGATGAGGAAACTGAGGCAAACAGAGTTAAATGACTTACCCAGTGTTACACAGCTGAGGAATTTCTGAGGTCAGATTTGAACTGAGTCTTCCTGACTCCAGGTTCAGACCTTTATCCACTGCAACACCTAACTGCCCTATTATACACAATATTATTATATGATAAATGCATTAAAGAGTTACAAAACAAAGTAGTAAATGAGATTCTGAAGGAAAAAGTATTCAACATCAGGGAGATAAAAGCAAAGTTTTTAGTGGAAAGATCAGTCAATTAGAATTAGAAGTCTTGGCTTGGGGTCAAATTTTGCCATTTTTTGGCTATGCTACTGTAGGGATCTATTCCATAGTTTCATTTTCATTCAGAGAACTGAGTTTCAGTTTTTTGTCTGAAAAATGGGGGTAAGGAGATGTACTTTCCTTACTACATAGGATTGTTAAGTAAAGGGCTTTGGTTTGGAACCATGATGAAATATAGAAATGTGATCTATTAAATGTGTATGATAGGTAGGGTGAGGAGAGACAGTCATTTGGATGTGTAAGTTTTGCTATATTTGTTGAGAAAATTTGCTTTATGCTCATACCCTGGAGGTACTATTGTAATTTGAAGGATTAATTAAAATGCATAACTCTTCACTGTAGACATCTGAAATTCCCAACGGTTTTTCTCCATCTGGGCAGCAGAGGAATGCTGTTAGGACTCTGCATTGAGAAGGAAATGAAGGTTAAAAATGGAAAGGAGCATGACAGGCAATTGCAGTGCCCTTTGCATTAGACTCCGATTAAAGAGTGGAAAATACTTTTGCAAGTAAAATTTTTGTCACAGAGCCAAACACCTTTGTTGGGTTAGATTCTTCTTGGGGTAGTTCAAGATTATTTCTGTGCTTGGTATCTTGTCACCCGAGGGTCTGACATCCCAGATATAATGGCTAATCTCCAAAGAGGAGATTTAAAAGAATGCAGATGGTCTAGGAGATTTAAACTCTGTTCAATTCAATCTCATTAAATAACAACAAAAAATTATTAAGCTCTTACTTCTTACAGAATACCAGACCAGGCATAGGAGGAGACCCAAAGTTTAGATAAGAAACAGGTCCTGACTTCATGGAGTTTATAGTCTTGTGAAATAAAGTTAACAATTACAATACAAAATGATCCACAATAACTACACTGGAAAGATCTTTTTTAAAAAAGTGCTATGGGAGGTATCAGGTGATTCAAGTAGGGGAATCAGGAGACTTTATGAAGGAAGAGGTGTTTGACTTGGAGAGTATGGGGAGTATTTAGTAGGAGTGAGAACACTAGCATTGCAAATAACATAGGAAAAGTCAAGGAAGGAAGGAAGGAAGGCAGAGAGGGAGGGAAGGAAGGAGGAAGGAAGAGGAGGAAGGAAGGAAAGAATAAAGGAAGAATGGAAAGAAGGAAGGAAGGAGGGAAGGAAGGAGGGAAGGCAGGAAACATTTATTGACTACTGTGTTCCTGGTACTGTGCTAAATGCTACACAAATATTATCTCATTTGATACAACAGCCTTGGTGGTACATAGTATCATTATTCCCATTTTATGGTTGAGGAAATTGAGGCAAAGAGGGTAATTGTCCAGCTAGTTAAGTGTCTTCCTGACTCTAGACCCAGTGCTCTATCCATTTCAGGGAGATAGAAAAGTAAATCAAAATACCTTCTATTTACTTCAGTTAGTTAACAAACATTACCTTCTCTTGTCAGAGAGGTTACAGATATAGCCACGAATATTTTTCAACATGACCAATGTGGGAATTTGCTTTGCTTAACTGTACATATTTGTAGAGTTTTGTTTTTCTCTTTTAGTTGGAGGGGTAGTGGGGAGAGGGGAGAGAGCTGATACCCATAGCGTCACTCAAAAAAGAAAAGAAAAGAAAAGAAAGAACAGAGGGTTCCTTCCTTCTATGCTCCTCAATTTAGTCTATCATTCGCACCCCTAGCCTTCACACCACTGGCAGATTAATTTTGCTTATGAAAAGATCTGGTCACATTGCATCTCTGTTCAGTTCCCTTCACTGGATTTCTCTTGACTCCTAAATAGAAACTAAATTCCCTGATCTGGATTTCATGGTCCTCCACAACCTGGGGCCAAGATGCCCTCCCAACCTTTATGTAGCACTCTTCTGGAGAGACTGGAACATTCGCTGTGCCTTATATACAACCAAAGTTTTCCTATTACCTTTGCCCTTGCTCAAACCGTTCTCTGTTCCTTGAATGCTCCCCCCCTTCATGTCTGCTTTTTGAAACCTTACCCACTCCACATAACTAATAATTAGAGGAAAAATGCAAATTAAAGTAATTGTGAGTTTCTACCTCATACCCATAAGATTGAAGTTGGTAAAAAAGTAAAATGACAAATGTTAGAGGATCCATGGGGGAAAAGGAGTATTAATGCACTATTGGTGGAGCTGTGGATTGATCTAGTCATTCTGGAAAGTAATTTAGAACCATGTCCAAAAAGTTGCCAAACTGTGTGAATCCATTCATGCAGCAATGTAACTACTAGGTTACCTCCAAAGAAATCAAAGAAAGAGGAAAAGTTACCATATCTACAAAGCATATTTGTAGCAGGTTTTTTTTACTTTAATAGTGTCTTATTTTTTCCCCATTTACATGCCAAGACAATTTTTAGCATTCATTTTTGTAAGATTTTGATTTCCAAATTTTTTTCCTTCCCTCCCTTCCTCACCTCTTTCTAAAATGGTAGGTAATTTGATATAGGTCAAACATGCTATCATGTAAAGCACATTTCCATATTAGTCACAGTTGTTAAAGAAGAAACAGATCAAAAGGAAAATGACCATGAAAAAGAATAAAATAAGTGAAAAAAGCATGCTTCAATCTACATTCAGGGTCCATCAGTTCTTTCTCTGAATGTGGATAGCATTTTCCTTTGTGAGTCCTTTGTTATTTCTTGGGTTATTTTATTGCTGAGAAGAATTGAGTCATTCATAGTTGATCATCACATAATGTTGCTGACACCGTGTACAATGTTTTCCTGGTTCTGCTTGTTTTACTTTGCATCAGTTTGTACAAATCTTTCCAGGTTTTTCTGAAATCTACTCGGTCATTACTTCTTATTACACAATAGTATTCCATTACATCCATATAACATAGCTTGTTCAGTCCTTCCCCAATTGATAGGTATCCCCTTAATTTCCAATATTTTGCCATCATGAAAAGGGCTACTATAAATATTTTTGTACATGTAGATCCTTTCCCCTTGTTTTGTGATGTCTTTGAGATACAGGCCTAGTAGTGGTATTGCTGGATCAAAAGGTATACAAAATTTGGAACTATCCCTTTGGCATAGTTCCAAATTGATCTCCAGAAGGGTTGGATCAGTTCACAAGTCCACCAACAGTGCATTAGTGTCCCAATTTTTCCACATCCTCTCCAGCATTTACCATTTTCCTTTTTTGTCATAGTAGCCAATCTGATAGGTGTGAGGTGGTACTTCAGTGTTGTTTTAATTTGTGTTTTTCTAATCAAAAAGTGATTTAGAGCACTTCTTCGATGTGTCTATAGATAGAGTTTTGATTTCTTCACCTGAAAACTGCCTGTTCATATTCTTTGACCATTGATCAGTTAGGGAATGGTTTATATTCTTACAAATTTGACTCAGTTCTCTATATATTTGAGAAATGAAACCTTCATCAGAGACACTTGTTGTGTATAAAGATTGTTTTCCAGCTTTTTGCATTTCTTCTAATCTTGATTGCATTGGCTTTATTTGTACAAAAGCTTTTAAAATTTAATATAATCAAAATTACTTATTTTACATTTTGTAATGCTATCTCTTGTTCGATCATGAACCCGTAACTCACTTAACTTCTCAGAATTTGAATACTATAACACTCGGTACACATGTCTAGTATTGATATTACTTCATTGTCTAAGGTATCTTTTAGCAAGATGTAGTTTCTTTTAATTAGGTCTATTTTTGCTTTTGCTTTGTCTGAGATCAGGATTGCTACCCTGAAGTATAATAGAAGAGGGCAACTTATCCAGTAACAACTGTCATAGCAAAAACTTTGAAAGACTCTGAGAAAGCCTTTAAGAAATTTGGCTGATGCAAAAACTCTAGTTTCTGTGAACTGATGAAAAGACATGCTACCTACCACCTGTCATAGAGGTGATAGACTCAGGGTACAGAATGAGACATATTTTTTGGATGCGGTAAATTCAGAAATTTGTTTTTTGATCTCTATTTTTCTTGGTTGTTTTTGTCTGTGTTTTCTTTTGCAACATGGCTAACATGGAAATTTGGCATGACTGTATATAATCAATATCAAATTGCTTGCTGTCTCAAGGAAGGGCAGGGCAGGAGGGAAAGAGAGAATTTGGAGCTCAGATTTTAAAAAAAACAATAGTTAAATTTTTTTAAGCATATAATTGGGAAATATTGAATAAAATAAGAATATATATTAAAAACTTTAAGGCAAAATATATATAAAATAAATGGCTGTTGAGAGAGTGAATGAATAAATGAATGCCCTTTGTTGGGAGGTAAGAAAAGTTAGTAAAAGAGGGTTATTAGAGTAGGGTTATGTATATATATATATATGAGGTCAATTATCGCAAGAAGATAATTGAAAGAAGGGTTCTTTTAAAGGGCTATTATGAAGAACATAAGGAACATAGCAGTAGGCCAAATGGTATCACTTGCAAGAACCCTGGATTAGATTTGGAGGACTTGGGGATCAGTTCTTTGAGCACCAGTAGTACTAGGTTATTTGACCTGTTTGGTCTCATGTCTACACATTGGGGTGGAATCCATAAAGTCCCTTCCATGTCTAATAATCTGTGAACCTAGACAAGAGAAATGAAAAGAGAAAGGAGATTCCCTAAAGGTGTTCAGGTTGTTAATATATTATCATTCTAGCATTATTTCTATCCCCTCAAAATCATGTTGGCTTTGTCTAGATCAGGACATAGACTTCTCCCCTCCCCTCCAAAAACCCTTTTGTTGGACACCTCGCTGGAAGGTCTAGCCAACAATACCTTCTTTTTAAATTAAAGTATTTAGTCTGGAATCTGTCTTGGCACAGTCATAATGCTCTGTTTTGATTACAGATTGATTGTGGAGATGCAAACTGGAATATGAGTGCCTGGAGCCCTGGGTAATTGCATTCTGACCACCAGAGTCCCTCCCACCACACCTTCCTCCTCTTTTTCCCTTCCCAGTCTTGGTTTCAATTGGACAGATTCTTCTTTACTTTCTGCCTGACATTGAGTGGTCACCAACCTGGCAGTCACATTCCTGCTGGGGAGGGGAGAATGGGCATCGCCTTGGGTGGAGTGGGGAATAGGTGAAGCCTCCTCCATGGGGAACTATCCAGAATCTTTTGGAATGAAAACTGAAATCAAAAGAATGTAATGGATTGCCAGTTTTCAAAACTTCCTTTCCTTATACTCAGGGTGAGCTGGGGTATAGTGAAAAAGAGGTGTGGATTTGGAATCAAAAAACTGGGATCATCTCTCAGCTGGCCACCTACCTGTATGAGCTCTGGCAGGTCAGCCTTCTCTGGGTTTCAGTGGTCTTGACTGTAAAAGGAAGGCACTGGCCTTCACTAGAGCATCTTTACAGTTTTTCTCTTCTTAAGGATCCCAGACATGATTTCATCAGTCTAAGGAACGCTGGTATGTGATTAACAGTCTCAGAGAATTGCCTGGAGGCTTTGAGTGGATAAGAAACTTGTCCATGGTCATGAATCCAGTATTTGTCAGGGAAAACTTGATCCTTGGTCTTCCTGATCCTAGAACTAGAGCTAGAAAGGGACTGGGAAGCCTTGTAGTCTCCCCTCTTTATTCTACAGATGAAGAAACTGAGGCCCCGGGAGATGAAATGACATCAAGGTGGCACTGTGGATACATGACTTAGAGTCATGAAGATCTGAATTAAAATCTGGCCTCAGACACTTACTAGCTGTGTGTCCCTGGGTAAGTCACTTGACCTTGTTTATCTCAGTTTCCTCATCTGTTAAATAAGCAGGAGAAGGAAATGGTAAACCACTCCAGTGTCTTTGCCAAGAAAACTACAAAAGAGGTCTTGAAGAGTTGGACATGACTGAACAACAACAAAATGTTGACTATTTTTATTAAATGTCTTGTCCAAGATTACCTAGGTAGTCAGTATCAAAAGCAGGATTTGAACCCAGGTCCTAGGATGTGAGAGTTTCTGTTTTTCTACCATACCAAGCTCCCTCCTTCCAATACCATCTTGCTATCCTGAGCTGCCTCTTGAGGACTCTTATGGGTCTAACTTTTATGAATATGTGTCATAATTCTGATAACTCTAAGAAATTCTCCCCCATTGGCTGGGTGATACCTGAAATGCCTCTATTATTGTTTTAGCATTGAATTTTAATCCCTGTCAAAATGCAAATAAATACCATTGGGAAGGGGCAGTACTTTAAAAGATATCATCAGTTATTTATTTCAGTCATGTATCTGACTCTTATTAACCCCTGTGGGGTTTTCTTGGCAAAGATACTGGAGTGGTTGCCATTTCCTTCTCCAGCTTATTTTACAGATGAGGAAACTGAGGCAAACAGGGTTAAATGACTGGCCCAGGGTGACACAGCTAATAAGTGTCTGAAGCCAGATGAGAACTCAGGCATATGAGTCTTTCTGACTCCAGCACTCTATGCACTGCACCACCCAACTGCCCCTTCAGTTATTTACACTTTGGTATTAATGAAAGACCAAGTTCAAGTGATGACTGGGATGCAAAATGTAAACTTTAGGACTGGGAGATAGGATTCCTAAAGAGAAACTAATTCACAGATTTACCCAGCACTAGACCTGGTGTAATGGTCAATTAACTTTCTATAGGTTTCCTAGAATTAACTTGACAGGAGGAGGCTACCCTTTGGCCCATCCAATGCCCTTCATTCTTCATCCTATCTTCATCCTCATTCCCTGGCACCTAGGCTTTGTGGACTCCCTGGATGTCTTCACTTCCCAGCCTTAGCCTCCCTACCATGTACTCCATGGCACACATTTCTCTCTCCCTCCATAACAAAACTGCCCTCTTTTGTGTCTCCTTGTTCTTAGTAATCTGCTACTTTAAGTCAAGCCTGCACAACATACAGCCTGAAAGATTTCAGGCTACATGGAAAAATGTAGGATTGCCACTGCACACTCTCCTGTTTGTCCCATGACATGTGACAAACAACCATGGTCAGTCTGTCTCTAGTCTAACATATCTGTGGATGGACAAGTTGTGCAAGTCTGCTTTACATAATAACTTAAGTCAAATCATTCTCCTCCATAATGTTACTGTTGTTAACATGTTTTTGCCTTCTTTTCCTAAGGATGATAACTTTCAAGAGAAGACTGGGAAAGCAATATTGTTCTAAGAACGACTTTGAGAGAACGAGTCATTTTGGCTATTATAAATACCCAAATTAACTACAAAAGACATGAAGGAAGATGCTCTCTGAATCCAGAGAAAAAAACTGATAAATAGATGTGTAGAATGATTTTATATATGTGTGTCTATATAGGTATACATATACATATATACATTGTGTCCAGTGGTAGCAATCTCTAGGGCAGGGGGGAGGAAAGAAAAAAGAAATATACATGATACCTTTATTATATATTTAAAAGGAATAACAAGTTGTACTTGGTAGATTTGCAGTTTCATGTGCAATCATCTTTTTTAATTATACTATGTTATGTTATATTGCTATACTATGTTATGTTATATAATATGCTGCATTATGTTTATTACACTATGTTATGGAAATAAACTAATAATAAAATAAAATTTTTTTAAAAAGAGAGAAGACAAATGGAAAAGCACACTTTAACTCAAAGGAATGAATTTCTTATGGTAAAATATCCTTCACCATGAGGAGTGAGTGGCAGAAATTTGTGACCAAGAAGATTCTACTTGAACACTTCACATTACACATTAACCCTCTATAGGTAGCCCCTTACTTCATTTCTTTAAAAAATAAGCCTGTGTTTCTTAAACTAGGGAACCATATAAATAATGCATTGTCCAGCCAATAATTGACCAGAGAATCAAAGTATTTTCTAGTTTTAAGGAATGGTAGGGATTTTCTAGTCCAATTCTCGGTACAATTCATCATGACCTTGAATTCATTTATTTTAAAAATCAATCTGTGAGTATTTTTTAAGCTCCTGATATGTACTAGGAAATGTACAAAGTACTGGGGAGTCAAAGAAAGGTGAAAGCCAGACTCTGCTTCCAAGAGGATCAGAGTCTGATGGGGAGGCAACAGATCATAACTATGTACACACAAGCTACCTAGATGAAGGGATATGCTTGTGAGCCAGCTCATCATACTGACTCAGGAGAGTCAGTTGTTAAATTTTGAGTGTGAGCATTTACTTCTTGGAAATCAGCAAATGCTGTAAATCAGGACTTGATTTATTGTCTCTAGATTTAAGAAAGTGATGAAGAAAATATTAATAATGCAGATTAATCTTAAAATATGTCATGGGTAGATTTTTTTTCTCAGATTAACCGGCATACTCTTGCATACAGAATCAGTTGGGGGTGGTCTCAGAGCGAAGGCACAACAATTAAGAAGGACTGAGAAAAGCTTCTTGCAGAAGATGAGAGTTTAGCAGAGGCTTGAAGGAAGACAAGAAAGCTATGAGATAAAGACTTAAAAGGGGGTACATTCCAGGCATGGGGGACTCCAGTAAAAAAGTGCTGCAGGAGATGGAGGCTGGTGTGAACAGAACAGCAAGGGGGCCAGTGGTGATGGGTTGCAGAGTACATGGAATATTGTAAAAAGACTGGAAAGGTAGGAGTGGACAAGTTATGAAGGGCTTTAAAAGCCAAAAAGAAGGTTTTATATTTGACTTTGGAGGTAATAGGGACCCACTAAAGTTTATTATTAATATTGTTTTGAAGTCAAATGAGCATTTTTTTGGAGGCAATTAAGTGACTTGCCCAGGGTCACACAACTAGTAAGGGTCTGATGCGGGATTTGAACTCAGGTCCTCCTGCAAGCTAGTGCTCTATCTGCTGTAGTACCTAGCTGCTCCACTGGGGTTCATTATTAAAGAAGTTCCAGAGCAACAAACTAGGCAACAAAATACTTAAGGAAATAAATTTCATTACTTTCCTTTTAGCTCTTCTTCTAAAGCACTTAATATATTTGCTTTTTATGATACTAGACATTTACTTTTATTATAGATGCAATCCAACTTTGAAAAAATAAAATGTAATTATCTTTTAATCCCCCACCCCAGTTCCTTTGAATAGAAAAAAACATTAAAAGGATATTCAACCAACCAGATTCTAACTGGATTTCCTAGTCTAGAGACATTAATAAAAATGGTCTCATTTATTGATATTGTCAGTGGTCTCCCAATAATGAGGAGGCAACTGGGCTGGGATCAACCTTCAGCAAACCAGAATCTATTTGGAAGTTGTTTAGATACAGCTTTTGTTAACAGAATGTTATCTTCTTCTGTAAAGCTAGAAGAATGCTACTCATTATAGCTGAACTAACCATGGGACCCAGTCCATTTCTTGCCACTAATATGTCTCTTGTATCCCAAGATTCTCTTTGTGTTGGAATTCCATCAATCTCTTTTCCTATGTCTTTCACCATACTGTAGCCCTGAGTGGTCAAACATGCAACATGCCACCTTCTGGCCAGCCTGCAACACTCCCAAGTAAGCCCAGACCATTTCTTTTGTTATTTAGTAAAATAAATAAAAAATATGAAAGAGCATAGGTAATGTTAACATGTGGTTTTCTAAGTCTTTTATGCCCTGCAGGTCACTCCATTTGGGGTTTTCTTATCACAGTTTAATGCTCCCCTCTCTCCTCTTTTTATTTGACTTTGGTACCATCGTATTAGTCAAGAAAATGGCAAAGCTCTCTCCTAACTGCCTCAGCCTGTGATTTATTCTCTCTGGAGAATTTAAAAAATCTTTGACTGTTTGTCAGATGCCACCTCCCATTCTATTCATAGTACAAATCCCCTGTTACCCACAGTCAGCCAAAGGTAGGTCTAATGATCACAGTCCTATATCTTGGATATGTTGAGAGCTGACCATCATTATCTCTTACATTATCTTTCCACCACAATATGGTGGTCCAAGCTGTACTTGATCACTTTGGTTACAGGAAACTCATGATTATCCCAGGCAGCCATTTGTGTTTTCAGATCACACTGATGGTTAGAAAACTAAAGAAACATAGAATCACAGAGTTGGAACTCAGAATGCAAATTTGTTTACATTTGCTAATCTAGTTGTGTTGTAGCTTAGTACAGTAAATATTCATTTGGCAATCCTCAATAGGTTCAGATAGGATTAGAGGTCTAGAGTTAGAAGCTGGGGTTCTTAACCTTTTTTTGGATCATGGACCCTTTCAGTAGTCTGGTGAAGTCTGTGGATCCCTTCTCAGAATGGTTTTTAAGAATATATAAAATAAAATATATATTACTATAATAGTAGTTTCACTCTTTGTGGTCTCATTTGGGGTTTTCTTGGCAGAGGTTCTTGAGTGGTTTGGCATTTCCTTCCGCAGTTCATTTTGCATATGAAGAAACTGAGGCAAACAGGATTAAGTGACTTGCCAAGAGTCTTGCAGCTAGTAAATGTCAGAGACCAGGTTTGAACCTAGGATGATGACTTTTCCTAACTCCAGACCCAGCCCTTTATCCACTGTGTCACCTAGATGGTAGGATTATAAAGAAAGCTTATTATATTGAACTACAGTTATCAACCTATTATGAAAACAAGATCATGGACCCCAGATTAAGACCTCACTGGTTGCAAAGGCCAGTTTCTGTCTGGACTTCTGTAATCTTGGGTAAATCACTTCACCTTTTTGAGAATCAGGGAAGTCTATTAGATTATTTCTAAGGCCTCTTACAGGCCTACAATTCTATAAAATGGTGAGGGATGGAGGACTATAGATAGATATTGCTAGAGTTCCTGCGTATTTAGTGGGTTGGGAGGAATTTTAGCCTGGCTTTAAGATGTCTGTTTTAATTTATCTACAAGATGGATTTTTGGAGTGTTAAAGGATTAACAGGTGCTAAGGAATGACTGGCCAAGAAAGTATAATAATTCTGGGGACTCATATTTTGGATTCTTTCCAGTAGTCAGTAAGCGGTAACCCATTCGGCATGTTTGGGCTTCAGCTAAAGCAAACAAAACATGAAAATTGTTTCTAGACAAATTCTATAAATATAATTCCCTTCATCGTCCTTTAGTACATTAAGTTTCTAGAAGAATGTGTTTTCCTACAGTGGAAGGAGGAGGGGGAATCGTTGGAAAGTACCATATTGGTAGAAATACAAGCTGCCACTGGAAATATGGCCATATCTCTAAAGCATGATCTTGCTTAAAGAAGAAAAAGGTATATAGATTAACTTCTTATTTAAATGAAAATGAATGAATGAAAAAGCATTTACTAAATGTTAACTATGTGTCAGACACTGTGCCAAGTTGCTGGAGTGGATACAAGTAGGGTGGTCCCTGAATTAAATGAGCTTGATAGAGGAAGATAACATAGTAGCAGTAGTTGCCATGGAGGAGAGTTTTGGTCTGGGAAGTCACAGAGATGGCTACAGAATAATTGGTGACACATCCTTGCTGAGAATGGTGATTTTGATTCAATTGTTGCATCCAGAGCTAAAGTAGGAAATTTGTATTGGGTGGAATGGCTTTCCTTTGACTGAATGGCATGAATATGACCTGAGAACAGTCATGCTCTTGTATGGGTTGGGCTACATATGGAGACGTCTCACCTATTAGGAGTCCAGGGTCCCAGGGCAGAAACTGGGCTGTTACTAGGGGGCCAAGGCTTTGTCCTACAAGAACTGGATGTCTGAGAATGTTTTCCCCAGAAAGCCAAAGTCATGCACTTGGTGTTCCTAGTCTCTCTTCATCTGATCACCTGTTCTGGTGGGTACTACCTGGAATCCTCTGTATGTTTTACCCCTTCTTCTATTTCTCTTGGTCCTGTTTTATGAACATGACTTCTTTGTTGGTCAGATACTTTATAGGACCTAGTTCTGACTCTCCCAGTGGGAAGATCAGGCCTTGATTTTCAAGAACCCTGGTTTTTTGGAAATGATCTCTAAATTCTGCTCGGAGTAGACTCTTCCATCCTGCCACCCTGGATTTCCTGGCCACCAAGAGTAGCAGAAATAGCAGAAGTCCAGGAACTGATTTTATTCTCAAAGGCGTTGGAGCCAAAGTCTTCACATTATGTGGCTGAATGACTGAGACGGAAGAAAATGCAGCCTTAATTACAGGTCAATGCAGGAAAATGCAGGATAATTATTCTTTTTTTCCTCCCACCCTTGCTTCCTGTAATTTTATCAGTGTGTATGCTTTCTATGATTTCACTAGTTGCTATAGATGAAAAAATAAATTATCACTTGATGGCCAAAATCTCTGGTGATAAGCTTCTCTAAATCTGGGGAACCTGGCGTATAGTCCTTTTCTAATTTTATACTCAAAATATTTTCATCTTTGACCTACCTGACTTTTTTACCTCTGAGAATCACTGATCACCTTTATGCTATAATGAAGTATTAGGGGAGCAGATGAGTGTAGGATATGAGTTGACACTGAAAAATACTTAGATAAATTACTATCATGTATATTTTATAGTTATGTAAACATTGAATGGTATATGTTATCTAATCTATGAATTCAAAACAAAGTCATACAATGCTTTCATTGGACTTGGAATCAGGAAGACATCTTCCTGAGTTCACATCCCACCTCAGACACTTTCCAGCTGTATGATCCTGGGCAAGTAACTTAACCCTGTTTGCCTCAGTTTCCTCATCTGTAAAACTAGTTGGAGAAGGACATGGCAAACCACTGCAATATCTCTGCCAAGAAAACCTCAAATGGGTCACAAAGTCAACTATGACTGAAGCAAATGAACAACAATGATATATAAGTTCATACTATGGACTTGAATTTGATGTGGTAGCAAATTCAAATAGAAACAGAGGCCATTAAACCATGCACAAGGATCTCATTAACTTAGAAAACCACATATTGACATTTTCAATATTTTATTGCATTTGTATTCATTTTGTTCAATATTTTCCAATTACATTTTAATCTGGTTTGGTTTACATTAGGGAGTACAGAGAGCCGCATGTGACCCATGTTTGACATCTCTGCCTTGGATCACTCAGTTACGTTTGATGGATTTAGATAAATCCAGGGAGGTTCATCACTTTATCCCTGGAAGACTGGTGATTCTTCTGATCTCAACAGACATTATCTCTAGTCTTCCAAATCTTATGTCTTGCCACTGTACCCAGACGATCTTGGAGAAGAGAGTGAGGTTCATGACTTTGCCCAGCTCTGCCTCATGTAAATCTAACTCACTTGCAAGTCAAGACATCACCCTTTTGATATCATGGGTCCTTTTCAAGAAAGAAGGATAAACCACAATCTATGGTCTCAACACTGTAAGGAAGACCTTAATATAGGTCAGGGGAGTGCTGAGATCTGAGTATTTGCAGACAGTATCCATATCAATGATGTGAGTAACAGGGTCCAGGCAGGGTTCCTTACTTCCTAGTACACTGTGCAAAACCCATGGTATCCCCATGGGAAATGGCATTTCTCCTAGAATATCAGGTCCACAAGTTGGACTTGAAGGCAGGAGGCCAAGATTGGCACTTCTCTCAAAACATGATGCTCTCACTACACTGAGGAGATTAGGAGAAAAGGGATAAAGGTAAGGTTGAGGGGTGTGGTAAATGGGGTTTGTGGGAAGTGGAACCTAGGACTGATGATACCAAGAGGCTAGCAATTGAGTCAGGCAAGGGTAGGCTTTAGTGTCTTTTGTTAAGATCACTGCCTATTTATTCTGGAAAATAAATGCATATTGTCTTCTCTCATTAGAATGAAGTACTCTGTGTATCTATGACCCTAGAATTTTAAGTAACTTGTCTAAGGTGACACAGGTGATAACAGGAGAGGTCTGAATATTGGTGTTCTTTTTCTAGCTGTAGTATTCTTTCCTCTACATCACATTTCTTCCCAATTGCTACTTTAAAATTCACCTCATAACTGTTTTCTTAATCTGGCTTTCAGTCTTCATTTTTTTTTTAAAGCAATCTGAAAAACATGAACAACCTCTGGATAGCGCTAACAATAAATAATTCATCAGGAAACCAGCACCATATGTCAAGAAAGGGTGATAATCACTCTACAAAAATTTTATCATGGTTCCTGAGCTCTTACCTTAAACCACAACTTTTCCACCTGAGATACTGAGAATTCAGTTATGTGCTTCACTCAGGTTTTGTACAAGCCACAATTGAAAGAAAAACTGGGTCTTATTTCAAGCCAGTATGGCATTGCTGTCTCTGTATGTGGTCTCAGGGGAAAGGTGGGGTTTCTACTCTTTTCAGATCAATTCAAGCAAGAGTTGGTCAGCGTGGCCCAAGGCTTATGGTGACCATGAGGAAGAGAAGTAGGACAGTGAAGGACCCTGCTCCTAGGATCAACTGATGGTATTCAAGTTATGAATTTATCCTAGACTTTAGTTGCTGGATTGAATTTGCTTTGAAATGCCCTCAGCTCAGGGGTAGGTCTAGTACACAGTGAATTATATTTATGGGGACAGAGGAAGAGAAAGGGCAGCCAGCAGGAAAGAAAGAATGTTTAAGAATGGTGAGGACACTGAGTACCAGAGATGTTTGTGGGGTGGTGGCTGAGTCCTGGGTGGGCTCAAGAAAACATTTTTATGTTGAAGCCAAGTCTTAATACCCCCTGAGGAATTAAGATTCAGACTCTATTTACAACAGATGGAAAAATTCTTTTCCTTCTTTTTTTTTTTTTTTTAAGAGCACTTACAAAGCAGGTAGAGAGAACCAGTTCACCATATATCCCATGATCGGATGGAAGTAATGAGATGCATAGCCATTATCAGCAGTGGGTTGAACTTTGCCTTTGGAGTCTAGTTTCTGGAGCAAAGCATTGAGGTGTGAAGAGCCAAGCCAAGTAAGGCTTAGGAACTAACTTATCTTTGTAAACTACCCACAGAGCTAAGCAAGTCTCAAGGGCTGCAGTAAAAAAAGGACTGATTTTGGAGTCAATGGACACAGGTTCCAGTCCTGTATTGAGTGGTCATAAGTGGCACTGGTGGGTGGTGTTGCTTGTCCTTCATTCTCGAAGAGGATCAGTTGATATCAGGAGGGGGATGTATTGACTTCCAAGTAAATTAGATTTAAGTGAGGCAGAGCTATGCAAAGTCACCAGCTCCACTCTCCCCTCCAGAGTCATTGGAGTCCAATGGTCAGGATTATCGGTGATGGCCCCCTTGCTAGTAGGTCCAAAGAGAGAAAGCAGAGAGCACAGAATACAGTGAACTCATGAGTTTCAATAATAGACACTCCTGACCCTCAATGTTTATCCTGAAAACCCTGAAGAAAACAATAGTTACTGTTCCCTGAGGAACCTAACCTACCAGTACAATGCAAGCTGGGTAAGTGTCCCAGGGATGGCACTCCATATGGAGGATGGTGCTAAAAATAAAAAGACAAAAACGATAGAGTCCCTATATTCAAGAAGTATACATTTTACTAGGGGACACAAGATGTATATACCTATAAATACAAAGTTTATATAAAGGAATAAAAATTTCAAGAAGGAGGGAGCCTCATAAAGTGGGGCTTTATGGAGATGGTGGCACCTAAAGTGTGTTGTGAAGGAAGTTAACAATTCTAGGAGGTCTGTTCCTTACTGAAGTCTGCCTCTCCTAGACCTCTTCCAGGAACATCTCAGTTATCTTCTTTTTTTAAAAAAAAACATTTATTTTAAATTTAAATACTAAAATATACAATGAGAAAAGAAAAAGAGACATATTATAAACTTAAACACTAAAACTTTAATTCACCATGAGAAAAGAAAAAGAAACATATTACAAACTTAAATACTAAAACTTGAATACAAAATAAGAAAAGAAAAAAAGCATTATCATGTGCACAGCAGAATGTAAGAAAGGATTCAAATATACAGCAATTAATTTCCATTTCAAGAAACCCTATATAATAAACGCTACACATTGTGTTCAGAGCTGTCCATCTTTTTTTGTTGTTGCTGCTGTTTCCTTGTGGGTTTTCTTTTATTCTCTACTGTTCACTTTTAAAAAAATATATAATTTATTTTCAATTTTCAGCATTCACTTTCACAAGATTTTGAATTCCAAATTTTCTCCCCATCTCTTCCCTCCTTCCACACTATGACTGCTGTGCACTTTTTACCTTGTTCCTTTTTCCCTTAAGAAGGCTACAATTAAATGCAGATACACATACAAACATATATGCATATATGTAAATATCTATAATCATACACATATACATTCATATGCATCTATGTAAGACCATACTCCCAGTTATGTTTCACTTCACTCTCTGCTCTCGAGCCAGTTCCTCATGACCATTTTGCCCTGTTGATGGTGCCCTTTCCTCTGCCCCTCTTTCTTCCCCTCATTCTGAAACCATTATGAACTATCATCAAATCAGCTTTAACACTATTCTGGGATAATAGGTGTGTCAGTCTATCCCTTATGGCCCCACCACTGTCTCTGTAAATTTCTTGGCCATGATAACTCTCTCTGATCACCATTCCTTTTTCTGTGTTGTCTCCCACATTAGAAAGTAAGTGCCTTGAAGGCAGGGAGTTGTTGCTTTTGTTTTTGTATAAAATCCAGGTTATGAGATTTGCTAACACTCAGTGCTTAGTACATCATAATTAATACGTGTTTTTTAATTTATTTGTTCATTCTAGAACCATTTGAGCAAAGACACAAGGGGCAGCTGAAATATAGAAGTTCGGAATTATAATGAGTTCTGTCTTGGATATATAGAGTTTGATCTGCCTACAGGACATCCAGGTAGAGATGTCCGGAAGGCAGCTGGGAACTTGGAACTGGAATTCAGAAGAGAGTTTACGGCTGGGTACTTGAAGATCATATGGCTAGTTAAATTCATTTCGACTGCCTGTTTTTAGCCTGTGGGCCTCACTCTCTAAACAGGACCAACTATATTTTCTATTGTGTTGTAAAAACTTTGCATCTTGTCAGTGCTCCAAATATTTACAGAATCAGAATCACACAGAGCTGGAGGGGCCCTTAGGAATGATCTCATCGTGATCATTTTATAACAGCAGCATGGAGGAATGGATGGACCCAGGATTGGAGTAGAGCCTGGAAAACCTGAACTCATGCCCTACCCCTGAAACATACTGGTTGTTTGACCCTGGACAAGTCCCTTCACCTCTAAGTGGCTTATGCAACTCTCTAAAGGATACCAATCTGGATTAATAGCAAGTTTTTCCTAAACCAATGAAATCACATAGATCTTGTCCCTATCACTTCATTTTACTGATAAAGAAACGAACTGAGGTCCAAATGGGTGAAATTATTTACTTAAGGGCAGTCATCCAATTAGTGGCAGAACTGGGAATAAAGCATACATTTTTCTCCCTTTCTGCCTAGTGCTCTTTTCACTAGCTTAGGGTGATTCATTGATGCTGACATCTCCCCCAGCTAGCCACCAATCTTTCTTATTATTTTTCACACCATGATCCTGAGATCATCCAGGGAAGAGTCTCCCTTAGAGGGAGGCTGAGAAAGAATGATGAATGGGTCCCTTTCACTGAGGCATCCAGACCACGTCCCATTTCCCACGAGAGGAGTGACAGCTGCTAATCATTTTTTTTTTTACCATCACTAGCTTCCTCAGTTAATAAACTCACTTGTTGTAGAGGTGAAAGAGAGATTCAGATTATTTATTAGGCATGAGCCCTCATTAGTAACTTCTTCACAAAATAAACACTGGGTCCTGCAGAAATCCTGAGAACAAGAGCACACATTATACAAAGTACAATGATAAATGTCTCCTGTGGCATTGGATTCTAACTCTTACCATCTGTGATCCCCATCTCTATGGCAACATAGAGTAAATAATTTTTTTTATAGTCCCAAATCAGGAAAGGCACAGTGGGAAATGTCTGTCCCAAAAGGAAACAAGTCCATGACTTGGACTCTCTTCCCAGTGATGGGACCGATGGAAAGCTGAATGGTCGATGAAGAGGAAAACAGTAGTGAACTGGCAAAGAGGAGAGATGAAGGAGGAAAATCAAGGCTGAATCTTTGGACCGTGTCATCTGTTTTCAACTTGAGTTCTAAAGGGATCGTTGCCTGGTCTGGTAGAGTGCAGATCTGACGTTTGGTACAAATGTGTTTTGAATTATGAGCTTGTTATGTGACACTGTTTTAAAAGAAGCTGCAAGCCACGGAAAGAAGAGAATCAAGCCAAGAGCAAGGGTCTGCAGGCTCAGTTTGGGCTTCATCAGATTCTTATGAAGATTGAATCAGAAGGAAGCCCTCAGCCCTAAATGCCCCAAGGAAGCCTGAGATCTTGGGACCTGTTCCTCGATGGACTTATAGAACCTTAGGCTAAACAGAAGGGGACTTCAGGTAGTATCCAACCAATCCCCTCATTTAATAGATAACTGATGTCCTCAGAGGTTATGTGATTTGTCCAAGATCCCATAGGTAGTGAGTAATAAAGCTGAGACTGTTACAGGTCTTCTAACTCCTAGACCCTTTAATATTGTATATATACATATATATGTATGTGTGTATGTATTTATGTATATGTATATATATATACAGTACAATAATGCATTTTATTTGTAATATAATGCTTCTTTTAGTTCCATCTCCCAGTCCTTAGAGGCTACCTAAGAAATAGCATTAATAGTAGTAATAGCCAGCATTTATATAGTGTTTTAAGGTTCACAAAATGCCTTATAGATATCTTATTTTATCCTCTTATCCGTCCTGGGAGGTAGATGCTATTGTTAGTCTTATTTTTATACATAAGGAAACTAAGGCAGATGATGATTAAATGACTTGCATAGGGTAACACAACAAGTAAGTAAGTGTCTGAGGTTCTGCATTCCATCTATAGAGCCACCTAGCTGACCCTGCAGAATACTTAAGAGACATGGTGGCTTTAACTCTTTGGGAGGCAGAATGTTGCAATAGAAATTAAGCTAGATTTGAAGACAGAGGTCCTAAGTTTCAATTCTGACTGCCACTTCCTACCTCTGTGACCGTGGGAAAGTCACTTAACATCTTTGTTCCTCAGTTTACCCAAATGTAAAATGAATTGGACTAGAGAAATTCTAAGGTCCCTAACATTTCTAAATCTATGGTCAATTGATTGTTGCAGCCTCCACTAGTGGTGGAAAAGTCATATTTATATCTTGCCTCTTCTATTTCCTCCTAGTCTTCTTGTCTTCCTCTTTTCCCCATGTTCTTAACCCACAGGAAGGGCAGCTAGGTGGTATAGTGGATAGTGCAGGAGTTAGGAGGATCTGAGTCCAAATATCACCTCAGATGCTTGACACTCACTAGCTATGTGACCTTGGGTAAGTCACTTAACGCCAATTGCCTCATCCTGGGTCATCTCCAATTATCTTGGTGAATATTTGGTCACTGGATTCAGATGGCTCTGGAGGAGAAGTGAGGCTGGTGACCTGCACAGCCCTCCCTCACTCAAAACAAAGTCAAGTTCAAGTCATGTCATTATTTCTCTGATAGCATGGTCTTCTTTGGCAACAAAGGATGAACACACATAACTCAGAGGAGATGTGCATGCAAGTATGGCAAAATTTCATTCAGTGATGCCTACGAATATAACATTCTCATTAATTTAATTTTCTGATTAACTGAAGGACAAAAATCAAAACTACTTTTCTTTCAACTCTTGTGAATCTTACAAAAATATTTTTATCCTCTTCTATATCTTTGTAGAATTTTTTGGTAATTCTGATGCATGCCTTATAGAAATTAGATGCATTTTTATGGGCATGCCTATATATAATATAATATTATAGGTGTGTTTGAAGAAGTGGTATTCAATGGAACAGACATTTATTAAATATTAACTATGTTCAAAGCACTGAGCTAGACACTAGGGAGAACAAAGATGAAAAGAAAAGTCCCTTCCTTGAAGAATTTACATTCTATTAGTATTTGCACTGAACTAAGAACCTGTCACAGAATTTGTAGCTTTGAGGATTTGTGATCTCCTAAAATAGTGGCTCCTTCATGCCATGGTCCAGATTGCAATGGATCCATACCTTTTCATCCTGTGCAACAATATCCTCCTGGAAATCCTCCATGGAAAGTTCTGAGGGACTTCCCCTTAAATTCATGATATCAAAGCTGATATCAATAAAGTATGTGACTTGTTCATCATATATCTCTTGCTTTCACCCTTGGTCCATTTCCTTTTCCAGTTATATGTCTCCTTAGTAATGTATTTTATATTACTTGTCCTGCCCATTTTGGTTGTTGGTGGTGGTAATTTGCTGCAGCCTTCTCACTCCTGCCACGTCTCTCTATTACCTTTAATCCTTTAGAGATGATGGCATTCTTTGCTTTGTGGCAATATACCATCCCTGACAGAACATTGGCATTAAAACGCTGGGCTTTTATTTGAGACAGAACCTCAGAATCATTAAATGTAAGGCACATTTTTTTCCAAATGCAATCCAATCTTCTTTCTTCATCTTATTCAACAGATTTTGTTGTGGCAATGCTGTCAATTACTGATATCAGCTTGTTTTCTGTCATGATCCACTTTTGTGGAAAATATAAGCTTCACTCTGCTTTATGTTTAAAGCTGTCAGAGACACTTTTGTTGTTATTACAAGCAATTGGAGGGAGAGCCAGTGCCTGACAGAGATTCCCCCAGTCAGCCAAAGAGCTCGGGTTACAAGCAATTCTATCTATTATTCACAGCATAAAGTAAAGAAGTAAAATCAAGGGAAGTTAGGCAGTATCACAAGCTATTACTAAATACAAGGAAAAAAACCCAGTATTCCATATAAGGAGAGATGCGGACAGAATATGCAGTTTTCAGATATGGGTTTTGTAGCATCTTACAACATTGTCTTCACAGTAGGAGTGGTGACAACAACAAAAAAAATACTTTATGAAAGGTTAGGTCAGCAGTTTGGATTCACAGGAGGCCCAGTATATACTTCTTTCTCCTTCCTCTCTGTTTGTTTTTTTTTTCCTTTTTTCCCCTTCTCTCCCCTCCTGTCAGAAAGTCATGAAATCTCAGCATTGGATGGGGCCTTAGGGAGAATCCAGACCAGCTTCCTACCTGATGCGTGCATTTTCCTCCCTCCATACCTCATAGTCTATTTGTTTTCTCCCTTCTCTTCTGATCATTAGCTCATCTGCTTACTCATTTATTATAGCTTATTTTAAAGGAGTCAGCTTCTTCTTCCCTTGCTACTTCTTATTTTGCCTGTATCCTGTAGTCCTTTTTATTTTGATCTCTCCTTATATATCCTTCCTTATTTTTTTATAGGTGGATAGCTGGTAGAATGTGGTGGTGAATGTTTTACAATTGGCTTTCTTAAAAAAAGAAAAGAAACCACCCACACACATGCATTTAGGTTTTTAAGTTTAATCTGGTTTATTACTGGCTTCATCTATATTACCAATTTTCTTTATCAATTAGGTCTAGACAATGAACAAAACAATAAATTAAACTTTGATTTTATCCTGAGGTGTAAATGCTAACACTGAAAATTTAATAAGCAGGTTGGAGGTGACGCTAGCACAACCCTGCACCTAACATAGCGCTTGACGTATAGTTGCTGTTCCAGCCATGTCTGACCCTTTGTGACCCCATTTGGGGTTTTCTTGGCCAAGATACTAAAGTGGTTTGCAATTTCCTTCTCCAGCTCATTTTATACATAAGGAAACTGAGGCAAACAGGGTTAAGTAACTTGCCCAGGGTCACATAACTAGTAAGTGTCTGAGGCTGCATTTGAACTCAGGTCTTCCTGACTCTAGACCCAGTGCTTTATCCATTGTGGCTCCTAGCAACCCCTTGGTACGTAGTACCTCCTTAGAAAACACCTATTGCTTGATTGCTTGATCCAAGACAACTGTAACCCTAAATCAATCCCAGCTCTAACCAGTCTTTATCTTAACTTTATCAGTAACTTTAAACTAAGCTTTAATGATAGCTCTCTTTAATGCTAACCAAACCATCTCCTCCTTAATGCTCACGCTAAGGATGATTCAAAATCTAACCCTAACCTTAGGTGTCACATTTGTTGTTGTTGTGTTTGTCCTTTGTTGCCCAAGAAGATCATACCATCAGAGAAATGATGACATGACTTGCACTTGACTTTGTTTTGAGTGAGGGAGGACTGTGCAGGTCATCAGCCTCACTTCCCCTCCAGAGCCATCTGAATCCAGTGACCAGATATTCATCAGGATGACTGGAGATGGCCCAGAATGCAATGGGAGACCTTGGCCCCTTTAGGCCAAGGTCTATTCAGGTACTTATTTAGGATGAGGTCTTAAGTTGTAGTGAATCAAGATTCAGAAGAGACCACAAAGATTACCTACACCAGATCATACCCCTACTAAGATGTCTTCTGCAACTTCCTTCCAAAAGTGCTCTTTCTATTTTTAATTGAAGGTGCCCAAGAGAGACTTGGGGAAGCAGCAGGCTTCCTTTGACAAACTGTTGACCAAGACCCTTAATACAACAAAGGAAAGTAAGATCAGAGGAAGAATTTCATGACTTGGCTACACGGTACAATGGCCTGAACCTCCTATTTTGTACTTTCTTTTTAAAAGAATTAAAATTCTATTAATATATTTTTATATAGCCCAAATTTCCTTTTTCTATTCCTCCTTCTAGTGAACCATCCAATATAACAAAGAACTTTTTTAAATAAAGAAAAAGAGGAAAAGGAAGGAAAAAATCAGCAACACAGATCAATACATTTTTTTTAAAAATCTGACAATATAAGCAATATTCCATACTTATGGACCATCCATCCCCCACCCTCTTCAAAGTAGTAAGGATGGTATCTTCTTCTATTTCTTTTTTGGAGATAAGCTTTTTGTATTAAATCTCACAATATTGATTTTTAAAAATTATTTTGTGGTTGTTGCCATTTGCATTTGCTATGGTCACTGTGTATATTGTTTTCTTGGTTCTGCCTACTTCACTTTGCCTCAGTTCATGTAAGTCTTTCTATACTTTCATATTTGCTGGGTTTTGTTTTGTTTTACAACCCAGTGATATTCCACAGTTTTTTTTAGCTATTCTCCAGTCTATGGGCATCGACTTTGCTCTCAGTTGCATCCCAGGCCATCTCCAGCCATTCTGATGAATAGCTGGTCACTGGATCCAGATGCTCCAGAGAATAAAGTGAGGCTGGTGACCTTGCACAGCCCTCCCTCACTCAAAATAAAGTCAAGTGCAAGTCATGTCATCATTTCTCTGATGGTACGGTCTTCTTCAGCCACGAAGGATGAACACAACAGTTCTTTGCTACCACGAAAGTTCAGCTTGTACTTGCTACATCGTACGTCTTGTCTCCTCTTGCTTTTGGCTTGTTCCCTGTCCAAGAAGGTCTGTAGTCACTGTGATTCTGAACTGTTTCCACTCTCTTTAGGCGTGATGACTTAGTAGGATACCATCTTTGACTTGAGAACTGTTCACCCCATTCCTCTTGCTCTGTACTCAATGGATGTAGAGGCAAATGGTAATCATCCTCCAGAGAATGATCTTTCATAAACTTAAATACTTTTCATTATTCCTCTTGCTCTGTACTCAGTGGATGTAGAGGCAAATGGTAATCATCCTCCAAAGAATGGTCTTTCATAGACTTAAATACTTTTCATTATTCCTCTTGCTCTGTACTCAGTGGATGTAGAGGCAAATGGTAATCATCCTCCAGAGAATGATCTTTCATAGACTTAAATACTTTCTCCCCCATTGGACGTAGTGATCATGAAATCTAAGACTTCAAAATTCCTGGTAATAATCCAAAGCCCTAGTCTACCCTTTCTCCCCTCTAGAGACCATTTTTAGGACATTGTTTACAGCTCTCTTTTCTCCCTGGCTTGATAATATGTTGACAGAAGGAAAAAATGGGTTTGGATGCCAACAAGAGAGATTTGGATGAGTCATCAGTTAGCAATTTCTGAGTTTTAGAACTGTTAAACATTGGAACAGGTGACTCTGAAAGGTCATGGAATATCTTACCCTTGTGATATTTTAAAAGAGAATAGACCACACTTCCCAAATTGGATGATTTGGAGCTCCATGAACTTCAACAGGAAGCTTCAGGATTATATCTTGAAAGAAGCTAGGCTAGGACTAAATGAAAAGACATACAAAGTGAATGAAATTTTTTAAAAAGATCTCTAAAATGAAAAGTGCTTTGTGTCTTTGGCAGTTGTACTTTGGTCAACACTAGTATCTGTGACTTAGAATTTGTCCACCTGATCCCTGGAGTGGTGGCATTAGGAGCAGCAAAGAGAATGGATCCAATTATCCAAAGTAATACATCTCTACCAGTGGTAGTAGTGGTATACACACACACACACACACACACACACACACACACACTCCTCATCCAACTCCGGACAGCATCACCAATGTGAAATTTTTGGACCTCTTTGCCAATAACATGGAGAAGAGACCTAGCATCTCCCCAAAACAACCTCTGACTTACACCTTACATCACACTCACGTCCCCACCCCATGATAATGAAAATATTAGTTAACATTTCTGGAGCAACCTAAGGTTCGTACAGGAATTTAAATGTATTGTTTCATTTGGTCTATTTTACATAGACCAAAGTAGATGCTATTTTACAGATGAAGAAACTGAGACTTTTAGAATTGAAATGAATTCCCCAAGATTATACAGCTAGTAAGTGTTGGAAGCAGGATACAAGTTCAGGTCTTCCTGATTCCAAGTTCAACACTCTAACCATTGTATTACCTTACTATCCTGCTATATATTGAACCTGAAACATATAGCATAAAGGAAAGAGACCTTGTGGTTCAAACTCTGCCTCTGATGTTTACTCCCTGTGTGATCTTGGTCAAATCATTAGCCCCCACTGAACCTCAACTTCTTTGTTTGTAAAATGAGGGGGATTGGAATTTGGATAGCCCCTGAGGTCCCTTCGACCTCTAGAAGATATGTGATTCTATGAGAAAAGACTTCTTGGAGAAGAAAGTTAACTTCTCCCAGCTTTTGAGATTATCCTTCTACTGAGAAGTCAGTGAAGTTTGAGTTTGCTTTGGGCAGAAAAGATCTATGGTTGTGTGGGTGCCAAAAAAAAAAAAAAAGAAAAGAAAGAAAAAAAGCTCAGTGTTTGCTGTGCAACAGCAGTTGAACACATCCATAAAAGGGATGTCCCGGGCTCTCCAGAGGGATTCCCTTCAAGGATTTCCCTTGTGAGCTAATCCATTGGATAGCAATGTGAAATGGTAAGGACAGTTCTGAAGTTTCACTACCTTGTCTCAGGCATAATGTTTACAACCCTTCAGGGAGGTGAGAGTAAAGAAGCCTCTGGGAAGGAACAGGCCTCCTGCCCTAATAAGGCAGCTTGGGGAAAGTAGTCCTTAGCAATTGCCCTTCCTTCAATATGCTGCCTTGCTTGTCTGAGAACCACTTCTTTTTTTAAAATGTAATTTTTTTTAAGTGGCAGTGATGGGGCGTTGTTTGCTGTGATATCTTTAAGTCTGAAATGGGCCTTAGAGATCACCTAATCCAGACCCTTCCTTTTTCAGATGAAAACAACTGAGGCCCAGAGAGATAAAGTTATTTGCTGAGCCAGGATTAGTCCCCAAGGTCTCTGGATTCCACACAAAAGCATGGTGCCTGTAGTCCAGACTTCACAAGGTAGGTTTCTAGGGAAGTGAGAAAGGACTCCTCTCCTCTTTGCATTGTCCTAGTGAATCTAAGTTGTCAATTACACAAGAACTCATAATTCATAGTTTCTTGTGCATATGTGTTTGTCCTTCGTTGCTGAAGAAGACCATGCCATCAGAGAAATGATGACATGACTTGCACTTGACTTTGTTTTAAGTGAGGGAGGGCTGTGAAGATCACCAGCCTCACTTCTCCTCCAGAGCCATCTGAATCCAGTGACTAGATATTCATCAAGATGACTGGAGATGACCCAGGATGAGGCAGTTGGGGTTAAATGACTTGCCCAAGGTCACACAGCTAGTGAATGTCAAGTATCTGAGGTGAAATTTGAACTCAGGTCCTCTTGACTCCTGCACTGGTGCTCTATCTACTGCACCACCTAGCTACCCCAATTCATAGTTTATAGATACTGAAATAAAAGGGATCTAGGAAGTCATCTAATTCCTGATTTTACAGATTAAAAGGGGATTTCTTCCAACAGGCCCTGTTAATTAGTTAGTTAGTTAGTTAGTTAATAGGAGCAGGCACCTCAGGAAGGTTTTCCCCCTCCAAACTTCCTGCTATTGCCACTTTTCCCTTTCCCTCCTTGGGGTAAACCCTGACTCCCTCTCCATCAAGAGGAAATCTGGGTTCCCCACCTCACTCCAATGCTTAGATCCTCTCTCCCCTTCCTAACTTGGGTAAGAGGTAAATCAGAGTCCTCCATATTCCCCTCTCTACCAACCCCAACTTTGGTCCCACAGTTTGGATAAGCAGAAGTCACCAACTATAATCCTTCCAGCAAGATGAAGTACCACTAGACCTTACCATCTTCCTTGACACTCTATCCTACAGATGATTGCTGTGCATTATAATTTGAGTAGGCATGTAATTCGCTCCAAAAATGTGGGTTCAGGGGAATTCCTTTATATGCCATAGAAGTTTGGCACTCCCTTCTCTGCTTATTTCTTTGTATGAGTTCTATGCTTTGGGTATGTATACATGAATATTTACAGAACACATATTTGAATGGCAGTCAAATGAGTAGGGTATATGTGTGTATATATGTGTACATGTGTACTCAAATAAAAACCTCAGGTCACACACACATAAATAAGCATATATGTGCTTATTTATGTGTGTGTAACCTGAGGTTGTTATTTGAGTATAGTTTGTAGAATAACCTTTGGAAACTATGAGACAATTAAAACTGTTCTTGAAATTCAGTGTATATATGTGCCTTTTCCCACAAACATGCCCCAACTTTTTGGAAGGGGAAGGGAGGAGGGTTGGACCTGTGAGTTAATTGATATAGAGGACTCCCACCAGTCATACAGATAAGCAACTCACCATTAAGTTACATACTTAGAGAGTTGATAGGGTCACTGGAGTGGCTTGTCCATGGTTGCTCAGCCTATGTGTACCAGACACAAAAATTGAACATAGTTCTTCTTGCTTCCAAGGCTGGACCTTTCTTCATTACATACCACCATGTCCTATTAAGGATAAAAATTAATTTCCTTAAAAAGCTATGTTGCAAAGAAGGTGCTAACCAGCATTGGTAAAGGAACTTTCCTCATATGGAAATTCTCTGTATCACTGAAAACACAGATCCAGTCCTGGGGATCCTGTTCTTGTACAATTTCCAAGGTAGTGAAAATTACTATTTTTTCCAATTAATGGATAAAGGAACTAAGGCTCAGGTTAAAGAATTGTTAAATGAATTATTATGCAGCTACTTACTAATTATAAGATCCATATTTCCTGATATAAAGTCTATCCTGATTTTACTAGCAAGTCATAGATGACCTTAGGGCAGTTATGTAGTTCATGGATAGAGTACAGGGCCTGGAATCAGGAAAACTCATCTTCCTGAGTTCAAATCTGACCTCAGACACTAGCCCAGAGCAAGCTAGCCCAGATGAGCTGTGGGACCCTGAGCAAGTCACTTAACTCTGTTTGCCTCAGTTTCCTCATCTGTAAAATGAGCCAGAGAAGCAAGTGGCAAACCAGTCCAGTGCCTTTGCCAAGAAAACCTCAAATGGGGTCATAAAGAGTCAGACGTGATTGAAAAATGACTGAATATGAATGACCTTTCCCTTCTCTTAGAGAGTACTTTGCTGGTCTCTCTCTTTTGCATCTCTCAGGAATTATCTATTATCCTAATTATTTATGCATATGCCAAATCCCTCTCCAGACCATGTCAATTTCATGAGGACAGGGACCGTGTTCCATCTGAGCTTTATGTCATTCCCATTGCTTAGCACAGAACTAACACTTAATAAACTTTTCTTAAGTTGAATCTATAGTTCCTTCAAAGCAGTGGTTCTCAAACTTTTTGGTCTGGGAACTCCTTTATACACTTAAATATTTTTGAAGCCCCTTTCTAAAGAACTTGTATCTGTATGAGTGATATCTGTCAATATTTATTGCATTCAAATCAAAATGTTTTAGTTTTATTATGAAAGTAGTTCTGATCTTGAGAAACACATTTTGAGAACCATTGCTCTAGTGGCATTTGCAGCTGGTGCTATTCCAGGGAGAAGGAAAATGGGCAGATTGACCAGCACCCTAGAAGAGCAATTGATGGATCAAGGATATTGGAAACTGTAAACATAGCTATGAGGGAGCTCTCAGAGAGTCACATTAGCAGCAGACAGATACAGATTTCCTACAGGGATTTTTTGGAATTATCTATCTATTCTACCTCAACTACATTCTAGACTTTCTCTACCATGGCCCCAGATCTTCATTCTGGAATTCACACACTGGAAATACCCTCTGTTCCTGAGGCCTCTTCTTCTGATGGTCTCCTCCACTGGATGACTCCTCTTCTCCCAGCTGACCTTTGTTCTTTCCCTACTGCCCCTCATCCTGATACTTTTCAGTTTCCTTTTATGTATTGTCTTCTCCTATTATAATGTAAGTTTTTTGAGGGTAAGGACTGCCTTTGTACTTGTATTTATATTTCCAGGGCTTAGGATGGCGCCTGGAACATAGTAAGCACTTAATAAATATTTGTTGACCGTTGACTATTGACTTCTAATACCCAAGATGATAGGAGTAGTAGAGGTGGGATGAGGCAGCCAGAGAAAGTGTTGGGCCTAGCAAGACTTACTTGGCTAGGTGTCTCCATAGCCCTCTCTTATCACTCACTCACTCCTTGGCTCTGCAGATGAGAGGCGAGAAATTGGTCAGATAATGATTGGCTCAGGGACTGGAGAACATTGCCCCTCTCCATCTCCAGGAAAGTTCCAATTTTCCTCCCCAGGTTCTGATAAGACATCAACAAGCTTCTAACTCATTTCATCCCCAAACCTTAGAGCAGTGAAAATCCCATGTCTGTGAACACTTCCCAGAAGGTTAGAAACAGGCAAAGCACCCTGGTTCTCCTATTTTTCTGCCTCAGGCCCCCGTGAATTTTGATAGGACAATTGGGTAGGATTATTCAAATTAACCTTCACTGTAATCTGTCTTACCTGGTGAAGGAGAAAGTAGACTGAGAAAGCACTCTCCTGAACCATCAGATAAACTGTCTACCAGAGAAGGGAAAAGAGGGAAGGAGGTACAGCTCTGACTCTGACTCTACACACACTGTGAGCATGTTTATACACATATATGTACATATATGGATATACACACATATGTCTATATGTGTGTGTAGATATGAGACTACAGGCATATACACATACATATATACATGTAGAGAGAACTTTCCTACTTCTTAGGATTGTTTATAATACAAATATATGGGTTACACATTGCTAGTTTAATGAGGGTAATGAGGGGACCTTGATCTGCTGGATCAAGGCAATTGCCAAGGAGCTGAGTCTACATACTGGCCCCTTCCAATGGGCCCCATGCCAAGGTCCCTTACTAAAAAACATGTGTAACACTGGGTTATTCCCATTAAAACTGAATATATCAGCAACCATTTCCCTCCTTTGTCTCCCAGGCAACTGTGACTTCAAACAAGTATCTTGTGTTTATTTACTGGAAAAGTATATAGAGACATGGCCTCTTATTAAATCATAAAATATTATGTTGATTGAAGGCAACTGTTTTCAGAGAAGTCACTGGTTGGTCATAGGACCATAGGTTTAGAGCTGGAAAGGACTTCAGAAGGCACTGAGTCCAATTGCTTCATTCTACAAATGAAGTAACCAAGGCATGGAACGGCTAGCTGACTCTTCCAGAGTTACACAGCTAGTAAGTGTTTGAGGGGTGATTTGAACCCAAATCTTGCTTGACTCAAAGAAGTAGGTGGTGCAATAGATAGCATGATGGGCCTAAAGTCAGGAAAACATCTTCCCAAGTTCAAACCTGGCTTTAGATACTTACTAGCTGTGTGACTCTGGGCAAGTCTCTTAACCCTGTTTGCTTCAGTTTCTTGAGATAGAGAAAGGAATGGCAAACACTCCAGTATCTGTGCTGAGAAGACCCTAGTGGAGTCATCAGACACAATTGAACAACAACTTGCTTGACTCCAAACTAGTCACTATGCCATGTAGTTATCAGACACCAAGTCATAGTACTGAAATAATGGAGAGGCACTATGGCTGGGGCAGACCCCAGGAAATGGCTAAGTGAACCCATTTATCCCACAGCGCTTAGGCCCTCAAACAAAGGTAGCTGTCCAGAATGCATTATTTAGTTATCCAATGTCTCTTTCCTCTTTCCCTCCCATATCCCCAAAGGAAATTGTCACCCTCATCACTTGGATGTGCAATCTTGCTACACAGGGCACATGCCACAGGGCAAGCAACATAGAGGCATTGACTTGACACAAAGGGACAAGAAAGAGGCTGCTACCAGCAGGACCTCTGTCCAGAGCCTGGCAAGTGAGGACCTTGCAGGAGATGTGGTTGAGGAAGGAGGAAAAAAGGGAGGCAGAAGATAGAGAAGATGGAAAGGCAGAGGGAGGAGAGGAGTGGAGAAAGGGAAGGGGAGGGAGAGAAAAGCTGCCATTTGGTCCTTTACTATTTTAATGAATTCTTATTGCTAACTTGGTGCTAATTTCCATTATTTCTACCTCCTTTAGTGCTGTCAGTGACCTCTCAAATTTGTCATCCTCACTGATATGTAGGAGCCTTCTTCCTTGGAGTTTAGCTTTTGGGTGCATTGGTGGCATTTCCTTGCCTCTGAGTGGGGAGGTTATCCTTTCCCCATCACTGGGACTTTTTGCTTCTGCTAAATTCTACATCAAAAGTCATAGTAATGGAAGGGAGGGCAATGGGAGGAAGGAGCAATTTGAAGTCAACACTCGGGGAGAGACAAGATCAAAAGAGAGAATAAAAACCATGGGGGGCAGGATAGGATGGAGGGAAATACAGTTAGTCTTACACAACACGACTTTTATCGGTCATTTGCAAAACTACACAGATATGGCCTATATTGAATTACCTGCCTTTCCAAAGGGAATGGGTGGGGAGGGAGGGATAGGGAGAAGTCGGAACTCAAAGTTTTAGGAACAACTGTTGAGTATTGTTCTTGCTACTAGGAAATAAGAAATACAGGTAATGGGGAATAGAAAGTTATCTGGCCCTACAGGACCAAAGTGAAGATGGGGACAAGGGAAGGGAGGGATGATAGAAGAGAGGGCAGATTGGTGATAGGGGAAATTAGAATGCTCAGTGTACTGGAGTGGGGGAAGGGGACAAATGGGGAGAAAATTTGGAACCCAAAATTTTGTGAAAATGAATGTAAAAAGTTAAATTAATTAATTAATTAAAAAAAAAAGAAAAGAGGTTGAAAAAAAAGTCATAGTAGCATACTGATTGAGACTGTGGCTCAGGAATACATTCTTCAACAATATAATATGATATGATATGGTATGGTATGGCATAATATGATATGATATAATATGATATGATATGGAATGGTATGGTATGGTATGATATGATATGATATGATATGCTATAACATTTCTCAGAGTCATCATTCAGACTTTATCAAATTCAATGTATTTCACCTTAATTTAGTTTAAGGCACTAAATTGTTATTGAGGCTACTTCATGGCAGGCACTTTGAATCCAAAGAGTCCTTGTCCTCAAGAAGTTTCTGCTCTACTGGGTACACTCTACGTGTCCCCAGATAAGTACTTCTTATCCATTTTCTAAGCCATGCAGACTGCACATTCTTGCCATCATCATCACTCTCCTTATCCTTGATCCCCCAGAATCTCGAATGTTTCCCCCAGAACCACCGTGGCATCTGATCATGAGTTTTTGTCTTGTCTTCTATTGTTTGGCCATTTCTCAGCCATTTCCAAGCACCCCCTCTCTCCCTTCTAGCTCTCCTGTATGGGTGATCTTCCCTCATTAGAATAAAACCTTATCCATGGGGGCAGGGACTGCTGTCCTGTTCATGTTCTTGGATGCCCAGTGCTTAGCACAGTGCCTGGAACGTAGTAAGTACTTAATAAATCATTTTTCCTCCATTCCTAAGTAAATACGAAGTGTTTTTTTTTTTTTCAAATGGAGGTGGGAAAAACAACCCTTAACTACTTGGAGAATTTGGTAAAGTGTCATATAACAGATGGCATCTGACCTGTGCCTGGAAGGGAGGTAGGGATTCCTAAGGGGTGGGGGGCAGGGAGAGAACATTCCAGGCAAGAAGGACAGTCTGTACAAAGGCCAGAGGCAGCAGATAGAATGTCACGTATGAGGAAGGGCAAGGAGGATGATCTGGCTGGGAACGCAGAACATGGGAGGGGGAGTAATGTGAAGAAATCAGTGAAGAAAGAAAGGTTGGAGCCAGACCGGGAAAGACTTTACACGGCAAGCAGAGGTATTTCTCTTTTATCTTCAAGGTAACAGTAACTGCTCAAAACCTCTGGAACTTAAGTACAGCATGGTCAGACCTATGCTTTAGGAATTTCAATTTGGCAGTTGAGGGGAGGGAGGATGGATTGGAGTGGTGAGGGAGGAGGAGAGCAGGTAAATCAAGTAAGAAGTGATCACCGTTCACTCACTCATTCATTTATTCGACAGCTATTTATTAAGCACTTGACATTCTATTCAATTTAAGTTTTTAAAAAGACATCAAATTCATGCTGTATACCACAAAAGGCGGAACGACATGGTGGAGAGCCTGCCTTGGAGCCAGGAGCACCTTGATTCAAGTCCCTCTGAGACATCCTCCCTTAGTGACTGGGCAAAAATCATTTAATGTTTCAATGCTCTAGCTCCATGGTGTCAAATGCAAACAGAGATGGGAACCTCTAAGCCATACGTAGAGAAAACCTCATAATAGTAACAGCTGACATTTGTCTAGTGCTTACTATGTTCTGGGCAATTTACTGTATGCTTCACAAGCATTATCTCATTCGATCCTCACAGCAACACTGGGAGTACGTGCTGTTACTATCATCCCCAGTTCACAGATGAGAAAATGGAGGCAAATAGGTGTTAAGTGACTTGTCCAGGGTCACACAGACATAGCTAGTAGGTGTCTGAAGCAGGGTTTGAATTCAGATTTTCTAACTCCAAGCTTTTCATTTTATCACCTAGCTGTCTCCTGCATTGTTATGTTGATATTAATACTCTTATATAATTATAGTAATATTATATAATTATATTGATAGTGATAATACATTACAGTAATTAGTTGAAGAGAGTAAGAATATGGGCTAGAAGTAAGTCTATTGGTTTTGAGCACTGCCATTCCCAAGGCTCTGGGAGTTCAGGATCTTGGGCTATCTCAGACATCAAGGTGTGAGGGGTAGATGGTGGTCAAGGTGGTGTCAGTAGTTTGACTTGCTGGCACATGCTGCTACCTTTCTGAATCCAAGAGCCTCAAGGATAGCAATGTTTCTAGCCCAGTGCCCATAACCATTATTCTGGAAAGCGAGGCCTGTGGGAATGTTACTGGAGACTCAGAAAAGGAACTTCTTGTCACCAAAGTCTTTAGCACTGTCAAATACTTCAGCATCAGAAACTGATATGATCATGTACCCTAAAGATCATGGGACTGTTACATCTGACTTGTAGCTGAAACTTTCCATGTGTGTTCTTTCTCCCATTAGAGTGTGAACTGCTTGAGAACAAGGGGTGACCTTACTTATCCATTTGTATCCCTAGGTGTTTAGCACAGTGTTTTGCACATAGTAAGCACTTAATGTTTCATTCATTCATTCATGTAGTCCAACCTCTCATTTTAAAGAAAATCCACATATCTGAGAGTGATTTTCCCAAAATCACACAGCAGTAAGTAGGAGAAGGACAATTCAAATCCAGGTCCTCTGATTCTAAATCTAATGCTATCCTACCAGGGATCATCAGGTAGGTGGTAGAGATAAAATAGGGGATCATTCAGTCGACAAAATTTACTGAAAGTCAAAAGAAGCACCGAGTCCAAAATATGGAAGACATAGATTTATTTGTTCTCACCTTTGGGCTCTGGGTTTAAGAGTGGGCAAACCAGAGAGCCTGCAGGTAAAAAAAAAAAAAGCAATGAATACAAAACAGGAAAGGGAAGTGTAAGGGGAGCAAGCAGTTGAAAGGGAGATCCTGATAAGGTTTTTAGTGGGAAAAATTAAAACCATCCAATTAGACACCAGAATACAGCCTGAGGGCTTATTCCTGATCAAACAATACATCAAAAAACCATCTATTCAACCCTTACTCTATACCAGGCAAGATGATAAGCCCTGGAGATGGAAAGACAAAAGTGAAATTATCCCTTAAGGGTCTTACAGACTAATAGAGAGTCAATAGGCATGTACATAAAGACTGGACAAAGATAGGAGTTAGGGCAGTGCTTCTCAAAATTTTTGGTCTCAGGAGCCCTTTATACTTTTAACAATTATTAAGGACCTCCCTCCGCCAGAGTTTTTGGTTAAGTGGGCTATATCTATCAATGTTTACCATATTAGAAATTATAACATTATAAACTATAAAAATAGTTTTGACCTTCCAGACCCCTTGAAATGTTCAGATCCCTGAACCCCACTTTGATAAGCATTAATATAGGGTAAGAAAACTCCCTCATTCGAGGTAGGACACCTTCTCTGCAGTTTATAGTCTTAGACTTTTCTGGGAATGCTTGTCCAGGATCACAAAACCTGTCACTGTCAGAGGAGGGATTATTTGAACTTGGGTCTTCCCATCTCTGAGGCCAGTTCTTTATGGGTTAAACTATGTTTCTTCTCAAGTATCTAATGTGTGTGTGTGTGTGTGTGTGTGTGTGTGTGTGTGTGTGTGTGTGTATGTGTGTGTGTGTGTGTGTGTGTGATGAATTCAAAGTAATTTTGGGAGAGAGTGTACCTAATAATGGCAAAGATCAGAAAAGACTCCAGGTAGAAGTTAACATTTGAACTGAGCCTTGAAGGAAACCACAGATTCCCAGAAGCACAGGTGAAGAAATGCATTCTAGGCATGGGAGAGAGCTAGGGCAAAGGCACAGGGATGGGAGATGGAGTGTTGTGTGTGTCGGCTGATCAGAAATGAAGAGTATGCGGGCTGGAAATAATCGAAAGTCTTTTGCATGTGGTAAGGGCTTAATATTTGTTGAATTTAAGTGATGAACTAGTCATAATGAAAACAGTTAGTATTTACAAGGGAAACCCATCCAGGGAAAACAATGATAGATGAAATAAAGCCAAAAATAAAGCAAAAATAACAAGAAGCAGAGGACAAATGGTGTCCAACTGGGAACTTTCCCCGGGACATTGTAGGTGGAATATTAGTCAGGGTATGAATTGAATTGTAAGGTCATGGTGGGAGAGCTGAGGAAGAGAACAAAGAGTAGTGAAAAGTAGATGCAGATCAAAACCAAGGCCAAGAGGTACTTATTTATTTGGTACAACTTATAGGGAAGGAGAAAGTCAGCCTTGAGAGTGTTGGCGGGTGGGAAAAGAGGACGTAGTTTAGTTTTAGGGACTTTAAACCTTTGGAGGCAGCATGGGATATAGTGATAGAAGCTCTGAAATCAGAGGACCTGGGTTCAAATTCTACCTCTAATATTACTTATGTAACCTGAGTTGTCATTTAACTTCCCTGGCCTCCTTGTTACCTTTTGGACACTGTCTCCTGACCTTGGGCATCTTCCGCTGGCTGCATGGAATACTTTCCCTCTTTATCTCACCTCCTGTCTTCACTGGCTTCTTTCAAGTCCCACCAAAAAGTCCACCTTGTACAGGAAGCCCTTAATTTTAGTGCCATTTCTCCAATTTATCCTGTACATATCTTATTTGTATATGTTGTCTTTTTCAGTAGACAAGAAGCTCCCTGAGAGCAGAGATTTTTGCCTTTCTTTCCCAGTACTTACTGGGTGATTAGTAAATACTTATTTTTTTATTAGTAAATAGTTATTATATTTTATTAGGAAACATTTATTTTTTATTAGTAAATATTTATTATTTTTATTAGTAAATATTTATAGTAGGTGCTTAGTAAATGTTTGTTGACTGAGTTTCCTCATCTGTAAAATGAGATTGAATTGAATGGTCTCTGAGGTCCTTTACAGGCCTGGGTCTATACTCCTGTAAACTCACTTGGGATGAGTGAACTCCAGTCTGTAAAATAGTAAAACCTGCTCCTTTTCATTGCTTATGGTTTTTAATCTAGCCAGCTTATAAGGAGACAGATTTCAAGTTGGATTGCTTTGAGGCTTTAGGGGCATATTCATTTCCCAGAAAGCCAGGAGAACAAAATTACTATTATGAGGGAAATTGGCAGGAGCTAAGGGGTCAGCAACCTTTGGTCCTGCCTTAGCCCCTGTCTACAGAAGCATCTTGGAGGCTCACTGCCATAGACTGTGGTTTTGTTTGTACCCCAGAGGGAAGGAGATGGGAAGGGAAATGTAAGTAGAAAAATGAAAAACATAGAATTCCTGAAAGCCTGATAAGCTGCTTAACTATGCACCAAAACATAAATATTTGGCCAAATTAGCTGAACCAAATGGTTCATATTTCCAAAGTAGGGCTGCAGCTTATTTTTTTCCTTTTTTTTTCTTTTTTTTTTCTCTTTTGCTTTGAAGCTGTTCAGCTCCGTGAAGATTCTTAATGAATCCAGGAGGGGAAAGTTGAATTTCACTTTTTTCTTCTGATCTCCCTAAATGTTTCATTTCTCTTCTTTGATGTCAGGTAAAAGTGATTTTCCTGTCTTGTTACTAAATGGAAGAAGTCCTGCGTGCACTGTAACCAAATCGCTATCTTATCAATGAGACAAAGGCGATGTGGAGTAGAAAATGTCAGCTTGGTTACCAGCAGAATTACAAAGGTTGCTAAAGTTTATTCTCTCTCACCTCCTCCACAATGATTTTGTGTTTTTAAAGAAACATGGGAAGGAGGAAGCAGGAGAGAAAATGGGATCCAATAGCTAGATAAGTTGGCAGGATGATAGGGTTAGAATTGGAAGTGATCTTAGAGGACATTAAGTCTAACTCTCCCATTTTTACAACTCAGGCTGTGGGAAAAGCCTTTTCAGAACAGCCCTATTAACTAGGAAAGGAAGAAATAGAAAGAAAACAAGCGAGAGATAGAAACCCAGGATCAGGTCAAAGAAATTGAGTTAAGGGATTGATTGCCTCTAACTATGAAAGAAATTAGTCCAAGCCTTTTCATGGTCACAGACCGTGGAGATTTGAGCATAGTTGAGGAATGTGATTTTAAGATTTTAAGTTTGATTTAGTTTTAAAAGTATTTATTGTGTCTATGTGGAAGGCACTGTGCTGGGCACTAGGTATACAAGGACAAAAATGAACTAATCCCTTCAAGGAGCTTACATTCTATTTGGGAGAATTTACATATAAAAGAACTAGAAATTAACGGAGTGCCCATCAGATAAGGAGAAGCTGATGGTATATGAAAGGAATGGAATGTGATGGTGTGGAAAGAAATGATGAAAGGGAAGTTTCATGGAAACCTGGGAATTCTTATGAACCAATGCACAGCAAAATGAGTAACCAGGAAAGTAATTTATACAATTACAACTCCATACAGACAAAAGAACTCTAATCAATGCAATAATCAGCCACAGTTCCAGAGGATTCATGATGAAGCACACCATCTACTTCCAGAAAGACAGGTTATGACTCAAGGAAAGAGATTATGACATTTTTTCTGGATATGGACAGTGTGAGAATGTGTTTTACTTGAACATACATGTTTGTAATAAGGGTTTTTTTCTTTTTCTTTTTCAATGAGAACAGGAAAGGGGGAGGGAGAAAAGGTGGATTTTTGTTCATTGAATTTTTAAAATTAAAAAAATTTAAAAATAACATGTACAAAGTTAAAAATGATAGTTTTTTTGCACAGCATTTCAAACTTTTCAGAGGGTCTTACAGGGATTAAATCATTTTGTCCTTACAACAATTCACTTTATAGGAAACTGAATTAGATAGAGATTGAATGACTTCTTCCTGGTTTGCACAGATTGTAACTGTCCGAGGCAGATTTTGAACTCAGGCCTTCCCAACTCTATGATCTGACACTTTATCCACTGTACCACATAGCTGCCTCAGATAAATAAATATAAAATATACACAAATATAAAGCATAGCCTAGGGTATTGCCCTAAAATCCCCAAAAGACTCTAGACTCCCAAAAGACCTGACACTCCATCTCCTGCTTTGGGGTTCTGTGTTCCTGATGGTGACAGTTCTCTGTATCCAGCACGGACCCAGACCACCATATTGCTCCGAAACCATCTTCATCCCATGCCACAGTACCACTACCTGTAGTAGATGATCCCCAGCCCTCCCTACCCAGCCTTCCAATCACTCAGCTTTCCATCTCTAGCTCTGGAAAATCAGCAAATCAATCCTATCATTCTAGGAAAGGACAAGTCAGCCAGTGGCACCCTAAAAATCCACTCTCCATCCCTGTGACTATTTAGTCCAAAATACCTCTTCCTAGCATAATATTTTATGTGTGTATACATACATATACATATATTACACATACACACACATATATATATCCTACTTTTTCTTTGGAGGACAGCTCTGATTGCTGAGGGAGTTAGGAAAGGCCTCATGGAGATGGTATTTGAGCTGAATTTTGAAGGCAATTAGAGATTCTAAGGGGAAGAGGTGAGGAGGGACTGTGTGAAGAACTTTTCCAGTGTGGCCAGACCGAAGAAAAGAGTGATTTATAAGGCCAGAGAAGGAGGTTGGAGTGAGGTTGTGAAGGGCTTTCATTGCCAAACAGGAATTCGTATTGGATCTTCAAGGTAGTAGGAGGCGTTAGAGCTTTTTTGAGCAAACAGTTCATGAGAGTAGCCACAGGCCCAGCTTGTCAGCCAAGATAACCTCAGAACTGAAGCCACGCCCATTTTCCAAGGTAGGACACCTTTCTCTTAGACCTTTCTTCAGCTGCAACTCTCCAGGATACAGGCTCAAGCTGCTATGTATGGTGCAGCAACTTGCCACACCTGGTAGACCCTGACAGTGATGACAGGAAGCACCTGGAAGGTGCATTAACTCTGAGTCAGGCTCACCAGGAAACTTGAGACCATACCTGCAATATACATTTACTGTACCCCGAAATTCTCTTGCTCTGCAGGAAAGATTCCTTGCACCCTTTAACCTACTACAGTGCCTAGATTAGAGTGAGCAGGGAAGGAGAAGAGGGGGTTCCTGGCAGAACAGAGGAGTAAGTAAATAAAGGCTACTCCTCTTGGCTCTCCATCTTATCCCAGATGTCTTGGATGCCATGGAGTAATTGCAATGCATTTATGCAAGGTAGACTTGTTCTATAGCAGTGATGGTAAGCATTTACTTCTGACAGGTAATTTAGGACATGAGAAAGTGAACAGGGCTCTTTTCTATCTCACCAAAAATTTTAGTTAGTTACTTAACTGTAACTCTTTACCAAGCTCTTGGGTTTGGCCAAATTAACCATTTGGATTCCAGAGCAAGAATCCAAGAAAGAGATTACCCCCTTCCTTTAGAACAGATGACAATTTCTCGGAGGTAAAATACATATATACATAGACACCAATATATACATATGTATATGCATACATGTGTGTGTGGAAGGGAGAAAGAAAGGAGGCAGAACATGTGTTCTAGGTACTGGATGTAGCTAAAAATCTCCAGTTGTCTGTGAGTCCTTGGGATCAAGCTCTGTTTCCTGAAGAACTGAAGAATGGAAAGACTCTGAGGAGCAGTGAGGTGAATAGACATTCAGATGGATAGATAGATAGATAGATGGATGGATATTCAGGAACAGATAAAAATAAGCTCTATAAACACATTGATTTTCATCATTTAACAAACAGTCATTAAATATCTTCTAGGTGAAAGTTGCTCTTGGGACTCCAGACATGGAAGAGTTCAGTTTAACCTGATTTATTTGGAACTGACCACATGTTGCACACCATGTCAGATGCTAGCAAATGCAAAGACAAAAGTGACAATAATCTCTGTCCTCAAGGAGCTTCCTGGAGGAGGGGGGAGACTGTATACGCATAAGTTAATTCAAAATCATTTTGGTAGGGGGAGTTAACTGTTGGGGAAATCAGGAGAGTCTTTTCTGCTTCAAAAAGAATGAAAAAATCTCTGTCCACAAGGAGCTTACAATCTAATAGGGACAATGTACTGCCTATACAAACAAGTACAATGCAAAAGTGGAATAAGAGAAGGACTGAAGAGAACGCAACAGTGTGCTTGAAGAGGAGAGGAATCACTTTCATCTAAGAAGCTCATGAAAGGCTTTTGTGAGTTAGGCCTTGAGGGGAGAGAGAATTTTGATTAAAGGTAGAGATGACAAAGGAATGCATCCCAGACAAGGGAGATCACTTGCATGAATGCATGGAGGCAGAAGAGGGCAGGATAAGATCACAGGACAGCTACCAGTTCTGTTGGTGGGAATGTTAAGTGAATAAAGGTAGTCAAGGCATAAGGCTAGGAAAGTTTGTTGGACCCAGATTGCAGAGGGTCTTAAATGCCAAGATAAAGACTTAGTATTTTATCCTATAGCATCACCTTATCCCCCACTTACCACAGGACCTTGCCAACCTAGTGACCAGTAGCAGTAAACACATTAGCACAGCCTTGAAATACTTTGAACCTAGGGTACCTTCTCTGGTAGAGGCCCATTGTCTTAGACTGGGCTCTTTCAGCCATAATGGTGTTTACCAAAATGCATGTGGATTTCGCTTTCTAGCCAACTCTCTCATGAGTCAGAAATCAGGAAGGCAGATATGGAACCAGGAGAACTCAAATATTAAAAAGTAAGCAAGAAGGTTGGTGAAAAATTTTGAAAGTGAAATAAAAGTCAGGAACCAGGAAATTCACAAAAACCATTGTGAAACAGAGACTGTTTACTACACACACACACACACACACACACACACACACACACACATTCACCCCACACTTAACCAGTTTGATAATGAATCTTCCTTTGAGAATGGATTAGTGAAAGCAGTCAAAAATCATTCATAGATTGAAGTCTGGTGATCATGAAGTCACTGGAGCTACATATCATCTTTGTGGGTCAAAAATAAGGCATGAGAATAAAACCATGAGACTTTTGTGTGACTAGTCTCCTTGGTCCTGAGGCAATTCCCAAGCTGGAGCTCCAAAAATATCCCCAAATACTCAATTGTGGGAATAAAGGTGCGGATATCCAAGATGACTACTCTGAAGAACCCTGGGATATAGAAGTATGCTTACTTATAAACCAGTCTTATGTCTATATCATCATATATTGTAGATAAGATTTGGTATTTGCGTTCTTGATAGGCCATGAGGTATATAGAGGCATGATCATGTGTACAGGCAAAATCTTGGAACCGTTATAAAAACAATTTTCTAGGGTGTTTTAATGTATTCATTGTATCCCACCTATTTTGCAGTCACTGACCACAGTTTTCCATAGGTAGGAGAGGTTTGGGACTGAAGGAGTAAATTCCTTTCAGTGTGTTTTGACATTTTCGGTCCAAGATCTTCAAAGCAATGCACTATGACCTCAGGGTCTCAAAATTTAGATTCTTTTATGGGCCTCCCAAAGACACTTTAGGAATGGGGTTTCAGTATGAGAACGCCTTGTCAAAACAAAAAACAATTTCCAAAAGTAAGAGACTAGGTAGGGGAATCCCATATGTCCATGCATGTGTTAAGTTGAATCCTTAAAAGATAAATGGATCAAGGGTTCTTCACTACCTTGGAGTAATTACATGACTAACATTTTCTGAAAATAAATAGTAGGTGCGATTTGTGTCAGATTAACTAACAAATACAGAGTATGTGCTACCAAAATTTCTTTTTAGAGGAAAAAAGTGAAATAAAGGGAATACTGTTATCAGATATATTCTGTGGAAACTGACTGAAAAGTAGAATTAAAATAATATCGATTTTCAGGGGTGGAGAAGGGATGATGGAGAACTCTGAAAAAGGAACTGCATATCACTTAACCTCTCAGCACCCTGCTAGGCAGCTCTCTCAGCCAAATCCTTACAAGCATTCCTAAAAATGACTTGCCAGTCTATTCATCATCTCTGTGACTTTCCAGACCAAAACATTCATCCTTGGCCAATGCTACCCTATTAAAATGTAAGTTCCTTGAGGGTAGTGACTGACTTGCTTTGTTTCAAAACTTATCTGTCTTTTGTCCCATTTCCTTAGGACCCTAATCTTTTCCAGTTGAAGAAGTTAATCTGGGACAGGAGGCAGCTAGGTGACTCAGTGGACAAAGCACTAGGCCTGGAGTCAGGAAGACCTGAGGATTAGGTAAGATATAAGATATATCATAATGTACTATACTATTACTATAGCATGACATATCTAACTTCAGACCCTTACTAGCCAGATGACCTTGAGCAGGTCACTTAACTGCTGCTTGACTCAGTTTCCTCAACTGTAAAATGGGGTTAATAATAGCACTTACATCCTAGAGTTGTTGTGAAGATCAGTGAGATAGTATTTGTAAAGCCTTGTCACGTAGTAGTAGGTATAAAAATGATAATGACGGTGATGATGATGATGAAATTGGCTTAATGTTTAATCCTCTTCATAATATGCTTGTAGTCTTATAGTGGATTTCAATACTGGACCTAAAAGTATAAGGAATCATGGGAATTTTAGGCACCATGGCAAGTCCATGGAAGAAAGATTTTTGGACCTTTTCCCTTTTTTATGATCTCTTTGGGTTATAGACCTAGTAGTGGTATTGCTGGAGCAAAGGGTATGCACAATTTGGCTGCCCTTTGGCAAATGGCTCTCCAGAATGGTTGGATCAGTTCACAAGTCCACCAACAGAGTATCAATGTCCCACTTTTCCCACATTCTCTCCAACATTTTTATTTTTCCTTTTTTGTCATATTAGCCAATCTGATAGGTATGAGATGGTATCCCAGAGTTATTTTAATTTGCATTTCTCTAATCAAGTGATTTAGAGCATTTTGTCATATGACTAGAGGTGACTTTGATTTACTCATTTGAAAACCACCTGTTCATATCTTTTGACTATTTATCAGTTGGGGAATGGCTCTTATTCTTATGAATTTGACTCAGTTCTTTATATATTTGAGAAATGAGACCTTTATCAGGGATACTTTGTTGTAAAGATTATTTCCCAGCTTTCTGCTTTCCTTCTAATCTTGATTACACTGGTTTTGTTTGTACAAAAGCTTTTAAATTTAATATTATCAAAATTATATATTTTACATTTCATAGTGCTCTCTGTCTCTTGTTTGGTCATGAATTCTTCCCCTGTTGAGAAAGATTTTTGGTACTTTTCCCCATATACCTGTTTCCAAGTTCTACCACATAAGCAACTGCCTATTTATTTCACCTATAATTATGGTCTTGGGGAGACGGTGAAAAGCACACTGAATAGGGGGTCAGGGAACAAGGGTCCAAGATCTTGCTTAAATGATTCCTGTTGATGTTATCTAGGGCAAGTCACACCACATGTCTGTTTCCTCACTTGTAAAATGAAAGGGTTGAACTACTCATATCTAAGACTCCTTCCCACTCTAAATCCAAGAATGTGAGTTCCATGGGAACCAACGAAAATTGTGATGTTCAGTATCCTCATGGACCCCTGAATTCAGCCTATGTTTACCAAAGAAAAGGTTCCCCAAAGCCCTGAAAGTTCCCTTCACAAAAATAGGAAAATGTGTTCTTGTCTATGGACTGGTCCTCTCCTGACGTGAACTCTACCATCTGCATCCAATTCTATTTCCAGAAAAGAAAGAAGAGAGAGAGCCTTGCCGCTAATAACAGGCCTTCTCTTTTTCATGTTGGCCTGAAGGTAGAAGTAGAGAGAAGGGAGTTAGACCTGGTGAAATGCCTTCTTCTGCAGGTGCTGAGCTCCTTAGTAGTGTGTATTGGCACTGTGTTAGTGTAATGAGACTGATAAATGCTTAACAGCTGACTCACTAGAAACAAGGGGGACACTTTGAAGTTTAATCAGTCTTATTCACATTTTCTCCATCACTTTTGTGAGTTGGAAAATCAATAAAACAATAAATCTAAGCCATGATTTGGATTTCTAAGGTGTAAATGTTCACACTGAAAATTTAAGAATTGACTGTCAAATTTGAAAGGGGCTCCAGTAAACCCCATAAATAAGCCCCCCCTTTTTTATGAGGGAATCTGGATTAAGTGACTTGCCCAGGGTCACATAGCTAGTAAGTGTCAGCTGTCTGAGGCCAGATTTGAGCTCTAGTCTTCCTGACTCCAGGGCTGTTACTCTATCCACTGTACTACCTAAGTGCATCAGCAGGGCCCTTCTTGTCCTCAGTCTCTCCCCCTAAACCCCACATATGCAGATATTGTCCACCTACTTCCAGTGGTCTATTTGGGATCTCTGAAGGAATGTCTTCCGGTCATGTAGGATTCTGGAAGTACCCTGATTGATTGCTGAACTGGAAGATCTGATGACACAGGTCACGGTTTCTGTTAAAAGAAGGTGGCAGCCCTTTTGGATGCAACCCTTCAAGAAATAAGATAACATGATTTCATGAAAGGACAATCCCTTTCTATCTCCAATATAATGACAGCAGGGCTATAGCTGTCCATAGGGACTGTGGACTCAAGTAGCTAAGCTTTTCCCAGGATCTAGGCTGCCTTTGTACCTCTTGGATGTTTCCTTTCTTTATCATTGATTTTGTGTGCATTTAAAGGCCTGGAAAGATTGCAGCAATAGCAGCTAGCATCTTCCCTTTCATCTTACATGATGGGAGACAATGGTGCTGAGAATGCCTAAACTATGGCTAGAGTAGGTTGGCACCAAGGGAAGAATTAGTACTGCCCCAGAAAGAAAAAGCTTGTCCATTTGATTGGATGGTGCCAAGAGAGGTGATATATTACATAAGTAGTTAGCTATCTTGCAAAAAAACCCAACAAACAAAACTGTTTTATGTCCCAATAAAGCTTACTTGTAAACCTCCCAACTGACTGTATTAGTAATCATAAGTTAAGATTAGATAATATCTATTATTATTCTTGTGGAGGCCATGGAGAAAGGTAATATTCCTGTGATTTTTCCATCATTAAAAAGCTTTTGGGGTTTCAGGGCAAGTTCTTTTAAAATTTATTCCAAAGAATCTGCCTCTTCCTCCAGAAGCCAAAACCAAATGTTTAGTGATGTCTCTTTAAAATGGTACGAGGAAAGTGATTAGATATACTATAAATAGGGATTACTGAGAAAAAAGGATGTGCAAGACCTCACATTTAATCAATCACTACTTTTTAATTAAACTATACAAGTATATATATTTCTCTCTAATACACACAAACACACACATATAAACACATACACACATGTACATAATGTATATATTTTACGCTGTCATTTTTGCTGTTTGTCCTTCATTTTTGAAGACAACTATAACATCAGGGCAATGATGCCATGAATGATGTGCTTACTTCACTTTGCATCAATTTATATAAATATTCCCAGGTTTTTCTGAAACCATCCTGATCATCATTTGTTATAGCATAATAGGATTCCATCACAATTATACGCCACAACTTGTTTAACCAGTCCCCAATGGATGCGTATTCCCTCAAACAAACAAACAAAAAAAAAAGATTTCTGAGTGTCAGTTTTGAGTACCTGGTGTTAAGTGTTATTAATCTTTCTCTCACCTACCGGTGACCACAGGGTCACAAAGTTGGACACAACTCAGCAACAACTACAAATGTGAAGCTAAATGGCAAGTTGACTTCCAAATTCTCCTTAGTACAGATGAAAAACAGGAGAGGCTGGTGTTGGTTTTTGTGTTCCAAATGCAATAAAAGCATACTATTATGAGATATTTAGTCATCTCATGTTTCAGTGCTCATGATAAGTATTCACAAAAAGACCACTATGAAAATTATTGATTCTTATGTGCCAACATCTATCTCTGGGAATGAAGAGGTAGAAAAATTATACAAAACACTCACAAGGACCCTCCAAATGAAATCAACATATACTTTGATACTCAATCATGACTTTGATGCATAGATAGGAATAGGTGAACTTAGTGGAAAATATGTTGGAAAGTATGGTTCAGAACTAAGGAATGGCAGAGAAATGTGAGAAGACTTACAGGAACTGATGCAAATAAAATGAATGGAATGAGAACAATATATGCAATGACTAATCCATTTTGCTTTTTAAATTTGAACTATGATTTTATTAGTATGAGAACTCCTGATAAGGAAATGCCCTCTACCAATGTAAGTCAGCAACTATTCTGCAAATTTTAGAACTACATGGAACACTGAATGGTTAAGTGATTTTCCTAGGGTCTCATAGCTTGGATGTGTCAGAAGAAAAACTGAATTCTGGTCTTCCTAACTCTGGACCTCCATCTACATCATGCTGCCTCTCAATGACTATACTAATATCCTAGAAACACAGTTGAATGCGGCGTTACTATACCGATAGATCTGGGTCCTAGATAATAGATGTGAAGATGCTTTTCTCCTGGAAATAGAAAAGGTGGGTGTTTACTGGTATGGAATACTACGTACACCTTCAGAAACAGTAACTGTGTTGCTGGTTTCACTTAATCATTTTCTTTTATTACACGGCATATTTGGCTGGGGGGAGGGGAGTAGAGGAGGTTAGCTATGTCTAGGACTGATATAAAAACAGAAACACTAATAAATTAATAAGGAGTAAGGAATGATAAAAGCCAAAGGCTTGCACAGAATTCTCAAACCTGTATATCATGAACATTTTCTTTGAGAATTTATCAGAAAGTTCTGGACATGGGAAGCAACAAATAGCACAACAAAAACCAAAGTAGTTCTATATTAATAAATAGTAAATGACTTGTTACTGATATGGTCAGTTCTGATTCAGTTATCTGCACATAGTTGTCACTGGTTTTTAGAGCAAATATTAGAGCCAGAAGAAAAAATAAAAATGAGAAAAATATTTATCAGGCTATTAAAATAACTCTAGTCAGATCTATTTAAATGAGTTAGGGATACCAGAAAATGAGTAAAAGGTGGAAAAGACCATCATCAAGCAATAATTGTAAGAAGCTTAACCAATACAAACCAAATACCATCATGAGCGGACAAGAAAGTCTTAAAAAAATCCCCATAGTCAGCAGAGTATTGTCTTATTTACCAAATAGATATAGAAACCAACGGCTACTTCAGTTTGAAATATAAACAGATTTGCAAGATCTTAAAGAGGAGTATAACAGAAGATTATAAGTAGTATTTCTATATAAAACATATATATTCTATATAATGAGTAGTGGAGGGGGGAAAAAAAACCAAAGAATGTTTGGCAAGAAAGCCACCTAAGCAAAGCCATTGTGAAACTATTAAAGGACCAAACTGGACAAGAAGAGCAAACAAATGAAAGATGAAAAAGATCTGCCAAAAATTTTATAATGAATTCTTTTCACCATCAGGGACTGTGGAGCCATCTTATTTGGACTCTAATATCATACTCCTACGTGTGCTTATAGAGAGAGGAAATAGCACTGAAGGAAATAAAGAAAAGTGATATATTCAGAGGATTCCTATGCTAGAGGCAATATAATTTTAAGGCTATTAAGGATCAATTCTCAAGATGTCTGAAGGAGAAGATACCAAAGACTTGGGGGAAAAACCACCCCCTCAACCCCTCCCCCCAATAGTGGTGTACATGGATTAGAATTGCTCAGGGATAGGGTCATAATTTCCATCGTTGGAAAGATAACCCACATTGATGAGGCAGTTAACAACCATTTAAATCCTACTATATGCCAGCACTATATTAGGTGTCATAGATAATGTACAAAGAAAAGCAAAAGATGTCTCTACCTTCCAAGAGGTTATATCCTAATGGAGAAGATGATACAAAACCAACTAGGTACATACAAGATAGATACCAAGCCCCCACTCATCTGGGAATCTATTAATAGAATGTTTTGAGCTTGTAAAACAGATTCAGAAACCATGAACGATGGAGTAAAATCCTAGAAAAAATTAAATAGAAAATAAGTGAGTTCTGTACATATTAAGTTCTCAATAAAGTTTTCATTGTTAGATGAATGAATCACAATATAGGTTACATCATTTGAAAAGGAAGACATTTATATCATGAAAATAAGAAAAAGATGGGACATCATTAGATATCCGTAAATTATACATCTGAATTATGTCTAGGATCCTCACTAATATTGTTCAAAACATTCTCCTGTCTATAATTAGTCATCTTTCTGACCATGTAGAAACCTCTGCTTCCTACTGATAACACTTTCCCTGCTTGTAGCAGGACATTTTTTCCCCTTATAAAAAGCCAATACATATTACTATTCTCTCTCTCTTTCTCTCTCTCTCTCTCTCTCTCTCTCTTTCAAAATTACACTCTGGTAGATATTTCTGTATGCTAGTAGTTGTATAATTCTCCATTTCTACCTGAGGGAAGATAAATTTCTAAGTTGGTCACTTCCTGATGGCTCCTAATTAGGGAACAAAGGATAACTTCTTTCTTGGGAATTGTTGGAAGGGACACCAGAAATGGTCATCCTGACTGCCTGATAATGCCTCTCCTCTCCAGGCTTCATTCTGGATGTCCTCTATCATGCCTCAGCTCTACATTCTAAAATCTCATTGCAGCCGTAGAATTCACACATTTACCCTCCCCCTTTGTGGCTTCTCCTTCTGATTGGATTGCTCCTCCCAGAACCTCCATTTAAGGAGGTTCTCAGGGGAGCTATGTCTTATTCTCCTCCAGTATGTCCTCTGGACCTTCTCTACCATGCCAAGCTTGGTACTTTTGATGATGCCCTTCCCAATTCCCTCTCCCCTCCCCCATTCTAGCTTCCTTTTATATATTATCTTCCTTTATTAGAATACAAGCTCCTTGAGGGCAGGGACAGTTGTTTAATCTAGTGCCTGCCTCGTAAAGAGCACTTAATCAATGTTTGTTGACCAGCTATCTATAGGTCAATTATAAATCGGTTGTTGTTCATTGGAGACTTCACCTATCTACTACACCTTGGTCATTTAGCCTTCTGAAATCCTCAGACACCTGTAAACCAATATTCAGAACCAAAGCCTGAGAATTAGACTTGATATGCTGTGATGATGGGTCAGTTTACAATATAAAAGGGAAGGAAGGCTCTGGTTGGCTGACAATAACAGAGTATATACTTCAATGAAATCTGAGAAACATGGGAGAAGTGAAAAGAGATGATGAAGAAGAAGGATATGACTAGTGAAGGTAGTGAGCAGTATCAGGACCAATGGTGGTAAGATAGCAATAGACAAAGGAGAAAAGGAATGAGTACTGGGTTATGGATGTGGCAGACAGTACATAGGATAGGGCAAATACAGGGAAGATTTTCCCCAAAAAACAATTAAAGATTGAAAGTTTAGACACTTCTGGGCTTGTCGTTTGGACCTCTAGAGAAATAGAATCAGAATTACACAGTATATATTTAGATACGGGACTTCAAAAGTCATCTAGCCCAACCCATCCCTGAAGCATGTATATTATTTTATTTCTATTTTGTAAAGTTCCCTCTGCAAATCTGAGATAAGTGGTCATTCAGATTCCACTTAAAGAACTTCAGTGACAGAACTTCACTGCCCTCTACCACTAATTACCTTCTACCTCCACTCCGGGAACTACTTCTACATACATTTATGGATAATTCTAATTGTTAGGAGTTTTTTCCTTACGTTGAACTGAAATTTTTCTCCTTGTATCTCCCATGCACTGATCTTAGTTCTACCTTCTAGGATGAAACTAAAAAGAGAGAGAGAAGGAGAGAGAGATCTACTCCCTATTCTATATAACAATTTTTCAAATATTTAAAGATAGCCATTATGTCCCCTTTAAAGTCACTTTTTCATTAGGCTAAACACCTCATTTTGATTTTGAGGGCGGGCAATATAATGGTTCTTAAGGTTCCTGTGATTCTCCTCTTCAGGTTTAGGGGATTTATCTTAGTTGATGAGTTTTCAGTCACAATTGCTCTGAGTCCCCAATTAGAGGAAAATTCCTAACATTTAGTCAGAGATGAGATGTCTGACTAGTTTTATATTTATATCCATCTCTAGTTAACCCATGGCTTCTTTGTGTTTGAGACACAATTCTGTTTACTAGAAACTTGGGTAACACAACAGTAAGATTATATTATAGCATCTGAGGATAGACAGGCACTGGGAGGTGAAGTTATGAAAATAAACCTCTTCTCTTGAGACTTCCCTCTGCCTGAGTCTTCTGCTCTGACATGGCTGTAGAACTGATGACTCTCCACCATATATCTCTTTTCTGCCATAGCTCACTTCTCCCTTTCCTCTTCAGGAATGTGCATGGAATATCATGCTTGTTTCAGCCTTTCAAATCCAGAGCCTCAAGATCTCTTATCTGGTTCTGAAAAAGCTGCTTTCTTTTATACAAATACCTTATGGAGGGAACAAATCTCTCATGCAATGACTTGATTCAAGCAAGTCAGTCAGTCAATAAACATTTCTTAAGTCCTACTGTGATATGCCAAGCTCTCTGTAAAGGCTCTGTTTATACTTGGCTCTGATTGATTCAATAAAGAGTTCTTATGCAACAAAGATAATTATTTTTAAGTGGGTGGGATAATCAATAGAGTTCCATTTCTATAGTCTTTTTAATGTTTAAATCAGCACAGTGACTAACCTTCATAGGATCTAAGATTTAGAACTGGAAGAGATTTTAGGGATTATCTTATTCAACTATCTCAGTTTCCTCACATGTAAAATGGTCACATTTTACAAGATCACACAGGTTCTAAAAGACAAAGCTTCAACTTGAACCCAGGTCAGATTCTCTGCCTCCAAATTCAGCATATTTTCCACAAGTCCATTATTACACTTGGAATCAGGCTGTGTGGTCTCAGATCTGCTACGTAGGGCAACTGTGGACATGTCACTTCATTACTCTAGACTCAGTTTCTATATCTTGAGCTATTTTGTTGTTGCTGTTTTTGTAAACTTTAAAGGGTTGCCTATGTGACCAATGAACTGCCCATGTGATGAATGTATGTGCAGATTTTAGACACTTCTGGGCTTGTCCTAATGCTAATGACTGGCTTGAGTGTGTACAGCATCCCTCTCTAGCCCCTCCCTACTGAGGACCATCTAGGGCTTTCTTTCTACACCTATCCCCCCAAACCCCCCCAAAAAAGTTCAGAGAATAAAGAGGTTGGGGAAGAGGGAATCAAAGATAGCAGGCAGAGAGAAATCCAGCAAGATTCTGGACAACTGAATATTTAGTTCTCATTTTCCTGTGGCCAACTATTGCTTTGCCTATTAAATCTCAAAGTTCAAAAAGTTAAATTTTCTAAACACATTTCAATACATTTAAGACACCACGCCTCTTGCAAACTTTCTGAACTATTATTTCACATATTCACTAAACTTGGAGCCCATCAAATTGATTTTTGAGCTGTTCTCTTGCTTGGTCCAGCAGCAAATAACATGGCAAGCCAGTTGAATTCATTTCATGCATATGATTCCTTTCTTAAGAAATACAATATTAAAGGGTCCCTCCTGGGATATGCCTGAAACTCCCCCGTGAAAATAAACTCCATAGACTATTTGTCTTTTCTTTCATTGACTATGTTCCCCCTTTAAAAAAAAAAAAGCTCCATTTGTGTTCTACAAGACAGACTCCCTCTCCAAGATTAACATTTCTTATGATCGTTCCTGACAGTGGATCTACTTCCAGAGGCCCTGCTAAGGATAACCAAAAAAGGGCATGGAGCGAGATGGTTTTGGCAGCCTGAGCACAGTTTCAGAGCTTTTTAGGTCTCGAGTTTTTTTTTTCCCCTTTCTTTTTTTTCTTTTTCCCCTTTTTTTTTTCCTGATGAGTGATTTGCTGAGCATGCCTAGAGAATGACAGGCATCTCTACAGAGGCTGAAACCACCTTGGCTTTAGTGTCGTCACTGGCTGTTCATTAGAAAATCTACAGGACAATGCATACCACCAACTTCAGCCTGTAAACATAAGGGCTATGTATTCCCTTAGCATTGACTTCTGGGAGGGGCTAGGGAAGGGCGGTCTGAAGTTTTATTGAATAGAGCTGTGTGCGTTATTAGCCCGCCTGCAGTTTCTCTCTGGCTGTGTGCTCCTGCCTAAAGAAGTCAGGGTGTTCATTTCCTTCCTAGTCCCTTAGAAGATTTTTTCAGCTACAGAGGTAAGGGACAGGGGTACTTCTTTTCTCCTCTCCCCCTCCCCTAAGGAATTTGGCGACCTCCTTAAGGTTTCAACCAGGCTCCCGGGAAACCCAGCGCTGGCTGCTGAGTCCGACAAGCTGTGCAGATCCTCAGTCTGTCTGGGCTATGGTGCCTGGCAGAGAGATGTTCAGGGAGCGAGGCAACCCCAGGGAGGAGAATTCGCATTTTGCCCTGTGGCATGATGAGCATTCACTGTTAACTTAGAGTGAGCGCTCCGCGGCGCGTAGTCCAACCTACTGTTGCAGAGCAGGGATTCGATTGAAATTTATGGGAAATCACTGGTCCATCACTTACTTAGCCAGTGCCTGTGTCTGGGTCTGATCGCCTTCTACCGACTGCCTTAAAACAATGGTTCTATGCTCCGTGTGTTTTCAGGGTTCTGAGGACCGATTACAGCGTTTGAAAATCTTTAAGGTGTTATGGGGAAACAAGGCTCTTCTGGCTTTCTGCAAATTTCTTTGCATTTTATTCTGCTAGTTAAAAAGTTGCAAGAATCCAAAGTTAGGGATGGGGAGGGAATCCTAACTGATGGGGCACTTCTGTTTTGCTTAATTTAAGTGACCTCTGAAACTGTTCATATTATCCGCGAGTCTATTTTCCAGAAAAAATTTTTTTTAATTGACGGGAGGTTGTTCATGTTGGTGTATGTGTGTATATGGAGGAGCATGTGTGCATGTGTTTCTTTCTAGAAGCTATGTATAAACGTACTGCTTGGGCAAAGTATTCCTTAAAGGGAACTTATTTCCTGTTAAAGTGGTTGATGTGAGAACTGCAGGAACTGAAGGCTGAAAATATACTCCAGAAAGGAAGGAAACTGATTTTCATTTGAAGATATTCTGACATGTTTGGTCATAAATGGTTGTGCATGTCTGTTAGCTGATAGTGGTATTTCAGGGAAATTCCTCCTAGGAAAGACTGATTGGGATGTGAAGAGAGCAAGGAGCATTTTCCAGGGCTGTGGTAGTATATGGGCAAAACTTGGACATGAACCAAATACTTTCTTGGTATTCCTAGGACTGCCTGGCTGTTGGGGTTCTGTTGTTGGTAAGCTGAAAGAATTAAATCTTCTGGTTTCATTTGGGCAAACCCTGATGATGAACATGATAAACAAATGATGACTACATGAAGACTGGTATATGTGGAATGAATGTCAAGTCTGATAATCCTTGAAAATGTGGCTTATTAAAGTGGACATGAATAATGAGTAAACTTGATTTTATTTCTTGGATGCAATGGTAAGGAAGATTGATGGTTTGAGGTTGTTGATATCTAACACTTTTTCTACATTATTTTCAGGTTAGCATAATTATTTTTGAGAGTGCTAAAACAGATTTATAAGAAAGGAATTCTTTGAAAATTTGGCTCTAGTTCTCTAGAGAGAAGTAGATGCAGCCATAGTTTGATTATTTCCTGCCCCTTGATGAGAACAGAGTAAAAACTATTTTCATAAAAAACTGTTTTCATGTCAGTCAAAATATTGAGACCAATTGCTTTTTCAACTGTTCTTTAAACCATGCAAAGAATGCAGTCTGGAAGGAATTCCAGAACTTTGGGATTGGGTGAGAAATTTTGTTTTGGGACCAAGATTGCCAAATTTGATGATACCCAGCTTCTGCTGCCCAACTGTACCCCTTACTCCACAAAAAGGAAAATGAAACACATACCCACGCATACAACCCCTTTAAATGGTGATTTTAAATTTCTACCATATGCTGTGGTACTTGGAATGTGAAAGTCAGCAATGTGATAGAAACAAGGGATTATAATTTAAGAGATTGATTACCTTCCACATAGATATTGATTACAACTAATAAATGACAAATCCAGAGAAAAATGAGTGTGAATACACTTTTAACATAATGGCTGTGTTCTTCTTGGTTGACCTTGTAAATTCTGTAAACCAGAAAAGGCATTTATACCTTGGGGAATAGGAATGTTAGTGCTCTGATTTAGGTGACCACAACCACTCTTACATATCATTCCATTAAAGAACAATGACCATGATGTACTCTTCTGGAGAAACATCAAGTTCTCTCCTTTGAAATATCCTGGTAGTCATTTACTTTCAGGAGTCTCTGGAAACTAGTCTACTTCCAAAAACAGAATTTATGGAGAATAATAATGCAATAAAACTCAAGTTTCAGCATTTTATTAAATTCATTTCAGTGAAGAAGAATATAGTATAAAATTTCTGGAAGAGTCGTCTTTATTTGCGTCTGAAATGGAAATGGGGCATATATGGCAGATAAATCTAGGGTTGACTTTTCAAGTCCAGGATCTAAAAGCAGTAGGAGACATACTGGGTCAAATGATTTCCTTGGATAAATGTATACATCTCACATATATATCAAGGGAAAGGAAGCTGCTTTAAACTGAAGCATGAGGGATTTAAATGAGATACAAGAAAGCATTTCCTGATGGCAAGGACTATAAAACTTTCTTGCAAATTGCCAAAATGTATCATGGGAGCTCCTTCTCCTTCTCTGGAGGTCTCTAAAGATAGGTTTAACTTGCATCTGTTGCAGATGTTTGGATAGAGAAAGGAGGAGGAGTGGGTTTTGCCCCAAAGGCAGGAGAGTGGACTCAGTGACTTTCAAGTTCCCTTCAAATCCTCAAATCTCTTGTATCCAAGAGTGCCTCCAAAAATGTGCTTCCATGGTGTTTTTTCTTTTTTCTTTTTTAAAGTGTAATTGTCTCCATTCAACATTTTCGTGGTTGCATGGTTTATGGCTACAGTCATTTCTTTAGCAAAACAAAAAGGTAAGTGAACAGTACCATATGATATGAGAGATGGGCATGAAAAGGGATTAACTAGGTCTCCATCTTCCCAGAATACATCACATGCCTCAGAAATGTGGTGGGCTGAGGGTGGGGCGAGGCAAAGTGGGGAGGGGGGAAATGCTGACAAAGTAGGTCCCGGCATGCAAATGGTATGGTAGAACTAAAGAGGAGGTTAAAAGGATGCTGCCAAAGAATTTTCATCATTTGGAAAGGGTTGTTTTTTTTTTTTTCTGGATAAAATCTCTTCAAAATGCAAAACAGAACCATTATTTCCTTACTGAAATTCCTTCCTCTGTTCATATGAACCCGTTTGTTATTGGAGGATTGCCCATAGGTTCTGAGCAGCTGGCTAATTTATAGAAAAGTGTTTAGCTCAGAGTTAATTTATGAGCAGTAGGTCCTAAATGTAACTGGAAAGAACTTAACTATAGAGTACATTGTGTCTCCCTGCCTAACGTCATTGAGTGGACACTAAAATTAAACACTCTTGTGCAAATCTGTCCATTATACAGCTCAATGAAATAGCTACCAGGCAAGTAGGATTTGACTGTGAGCCATGTGCAAACCCAAATTAGGGAACAAATCTTCTGACTGGAACACAGATTGCTAAAATTAAAAAAAAGAAATTTCCATGGTGCTTTTGCGGGGGTTTAATCCAACCAGGTGAGGAATTCCTTGGATGTATGTGAAAAAGATTAGGAAGAATGTTCACTCTTCTTACCACTCCATTGCCAATTGATACAAGAAAGCATCATTAGTATTAATGATTTCTGAGGTTTTGAAATAAATACCTCCCTTCCAAAATGTCAAGCAAAAACCCAATAGAGAGCTTTTCATACTTTTTGTTTCCTTCTTAATTAGTCAATAAATATTTATTAGGCACCTACTGTGGGCAAGATATTTTGCTATATGGTGTGAACATATACAGATGGGTAAGATAATACCCTCAAGGAACTTGTAGTATTATTTCAGGAGTTAGGAACATGTGCATAAAAGATGAATTTCCAAATCAAGATTTTATAGAAATTGTACAGACAAATTCTATAGGTGCTGGGGGGGGCAGGGAGGAAGAGGGGGAAGAGAGAGAGAGAGAGAGAGAGAGAGAGAGAGAGAGAGAGAGAGAGAGAGAGAGAGAGAGGGAGGGAGAGAGACAGAGAGAGAGGAAGAGAGAGAGAGACTTAGTTTACTGTGGGTCAGATTATCAAAGTGGGCTTCTTGGAAAAAGTGGAGCAAGAAGAAAAGGGCAAATTCGATATACAGGAACATGAGGTTGATTGGTGTCCCAGGAAGATGGAGAGTGGAAATGGTGGGAGTAAAGTTAAGGAGCCAGAAATGCATGAAGGCAGTCCAATGGACAATAGATTGACATGCCTCCAGTAGAAGGTTTGTGTAGGGGGAAAGTGGTAATTAAGGTTAGAAAATATGACCCGGTGTGGGCCATATTGTAGAAGGCAATGCTGAGGAGTTAGGACTTTATCCTAAAGGCAGGGGGAACCTTTGAAAGGTTTTCTGAGGAGGGAAATCTCACAATGAAAGCTTTATTTTAGAACTATAATCTCATAGTAAAGTGCAAGAGAGGAGGGGAAGGATAGTAGAGACAGGAAGAGGAGTTTGTAAATGCATGCCAAGCACAGCCCAGTTCTGAGGTACAGAGAACATAACAACTTTTTGTGGAATTGAATTATTGAGCTGAAGTGATAAGTAAGAAAAAGGATGGAGAGCGAGAGAGAGAGAGAGAGAGAGAGAGAGAGAGAGAGAGAGAGAGAGAGAGAGAGAGATGCAGAGAGACAGAGAGAGAGTATAAGGGGATGAGAACACTAGGAAAATCCAGGTACAGACTGAGGCCGGCTTCCTGCTTAGTACCCAGTTCCTTTCCTTTCCTCTTTCCTTTCCCTCTCCTCTCCTTCTCCCTCCCTCTCCATCTCTTCCCCATCTCCTCCCTCTCCCCTCCTCTCCCTTCCCCTCCCTTCCCCTCCCCTCCTCTCCCCTCCTCTCCCCTCCTCTCCCCTCCTCTCCCCTCCTCTCCTCTCCTCTCCTCTCCTCTCCTCTCTCCTGTCCCCTGTCCTATCCCAAAACCTTAAACCTACTACACTCTGAAACTGGGACTTCAAGGCGCCCCTGCCAAGGGCTCCTGGACCCCTCTAGCTTTAGAGTGATTATCAATAGTAACTGTTGTTGTTTCTCACGCAGTCTGATGTCTTTCTTTTTCTTGACCTCATTAAAGGGGCCATGCCCTGGATAGTTCTTAAACAGGCTTATTCAATGAATGGGCGTTGCCTCACCCTAAGTGAGTGCCTGCAAAGACCTTGGACTAAAGGGTCCAAGGTCTCCCAGTGCATCCTGGGCCACCTGCAGTCATCCTGATGAATATCTGGTCACTGGATTCAGATGGTTCTGGAGGACAAGTGAGGCTGGTGACCTGCACAGCACTCCCTCACGTCATGTCATCGTTTCTCTGATGGCATGGTCTTCTTCGGCAAAGGGTGGACATGAGAAATAGGGCCAATGTGTACATAGGGAAGAAGTCACAGATGGAAGCAAGGAGTTGTTTAACCAGATCAGTGGGTTTAGGGCAGGGTTCAAGGAGGGAAAGAAGAAAGAAAGAAAGAAAGGGAGAGAGAGGGGGGGGAGAGAGAGAGAGAGAGAGAGAGAGAGAGAGAGAGAGAGAGAGAGAGAGAGAATACAGAAGGAAAGAAAGAGAGGGGAGGAATGAAGGAAATAAAAAAGGAGAAAAGAAAGAGGAAGGAAATAACAAAAGAAAAAAGAGAGGAGGAAGAAAAGAAGAAAAGAAAGAAAGAAGAGGTCCAGACCTTTGATTTCATTTGTGTAGGGAACTTCTAGTGAGAATTGCCAGGAAATTCTCTCTGCCCATGCAGACCAGTAACTCATCTATAACTTACAGTATTACAGAGTAACCTGGGACAGTAAGAGGTTAAATGACAGGACCATGGTTGCCCAGCTAATATTATGTGAGAAAATGCATGGACTCAGCCCTTCCTGATTCCAAGGTCTGCCCTTAAGTCACTGTACCAAGCTGCTTCTGAGGGATATTACCGAGGATAGATCAGTAAGTCCCAGGGACAACTGAATATCTAGGGGAAAAGAAGGAATCCAAGTTGTCTAAATGGCAGTCCCAGAACTGTAAATGGTAGTGGGTCACAGACTGAGGGCAAGGAATGGGACAGAAAGAGCCAGGATAAGAATGAGAACACAGGCTAAAGGCACAGGTGAGAGCCAGACCTTGAACAGTCCTCTTTGACCAGAGTATAGAAAAGTCTGAAACCTGTAATAGGAATGTCTTTAGGTATTAAAAGTCAGAAGAAACTGACCAAGTTGGAGATAGGGCATCATGAATAGTGAAGGTTGAGGAAAGCAGTAAAGGCAGAGACTAGATAAACAGAACTGGCAGCAGCCTGACCCCCTGCACTTTACTGCTCTTAAGTGTCTCCTTGCTTCTGCCTGTGGTTTCTTCCCTATGGACACACTGGCCCTATTTGTAGCTCTGAGTAGGAAGTATCTTCTCTTATAATGAGGCATCATCAGTAATGTATCTGCCTTTACTCTCTACCTGGATTTTAGGCAGCTAGTTCTTACAAGTTCCAGGCCTGGAATCAGAAAGACCTAAGTTCAAATCCAGACTCAGATACTTACTAGCTGTGTGATTCTGGGCAATTCACTTAATCTCTATTTGCCTATTTATGTAAAAGGGGATAATACTAGTACCTACCTCTCAGGGTTTTTGTGAGGATCAATTGAAATATAATTGTAAAATGCTTAGCACAATGCCTGGCATATGGTAAGCACTATAAAAACATTAGCTATTATTGCCTCCCGAGTTCTGATCCTGCTGGCCAGTCACTGAGGTTCCAATTATCTTCTGCCTAATCTATCAATAACTCCTAGGTCCATGCCTTCATTCCCCAAGGTTTTGTGCATGGGTCTTCCTTTGAACTCTGCCTTCTTGCCTATATCTGCCCACTTGCTCCCCTCTGTCAAGATCAATGCCCCAGATTTTCTGAAACTCAACTTGCTCAGTCTTATCTCCTGTATCTCCCTGGTCCTCTCCAGCTGCTCTGAATTCCTGACTCTCAACCCAGTTTTTATAATCAGAACCTGGTTCCTCTCTAGGCCCTCTTGGCCAATGTCAATTTTAGACATTTAACTTCATGTACTTGACCTGTCTGCCGGTCTTACAGGATTGACCCCAACCACTGAACTTGGTCTCCTTAAATTACCAGTCTGTTCCCTCTGATGTGGAAGACTCTCCCTTCCTGGTACTTGTGGATTCACTCTCCATTTAAACCCATCTTCTTTCCAGTTTCAACTCATGGCTGTCCAAATCAGACAGGAACCAGCAGGACAGGAATATAAGTTTGCACCATAGTTGGAGTGGAACATCAATTGATCTTAGGGGTAGAGTACCTTCTCTAATACTGCATACCTATGTATAATGGGTGACTGGGGTTCTTCATCATCTATCAGATGAGGGGTTGAGATCATCAGAAAACAGGTCCTACCAGAACTAGATCTCATAATCTATTGGTCCCTAGGATTGCTGGGTAAAGCAAGTGGGTGGTCCAAAACCCAAGGCCACAGTCAGGAACAAGATCTGTGGGAGCCAAAAGAGCAAATTAAGTAGAATAAAGGAATAGTAAAAGAACTTGATGACTGAGGGGTGGGTGGAGGGTAGTTTCAGGCCCAAAGCTTTTTTTTATATGGATTTTGGGGACATTTGGAGAGCGTATGAGTAGGATAACGCAATCACTTCTCACAAGGCCACTAGAGTTTCTGAGACTTGAAAATGATAGTTCTATTGATGGAAATCAAATCATAGGATTTAAAACTTAAAAAGGACTTTTGAGGTCATCTGGTCCTCTCCTTTCCTTTTACAGATAAGAAAACCAAGGGTTAGCTAGGGAGATGGACTTGAAAAATGACATAGCTTATAAAACAACCGAATTCATATTCAAAGTTGGGTCCTCTGCTCTGACTTAAACCAAACGACTATAACCAGAGATTTAATTTGGGGTGGTGGGAAAGGCAAAGTAGTTTTGTTTTGGTTACAGTTTGAGGTGCCAATAGATTAAATGAATAGTGATATCATACAGGCAATTGAAAATGCAGGTCTAGAATCTCAGAGAGTAATAAGACGATAAATGTAGATTCTGGAGTCATGCCCTTAAAAAAGATAGTTGAAAACATGGAAATGAATAGAAGGCTGATGCCTGGATGTTGGGTAACCTAAGTTTCAGTTATTCCTAGGAGGAGAAATTGAAGCTGAAAAAAGGGAAACTAAAACAGATGGCCAGGGCCAGACAGATAAGAGAAGCAGGATTGACATGGAGACCAAGGGAAAAGCATTTGAGGAAAGAGTGAGTGGTCAATAATGTCTGTACAGAGTCCCTGAAGAGTGAGGATTAAGATGGATTGGGTTTTTAGGAGCCCACTGGTGATCTTTGAGAGTACAGTTTTGTAGAGTGTTATGGTTAGAATAGGAGCCAGATAGTAAAAGATAATGGAGGGAATGGGTGGGGAGGAAATAGAGGAAATGAGTGCCAACCACTTGCTATAATAGTTCAAAAATGAAAGAAAGGGAAGAAATACCTAGTGAGGTAACAGTTTCAAACAGTTATTTGTTTGTTTGCTTTTAAAGATGAGAAAGACTAGGGCAAATTTTAAGAGAGAAGAAGAGAAAGTGGAGAGGAAGAGAGTAGCATTGTGAAGTCGAATCGGAGTCTTCAACCTTTTAGAAAAAAGACTTGAAGCTGACACATAAAGGGTAATGTGACCAGAGTCCACTGCGGCCTCATCACTGACCAATCAAGGACCTCAAGCAGCCACCTGGTCAAAATTGACCATTTGAGGGGATGTAAATCAGTTATGACTTATTGGACAAGTGGCTTTACTTCTATGAGCCTAAGTTTCCTCATCTGTGAAAAAAGGGTTAGATTATTTCTAAGATCTTTTCTAGCTCTAAATCGTTACTGTAAGCATAGAATAGCTGGCACTGATAGAGGCTTTAAAGCACTTTGCCTCTTCTTCATTTACTCCTCACAAAACCCCTTCGAGTGAGTTGCTGTTATTACCTCTACTTAACAGATGAGGAAACAGTCTGAGAAAGGCTAAGTGACTTGACGAGGATCACATAGCTGGTAAGTGTCCGAGGTAGAATTCACTCTCAGGTTTTCTTGACTTCCAAGTCTGGTCAGTTATCCACGTTGCACTGCCCAGACAGAGAGAATAGTTACAAACCCAGAGAGATGTTGTGGTGGAAAGGGGGACAGATGAAGGGACAATCACGCCCATCAGGTTGTAACTCCAGACGGACTCCACATTTTCAGTAAAGGAGAAAAAGAAATTGTGTACCATGTGTGATGGTGGGCGTGCGAGTGGGGGAGACAAAGATGGAGCTTTTGAGACGAGTGGTGAGAGTTTGAAATAAATAAGTCTGCTAAGGAATCATCCATTAATCAAAGGACCATCTGAAGGGAGGATGATTTTATTAAAGGAAAATCTTAAGCACTTTAAGATGGAATATATTCAAGTGTTCCTATATTCTTTAATGGATTTGATGCTTCTCAAGGGTATTTGAGAAAGCGTGTGTGCGTGTGGTTTCTTTTTCTCATCATGTAAATGATGGCCCTGTGTAATTTGAAGATTAATCACTCAATAGTTTCCTGAGGTGTCTGCTATTGTTCTGTGAGCATGAGGATGAAATTACTTGGCTACCAGGAAATGGTGTTTCTTGGAGAGGAACTTATTAAGTAGAAAATTTTAATTATCTCCTTCCATACCTGACCTGGAACATTCATAGTAAAAATAGCCTCATTTCCCTCCAAGGAAATTGTGGAAGCTGGGGAGGTATCCATTCTGATTGCACATTGAAAGTGAATGATTTAGCCCCTAGTACTTATGGAACCAGAGCATAGCTGCTGTCTGAGGGAAGGGACAAGCAGAGGCTGACACTGAAGTTTCTAGCCTGAAGATTTAAGGGATAATGCTACTATTAAGAGAGAGTTGATTCAGTTCAGTTCAACAAATCTTTAATGAATTCAATTCAATTAAAGAAACCTGCCATGTTTAAGATACTGGGACTAGAAAGATTTAAAATAAGATCTTTACCCTCAAGGAGCTTACGTCTCCTCTGTTATCAACAGTTTCCTATTGATCTTTCACACAGATGCCAAAATTATCCTAAAGCAAAGATCTGACCAAGTAAAACACAAACTCTTCACTCTGTCTTTAATCTTTTTCCTAATATGATTCCAGCCTACCTTTCCAGATTCACTTTCTATCACACCCTTTCATGAACCTCAGGTTTCAGGCAGACTAACATACTTACAAATCCCTGAACTTGACGTTCCATATCCTGCATCTTTCGCCTTGAAAAAGCTGCAATGTACTAGCTTTTCATCTCTAACTCTTAGAATATTTAGATTCCTTCAAGGTTCTACCACCTTTTCTGTGAAAACTTTCTCGACTTGTTAATATTCTCTCATTAAATTATCTTATATTTACTTAACTTTATATGTTGTATTCCCCACCCCTACTGCAATAGAATATCACCTTCTTGAGGACTGTTTTTCATTTTTGTCTTTGGGCCCCCAATGTCTAGCACGATGCCTTAAATAAGGAAATCCTTAACAAATGGTTACTAAATGAATAATACAAGATAGTATGTAATTGGGTAAGAAGAGAGATCCAGACAAACTTCTCAAAGAAAATTTGAGGAGATTAAGAACACTTTCAGCTGGGAAGCAATCAGGGAAGGCGTGAACCGAGAATCTTAAAAGGCAAAAATAGAGTGTAATGCATTCCAGGCCTGGGGCATAGCCTTTGTAAATGCACAGAGGCAGATGTCAAGATCAGAGAACAGCTAGCAATTCATTTTGGTTGGAACACAGAATCTAAAAGGGATGTCAAGAGTGGAAACAGACTTGGCAGGGGTGGTGATCAATTTGATTTTGGATGCATCATGTTTGATGTGATAGGAAAGCATCCCAATTTCTAGGTCCAGGAAGGCAATAGCAGGCATAAGGGATCATCAGATCCCTGGGATATAGTAGATTAATAAGAGCTGGATTAAGAATAAGTCATAGATTTATTCATAAGACACAGGGGAGTGTCATAATCAGGGCTCCAATAGTGGAAGGATGGGCCAGACCAGAATGACTGATACCCAGAGACCAGACAGACCCACAGGATCTGTCCTAGAAAGCAGATCCAAGCAAGTACAGGCAACAGGTGTAGATTGTAGTGAAGGGTAGAGTATAGTAGCAGGTGGGAGGCAGAGTTCAAGGAAGAGAGGCTGGTGAAACCTGGAAATAGGTAGTATGGCCACAGCCAAGGACCTGGAAATTAGGGGTAGGTCTCTAGTCATTGAAAGGGCTTATGTAGAAGGAAACAAAGCAGATTCCCAGTCTCTTAGAAGGAGAGAGATACTAGGAAGGGAACCAAGGCAGGAGGGAATTGGATTTAGGGAAACTGCAATACAAGGCCGAGACTTGGTCACATATAAGCAACTGAAGTTACTGAAATTGGGGTGTGAGGCCAGAGTAGAGTCAGCTGCAAGATTTCCTGGCTCCTAAACTTCTGAGCTATTGACTAAAGGGTCCTTTTGTTCTCCCATCTAGAGATAGATCTGACTCCGGATCTGGGTTAAGATTTTACTCCCAAGTAGGAGTCATGGTCTCCACTATAAACAGTTAAAAAACTACAGAGACAGGGAACCAAATGAATCTTTATGGCCAGGTATGTCAAGAAGGAGCATGATAAATGGTGAGGCTTGGAAAGCAAGAGAATCTGTAAGTTAGAAAGTGGATCAGAAACCAGGAGGTTAATGAGCAGTTCGAGACAGAGTGTTAATAACTGGAGAGGTGAGTTTGTAGCCTTAAGGTCACATGAGACTTGATAAGTGAAATGGATTACTTATCTACTTCTAAGTGTATTTATTCTCTGTATTCCTTTTGTGAAATGGACAGGTTGAATAAGACTTATGTGGAGGCTTACAGGTGATAGGCACTGAAAACTTGGCTCTTTTGTTGCATGCATCTTAGGATTCATGTGAAAAAGACCTGGGGTTTTGGTCAGTCACAGCCTAATATGAATCTCCACTGTGATGTGGCTGCCAAAATAGTCATGCAATCTTAAGCTGCATTAATAGAAGTATATTTTCCAGAATCAAAGAGATAGTAGTCCTATTGTATTCTATCTTAGTCAAACCACATCTAGGGGTTAATTTCAGTTCTGAAACAGTCCAAATTTGAAGAGAGACTGACAAACTGGACTGTGTCCAGAGAGAAGGGGCAAGGATGGTGAGAGATCTGAAAATGGTGTTACCTATGGAATGACTCTGAAGGAACTGGGGATATTTGGCTTGCGGAACCTTACAGGTTAAAGACAGTTTTCAAATATTTGGAAGACTGTCATGAAGATGAAGCTGTAGATTTATTCTGTTCTGCTCCAGAGGGCAGAACTAGCACCAAAAGGGAAATTAAATTATATGAAAAAATATACTTACAGAAGAAAATGAAAATGGCACAATTCCGATGTTACAGTGGCCAGAGGATTGTTAAACCAGCTGGGAGGCCAGGGTCAGAGAAATGGACCCAGGCAAAAATCAAGGACATGAAGCATACTGACATACCTGGGGCTTAATGGAAGCTTTGAAGGTTGGTCTTCCATTCATTTCCCAGTCCTTGTTTATTAAGACAATACAGCAACCTTTCAGGGAGCTATTACATGTTGTTTGGGAGGAGGGGATGCTAGAAGCGACTATAGTCTGGTGATACAGGGTGGCAATGGAACCCTCCAGAAAAGTCTTTTAAAGGAACCATGATAAAGAATTATAGCTACATCTAAGAGAAAAAGTTAAGTTGGCCTTCAAAGGAAGGGAAACTGAAATTTGCCTCCTCTCTGTCTGTTATTCACATACTGTTGGTCAGTCAACAAACATATTTTAATGGTTTACTATGTGCTAGGCAGGACAGCTGAGTGGCTCAGTGGATAAAGTGCCAGCCTTGGGAGTCAGGAAGACTCATCTTCCTTCGTTCAACTCAATGCTCAATTGAATTTACTTCCAGTGCTGGAATTCCTAATGACAGCTCAGGAAAGAACAAGGAGGGCGCAAAAGGAGAAGCTGCAACAGGGAGACAGAAGCAGGAGGCATCATATGAGTGTGAATCCATTTTGATAAAATGCTCTTACCAACAATGGAATAATTTGGTTAAAAGAGATGCTTTGCTGCTGGCAAATGTCCCTAGATGAATAATCTGCTTTAAAACAGCTGCTTTTGTTGTTGTGGTAGTTGTGATTATGGTCAAAGAGGTCTAAAGTTTTGCCCATAAGTTGCAGTTATAGCAACATGCTCTCAAAAGAACTTTGAGTTTAGTCAGGGAAAAAAAACTCTATACAAGTTAGGAAATCATTTGGAGAGTCTAGGAAGGCAGTTTTGGTTGGTCTCAAAAGAAAAAAAAGAGACCAACCAGTAAAGTTCTCCAGCAATGAAAGGGAATGACTCATAAAGGAGTGAACATATTCAAGCAGAAGACAAATGGCTGTCCCCAGGGAGGTTATAGAGGAAATTCCCATATTAGGACAGATCTAAAACAGGAAGGTGAGAATTTTTTTGAGGAAGGCAAGATTATTTTTTCAACCAGTAGTTGGAGTGGCATGAGACCATTGACAAAGACTCATCAGACCAAGAGTGGCAGTGAGTACACCATAAGTACTGCATTTATTGGGAGTGGTGATGGTCAGAAGACATTAGATCCATTCTCCCAAGTAGGACAACTAGAGTGAATAGAGCACTGTATTTGAATTTAGAAAGACCTGAGTTTAAATAAATACTGTATTATGGACTTGATAGCTGTGTGACCCTGGGTGAGTCACTTAATTGTAGCACCTACCTCACAAGGTTGTGGAGAGCAAATGGAGTAACACTGGTAGACCTAGAAGTGCTATATAATGGCTAACCATTGTTATTGTCCTGCCTTCAAGACAGTCTCATGTTCTTAGAAGGGCAGGCAGAGTCCAGTTGGACAGCACACAAGACCTAGTCACTTTATTTTATGGCTATTTTATTTCATATCTACCTGGTCTAGTGGATGAGCCTGATTCACTCTCTGGACTTGTACTTTGTTTCTTAAAAAAAGAAAAAAAGGAATTAGTTTTACTCCAAATAGTCACTCCCAGGGTTGGTACTCCTCAGAAAGGCAAAGGCATTTATCTGTCTAAAAAGTCCCAAAGCTTCCCATGCATTTTTGGTAATAAAGGGTAATAAATCCTGTGAGGTCAAGTTTTCTGATGAGATTTCCGGTATTTGCTTTTCTAAGGAATTGGAAATGTGGCAAGAAGAAAATTTCTCATGGTATTTCCACTTCCTTCCCAAGCACTAAATGAATTGGCAAAGGAAAAGGAGGAAAAAGGGGAGAGGGGTCAAGGGTGCAAAGTGTGGAGGGGGTAAAGGGGAGTATGGAAAAAATGTAAAAAATTATTTCCCTCCTTGGATTATTTTTTTGGGATCAATTATTTTAGGTCTTTAAAGTACTTCGCATTCTTTAGAAAAATCATGAGACAGAGCTCTGCTCAATGCTTCCCTCTGGGGTAAGGAATGTGTATGCCCTTCGGGTGAAGGAGGAAGAAACCTCCACTCTCAGCCCCCATTCTCTCTGGTAGTGGGGCCCGCTCAGCAGCTGGGCCTGACACATCTTTGGCTGCCCTTTTGGAAGCATTTATAGCCAGCCAAAGCCCCTAAGTTCAGAGCTTTGATGGGGGGTACTGAGAGAAGGCAGCTAGGCACCTGGGGCAAAACACAGAGAAGGTAACAATCAGAGATACTTTTTAGTTTCCTTTCTATAAGTGTATTTATTTTGGAATGCCAGAAAGTTCAACTTTCTATAAGTGATAGGCATTTATTTTGTGTGGAGAATCCAGTCTCTCAGTTACAAAGAAAACTCAAAACCTTCCATCAATGAAGAAAATGCTCATGAGATACAACATTCAGATCTGGGTTGCAGGGTTTACAATTTACAATTCTTGTTTAGGGCCCACAAAGTGGAGGGGCAATGAGATAGCACAGTGAATAGCGTGCTGGGCCTGGAGTCAGGAAGACTCATCTTCTGTAGTTCAAATCTAGCCTCAGACATTTATTATCTGTATGTCCCTGAGCAAGTCACTTAACTGTTTGCCTCAGTTTCCTCATCTGTAAAATGAGCTGGAGAAGGAAATGGCAAACCATTCCAGTATCTTTGCTATGGAAAGATTTGTACATGACTGAAAAACAACTGAACTGTAACACCAACATGCAGAAGTTGAACAACTGTGGGCAGTTCTTTCATTCTTCCACATAGAAAAAGTATTCTTTTCCAGTGCCCTTCCCCTCCCTCAGGAGTCATTGCTTTGACTGACTGGCACCTAGGGACATGAAGGATTTAATCCCAGGTCTACAGACCACACTTCATTTATACCCAAGAAGTTATTTTCATAGTTAGTAATAGTTTTCATAGTTACCGTAGGATTTCATAGGATAAGAAATTAGATAAATAGGTTTAGACCATTAGAGAGGGACCTTAGAGGTGACAAGATTATAAATTTAGTTCTTGAAGGGACCTTAAAAGTCATTGGGTCCAACCCCTTCATTTTACAGATGAGAAAATTGAAAAGTTCTGACCCATGTAAGTGTCTGAGGTAGGAATTAAAGTCAGATATTCCTGACCCCATTTCCAATGCCCTATCCATTAGCTCCCTAATTTTACAGATGAAGAAACCGAAGCCAAAGAAGATGAATGAATTTCCTAGAATCAAACACCTATGAAATATCTAAGGCATTGTTCTAACCCCAGTCTTCTAACCCCAGTCCACTTAACATCTAGGTCCACTGTTTACATTTGATCCAATAAGAGTAATATTTTGGGTCAAGTTGACAGAATTATTTTCCCTAATTACATTTCATCAACAGAGATGCTGCTACCATAGTTACAAAGAATGGGACAGTTAAGTTTGAATCTGGCATTGGGTTCCATATCTTCATCGCTCTCCCACATTGCCTGTTATCACTCTGCCCTTCTGACATGGAGATAGAAATTCCTGTCTTCTTCTTCCATGTACCCTGTTCTGTGGAAGACATACATGTGTGAATACTGTTCATTACGGTTTCACAAGGAATTTGTCCTAATTCTTTCTCTGGCCTCTAGCCTTGGCTTAATTCTGCCCATTGAAGATTTTATTCAAACTCTCTAAGAAACTAGAAGCCTTAAAGCTGGATGATGTGATAGAAAATGAAGGAGCCATGTAGGGAGAAGTATATTACCTGACTAGAGGCAAGTCTTTCATATAGTTTTTTTTTTTTGAGGCAAACAGGGTTAAATGACTTACCCAGGGTCATACAGCTAGCAAGTGTCTGAGGCCAGATTTGAACTTAGGTTCTCCTGCCTCTATGGCAAATGCTCTATCCACCATGCCACCTACCTGCCCCTATATGGTCTTGAAAGAGAGCAGGAGCAGTTCAGTTGAAGAGACCAAGACTTCCATCTGAAAAAGAAAAGAAAGGAAGGAAAGAAAGAAAGATAGTCATTGAGGGTAATTTTTGTGAATGAGAGACCAAGGAAGCACTAGCTATGGGGGAACAGTTTGGTCTGAATTTAAGGTTAAGCCTGGAGAATCTGGAGAGAGAACCTTTGATCTGTGACACAGAGTGTCTTATTTAATCTTTGTGAGGGTCACTTTATTCATCTGTAAAATAAGGAGGTCAGACCAGATGACTTTGGAGGTTCTTTCCTCTTCTAAATTCATGGTTTGATGAACTTCATTGTTTAAGAAGTCAAGAAAGAAGTACTCACTCCCAACTAATGGTATGCAAATTGGGAGGTACCCCAGAAACAACATGGAGATTAATGTGGGGATGGAGGGAAAGGCAGAAAGAAAGACACAATAAGGGATAAATCAACATGTCAAAGACATATCAATATGGCAGTATGAAACATGCTTCCAGAAAATCATTCTTAGACCAAAAAGTCTTGGAGGGTTGTCAGAGTCTCGGAGAGGTTTTGTTTTGCTCATATCATACAGCTAATTGGTATCCAAGACAGGATTTCAACCTAATTTTCCCTGATTCCAAATCCAGTACACTGTCTCTGCAATGAAGGGTACTTTTTATATTACTTTTTATAAACATACCTATTCCTAATGCTAGAAAATTCCACGCTCCGTGGCTCACAGGCATTTATTTTGTGATAAGGCAAGCCACATGTGTTATAGGGGAATGTTCAAAGTCTTTGGTGAATGGAAACACCTAATGGATGCAATTTTCAAACCCTGCCGGGGGCGCACACATGCTTTGCTTCAGCTTTGCCTGAAGTTCGTGGGAGTACTCTCATTTTGATTAGGGATTTAGGTAAGAGTCAAACTGGAAGCAATGCTGAGAGAGAACTGTACAACTCTGTGCTTTAAATGAAGTCCAATCAAACTGGATACATTAAATACTTTGGTTGCCCATAAATTGCCTCTCTGGATATGGCAGGGACTCAAAGATTTCCTTCCATTATAATTTAATATCTTGAACATTTGAAGGAAGGTATGCTTTATAAATGAGCTGCTATGAAGGAGGCATACTGAGGAGAAATCAGTGGCAATGATCTTGGTTCCAAGGTCTTTGAAGGAAAAACCTTCTCTTTGAAGGCAGTAGCAGCAGAAAGTTGTTGTTGTGTTTGTCCTTTGTTGCCGAAGAAGATCATGCCATCATAGAAGTAATGACATGACTTGCACTTGACTTTGTTTTGAGTGAGGGAGGGCTGTGCAGGTCACCAGCTTCACTTCTCCTCCGGATCCATCTGAATCCAGTGACCTGATATTCCTCAGGATGAGTGGAGATGACCCAGGATGCACTGGGAAACCTTGGTCCCTTTAGGCTATAGGTCTACTCACTTAGGGTGAAGTAATGCCTATTCATTGAATAGGCCTGTTTAAAGTAACTATTAGCAGAATGACAAAGACCTTGACAGTATTACTAATAGATGACATATATGTATATACTCCCCCCACATACATATATAAAATATACAGACGTACTTAAAGAAAGGCTCTACAATTCTCTGTGGTGTTGCCAACTTAAACATACAGATACGTAGATACATATAGAGTATGTATATATGTATAAACTATATATATGATTTGCTCTTTGAAAGTCTTAAAGAGTGTATGGATATATATGTATATGTATGTACATACATATATACGTAATATTGTATATAAAACCTTAGATGATATAAACACTTTAAAGAATATATTGACTATTATTTATTGGCTTTTTGCCCCTTCCCAACTTCTACCCCAATATCCCCTTTTGGATGCATAAATTTAGATCCAATGCATTCCAAATAACCATGATTTTCCTGTAGTATAAACTAGCATAAGTAAATACCTTAACATTTAAAGGAATAGGTTTTTAACTGATGATAAGAGAGATGATATGGTCCTTCTTTTCTCCCTTCTCCCCACTCTCCACCCTCCTTGTAGTTTTGGAGGGGAAAAATGAGAAGGAACCAGTTGGCTATAGGAGTCAGGGACCAAACTCTCAGTGATGGAGGAGGAAGGAATAATTCAGGCTTTTGACTGCACCCCCTTTTCTCCTCTCCCCTGAAAGTTTCACCCCAATGAAACTATTACTGTACACCTCAGCTCTTGGATTAGTCTCTGCCTTACATCTCCTCAACTTCTTGATTCACAGTGGTCAGCAAAGAGTCAAAGGAGTACTTCCCCATTTCAGTCTGTCATAGTCAGCGCTCCTCTCGTGCTGGATAGAATCTTCAATGTGGTGTGTGTAAGCTGGCTTTTTTTCAGTCACCCTTTCCTTTTCTGTGTAACCGGGAACCAGAAGAAGCTGAAGCAGAAGATTTATTCTTCTCTCTAGCCTCCTGGCAGGAGAAAAAAGGGGGATGTCCTTGGAATTTCATTAATCTCTGGATACATTTCATATCATTATGGATTTGACTTATATTTCAGTGTGTCAAGGGTCCATGATTTCATCACTTTCACCAACACACATCAATAACAATAACTAACACTTAAATGATTCTCATAACATGCCAGGTATTGTGTTAGCACTTTACAAATATTATTTCATTTGATTCTCACAAATAGCCCTGTGAGTTGGGTACTAATTATTAGTATCATTTTTCAGAGCATAATTGCCGCAGATTTTTTTATAATTTTTTTTTTTGCAAAAAAATTGAGGGTGCAACCATTATGTGAAGCTTTTTAAAAAATCATGCAGGAATTGCTTAAAAACCATTTATTACTAAACTATCTTTGGTACAGAATACTCATGAATACATGTTAAAATTGAATACTATGTGTGGGCTGAAAATTCTAGGCTCCAGGTTTGCAATGCATGAGAGATAAATACTTATCCATAACCACTGGTGCATATATTGCTTTTCTGTTTACCCTTTAAGTGGCAGGATGAACAGAATTATACTATGCTGCAATTACACAATGAAAGGTTATAAACCAATTTTTGGATTTAAAAAAGGGTGCAACAATTATGTGGTGTCAACAATTGTGGTGAAATGGTGACCCCATTTTACAGTTGGGGCAACTGAAGCAAACAGAGGTTAAGAAACTTGCCTAGGGCCACTCATCTAGGAAATACCTAAAACTGGATTTGGATTCAGTTCCTCCTCACTCCAGGCTCAGCCCCTCTATCCACTGAGCCACCTAACTACTAGATTGTGAGATTCATGAAGGCAGGAATTTAGTTATAATTCTCATTTTATTTCTCCAGTGCTGAGGACACTGCCCTGCCTTTAGTTGGTACTTAATAAGTATTTGTTGTTTTGAAATGAATAAAATGAGAAGTTAGGTTCCATCACAACAGAAGAAATACTAGGAAGAAAGTTATATTTGGATTTTTTTTTTGGCCAGGATGCAATCATCCTTTAACTAGAGCTTAGGATCCTTCTCTTTAAACCACACTGCAGATATTTTAAGACTTGTTTAGCATTTGTTTATACCAAATTTAGATATTCAAATTCAAAACTAAAAAAGCAGATATGGATTAAAAATTTGGCCTAGGTGCAGGTAGGAGGATAGATGTCATAGTCCCAGAATTTTACTAAGGAAGTTACTTGTTTCAGAGAGAAGCATGAAATTGATGAACGTGATATATAATTTCCTAGGATGCAATCCATCCTCTCTGCCCCTGTCCAGCTCTGGCTCAGTTCATTGTCCATCTGCAGTATCAGTCCAAGATCCACATATTGTTGAACTAACAAATGAATTGCTCATCCAACTGGATGTCACACTGTGGAAAAAGGCATTCATCATTCTCTTGCTTTTCCCATATGGATTGTTAGTTTTTCTCTTTGGAATGATGATGAATCTCAATGAGGAAGCTCTCATGAGCTTATTCTGGAGTTTGATGCGATCAGTCCAATGTCATCTTCAAATAGGAAAAGGCTGAACACCACTTTCTATAGAGAATCCCTCATCCATTTGGACTATAAAGGACATCCTACAAGACACAGGGCAAACACCTGTAGCAAGCATGTATCTCCTTGTTGTATTCCTTAATGGACATGGATAATTGGAGTCTCCTTGAATGTAGCTATATCTCTGGGGTTGTATCTTATCAAGGAATTTTGAATGAACTTAATGTACACATACATTTTTGGAGGACAGAAATGAGGGATACATTTTGTTCTGCTGTGTCAAAAAGTGTTTGAAAAAATCAGCAAACAGTAAACACTGTAGAAGTTTATATTCTCTTCTCCCTTCATTGTTAATGCTCCAGGGGGTAGAGCAATGTCTTTTGTGAAAGTCTGCCTGTTTCCTTCTCACAATTACCTGAAGGATACTGTGACATATAAAATACATAATTTCTGAGTAATCATTTTATTAATTATGGTGAGATTTGAACTCAGGCCCTACTGACTCCTGCACTGGTGTTCTATCCACTGTACCACCTAGCTACCCCTTGAGGTGAGTTCAAATCTCACCTCAGACACTTGACACTCACTAACTGTGTGACCTTGGGCAAGTCACTTAACCCCAATTGCCTCATCCTGGGTCATCTCCAGTCCTCCTGATGAATATCTGGTCACTGGATTCAGATGGCTCTGGAGGAGAAGTGAGACCTGCACAGTCCTCCCTCACTCAAAACAAAGTCAAATGCAAGTCATGTCATCATTTCTCAGATGGCATGGTCTTCTTCAGCAATGAAGGACGAACACACACACACACACACACACACACACACATACACTACCTCCCAATTATGGTAGTGGATAATTAATAAAAAGGGTCAGTTGCATTCTCAAATACCAAAGATTGATCATGGCAGCTTCTTGATGCTCAAGTGCTCTTGAAAGAGTGGGTGTGCCTGACAGGTAGCAATCAACTCTGATTGGCTAACAATTAATGAGAGGTGGACCTATTCCAATGAAGAACTGGGGACTGGACTCTGCTTACTCTTACTCCCAGACCACCCCCCATTCTCAGGCAATTTAGACAAGGGATCTACCCCTTTCTTTTCCCCTCCCCCAGCCTGCCCGAGTGGCACAGTGGATGGCATTCTTCTTAAATTAAATTAAATTCTTTATTAGGTTTTTTTTATTTAGGTGAGGCAACAACTCCACCTAGATAAGGTGGTCTAGTTGATGTAAAATTTGGAGCAAGGTCAGAAATCTTGAAAAACTGGACTTTGAATGAGGAAATAGGAAAAAGGAAAAAACCTTGGATCTCCTCAATAATTGGTTATTTAAAAATCATCTCTCTCAATACCTTTAATACACATGTATGTCATTCTTATAAAAATCGCATGGAGAAGAGAAAGTAGGCATAAGGGTCTGCAGTTGCTATTTTGGGGTAATGATACCATTGACAAATTAATGACAATTGGTTACTTTTCCTGCCATCAGATATTTCGACAATTCATTCCCCAATGGTTTTCAAGGAGTCACTTCTGTGTGTCCTTGGTCTGGCTCCAGTGCTTTCCCCATCCTCTCCTTTAGGATCCTTTCCCTCTCTTCTATCAAGAGGCAGCATTGAATAATGTTGATAGAGAGCCTAGAAGCTAGGTAGGCCTAGGTTCAAGTACTGACTGATATGTATGTGACCCCGGGCACGTCACTTTTCTGCAGTCTGATGTTCCCCTCCATGTATCCTAATAGGAAGAATACAGGTTAAAATCATGAGGAAGATGGGGAAGGCAAGAAGTATTTATTAAATGTCTGCTTTGTGCCAGGTGCTGTACAGGTAGCATCTTTTTTGATCCCCACAATAGTGCTGGGAGGTAGATGCTATTCTGATCCTCATTTACATTTGGGGAAATGGAGGCAGTCAGAGGTTAAGTGTATCTGCCCACAGCCACACAACTAGTAAGTGTCTGAGTCTGGATTTGACTTTCCTGACTCCAGTTGTAATATTCTATCTACTTTATCACCTCGCTGCCTCCATCCACCATATCTTTACACATGTCATGTCATTATCTCTCTGATGGCGTGGTCTTCTTTAGCAACAAAGACACACACAGACACAAAGGTATATAGTTCTCAAAGGGAACAACAAAAGACAGAGCTCACAAAGTGAAGTCTGGTCCATGGTGTTTTGTTGTATTTTGTCTAGGAAAATCAAGGTCCTGGACCCCTCCGGTGCTCTCTCCCAATTTCCATCTCTAAGTACTAGAGTGAATTTGGTGCATCTAATGAAAACCAAGTCCTGGTTCTAATGGTTCTGTATCTGCAGACTTGAAAATAGGTCATATTTGTGTATGAGCACAACTACTACAGTCAATTCCAGGGAACTTCATTTACATCCTCTCACACTACAGGTTATAATTGATCTCCTTACTAATCATGTGACTTGGAGAAATAATTTCATTTTTCTAGCCTCAGTTTCCTCTTCTGTAATATGAGGAGGCTGGAGAAATGTTCCCTCAGGTCCCTTCCAGTTCTAAATTCTTTCCTCCTGTCCAGTGAATTTTTGGGTTAACTTTTCCTGGAGAAAGGAATTCTGTAGGGGACCCCAGGGCATCTCAGCTCCCCTCTGGGCCTGAGCACTGCTTTGCTGGAACTCTCTTGGCCTTTTGAACTTGGCCTTGACATTAATTTTTCAGCCTTTCGCAATAAGAAATTCTGATCCAGTTAGAAGTCAAAAGGGGTCTCTGAAATGACGCACTTGAACACAGCTTCAAACAATGTGGTGTATCTGTGGAGCACTGTGAAACCACAGTGGCAGACAGCCTGGTATGCAGCAATCAGCCATGGGGGAGGGGGCCTCCTGGTGGGAAGGTTTGGGGAGACTGAGAGTAGAAGACCCAGAAGATTAAGAGTAAGTGATGCCGTAAGCCACAATCCAAGTCTTTACATCTATACAATGTAGAAAAGATTATTAGTCACACAGGGTTCTTTATCACACGCCTTCTAATGCTTTTTTGGCTCCAATTCACATGCAAGGAATATGCTAGAAACCCACAAGCCCTCTGTGGACTAAATAGTCATTGTCTAGAGATATTACTAGCACAAGGTGAATACAGCTTTGCCCCCAGGTACTGACATTCAGGGGGTGCATTTTCTTCCTGCAGGAGTCTATTTCCCCTTCAAGGAGTGCCTTTCCTTCCTAAGGAAGTAGTCCTTAAGTTACCACACACAGGCCTGTCAGCTGGATAGGGCAATTGTCCTTGGGTGTCCTGCTCCATGGTTCCAACACTGGGACCCTCTCCTGAGCCCCTTTGCCCTCCAATCCCCCTAGCAGTTAAAAGCCAGACTTTCTGAGGAAGAGACAGAGGACATAAGTAACAATCCACCTCTGCTACTTGTTCCCTGTGTAACCTCAATCAAGACAGTTCTCACTGGCCCTCTGATTCCCACCTCCCCACCCCAAAATTAAGGGATTGGTTTAGATCAGTTTTCCTAGCACAGTATCAGTGAGCTTAAAAACAAACCCAATATTTTGATAACTATATTTACGTATAATTGATTTTCTTTGTATACTATTATTTTATGCATTTAAAAATATTGTTCTGAGAAGAAGTCTATAGACTTCACCAATCTGCAAAAGAGGTCCATGAAACAAGAAAGTTAAAAACTCAAATCATTAAGATTTCTTCTGGCTCTAAATCATATAATTCCTCGTTTCCTTTTCTCATTTCCCACATACAACTCAAGTTCTCAATCATATCTTATTTCCTCTCCTTCCACACATTTTCTTTTACTGACAGCCCTTCATCTTTCCTCTAGTTATTGTTTTAGCAGGTTCCTTCTCCTCTTCTTAAGTCCTACCTCCACTTCAGCCCTACCTCCACCCTGTTTATTCCTTCTTTCCTTCCTGATTCATTGGATACTTTACCTCTTGTATTCCTTCTCATACTTTGCCCTATAGTCTTTCCTGCATTTCCCTAATGTTTTAAACAACAGAAATATTTTTTTCTGATAGAAATCCACCGATTTTCCAGTTCAGACATGTTTGACCCATAAAAATTTAAGACCAACATTTTTAATAGATGTTGCTATGCCAAAGATTCAGCCTCCAAGTAAAGTGGAATAGAAAGTTTGTTAAAATAAATTAAGAGACCTAGCAGAAGAAAGCAAAATCATATAGGAACAGAGTGAGGAACTGATAATACTCATCATCCTTTTTTATTTCAAGGATGTTTTCATTGTGCCCTAAAAAAAATGATTTATTCAACCACCAAAAAATCATTCATTTCATCCACCTGTACAATGTTTCATAGAACATTAAATATAAAGAATAATAATAGAAAAATGGCTTATTGAGCTTTGCGGAGAGGAAGAAGAAAGAGAAGGCAGGAAGGAAAAAAGGAAAGAGGAAGGAAAGGGAGAGAGAAAGAGAATAGAAAAAGAAAGGATGGAAAGAAGGAAGAGAAAGAAGGGAAGGAAGAAAAATAGGGATGAAGGAAGGACGAAAGAAAGAGAAAGAAAAAAGATTAGGGAAGGAAAAATGGAAAGAAGACAGTAAGACAAAGAAAAAGAAAAAAGTTTTTTTAAACAGTTAAGTGCTAGGCATGGTGCTAAGAACTGGAGATCCCAAGAGGGTCCCTACCTTGGAATTTAACATTTAAATAGAGAAACTATATATAAAGGTGAATTGGAAGGTGGGGTATTGGGGTAAGGTGCCTAGGGCTAGATAGCCAATGTGAGAGCAGAAAAAATGGGAAAGTGGATTTGAAGTGAGTAAGCCACATGGCTGAGACTTCTCCTGATGTGGTGGTCCTAGGTCAATCACAGAGGCATGCCCTGGGTGGAGTCATCCTTAGCAGATGTTTTTAAATGCATAAAGTAAAATACATAGAATTACAAAGGAAATCACAAAGAAGTAGAAATAAAGATGTATTTTTTTCCTATCCAATTGATAATATCCCTGTTGTTTCTCCTGGGACTCCTTACTGGTACGTAGAGGTCAGGTTAAGAACCGTTGCTGTAGTATGTTGTTGAGAAACTAAGCAGTGGATTTATGACCTTTCCCTCCCCGCTGTCAACTGAAGGGAACCACTGTCCTCCTCTCTTTCTCTTAAGCCATAGTCTTCCTTCTCTCCTTCACTTCTGAAGTCTCAGTCCTCAGGTTTAATGAAAGGGAAAGAACACAGTGAAAGGAATTATTCCATGAAAGGAAAAAGAAGGTAATTTTTACTGTCTTCTTGCTTTTATGATACTTAAATGCAGTCTGTTGGGAACACACTAACTTGCTGTTGGATGGAGAAATGTTTTGCTCATTGAATACCTTTTGGCCATTTTTGTTGAGATGTTTATGCCGAATGGCAAAATCTAAAACCTTCAATAACACGTAGTAGACATGTGACAATATACTGAATGGAAGTAGCTGTCCAATGAGCTGCTGTGAGCCCTGTCAGAGTAGTTGAGATCAGCTGGTCTAGAGCCACTGACCGTCCCATGATTCAATAAACAGGCAATGGAGGAGTTTTGTGTTCTTTCTTTCCCTTTTTGTTTTAACTCCCACAATTTGACTGGATATGTTTTGGATATGTTCGAAAATAGCTTTTTCACTTATAGGGTCATTCTAGGTTTGCTGGTTTAGTTGTTTCAAAGGTTTTGAAAAGAGGATGAAGTTTATGGTATCCTTTGTCTTGTATTTTATAAGAAAGGTACTCAGTTTTTTGGGTCAGCTATGTGGCATAGTTGATAGAGCATTGGGCCTAAAATTAGGAAGACTCATCTTCCTGAGTTAAAAATCTGGCTTCAGAAATGTACCAGCTGTGTGATCCTGGTTAAATTACTTAACCCTTTTTGCCTCAGTTTCCTCATCTGTAAAAATGAGCTGGAGAAGGAAATGGCACACCACTCCATTATCTCTACCAAGAAAACTCCAAATGAAGTCAGAAAGAGGTGCTCCTAACTCTAGGTATGCACCCTATTCACTAGACCACCTAGCTTCCCTATTCTTCAAAGCCCAGCTCAGCTACCAGCTACTCCATGGAGTTTTTTCTGATTCCTACAGTCAGTCATCATATCATCCTCATCTATGAGAGATGTACTTTGTACTTCTCTCATGACCCTTGTACTTCTCTCATATATCCATCATATTCTAACAGATATAATATAATAATATGATGTCTAATGGATATCATGTTTGAATGAATATTAAGTGATTACTATGTGCCAAGCACTGTGCTAAATGCTGGCATTACAAATAGAAGAGACAAGACAATCCCTCCTTTTGTGGATCTCACACTCCTTGGCACAATCGCAGTGGCAGGGCATCAGAAGGAGTAGAGGTGGTGACTTCTATCTCATTCAAACCATATGAGCTGTCAAATAGGGTGGATGGATTGTGGGTAGCCTAGGATTGGAAGAAGGCAAAGGGAATGAAACAGAGGAAGGAACGTCTATAGTGATGACTCTCCTTCAGGTTCTAAGCAACCTGAGGCTCAGGATGAGGTGAAGAGGGGAAGGCAGGTAGGGAGGAGTGAATTCTGGTGATGGTGACCGGTCTTGCTGCCTCCCAGCAGATTTGTGTACTCAGATGGAAAATGAGTGGGATGAGCCTGGCTCTGAGTTGGGGTAAGAAAGTAGACTGGTTTGACTCTGGGAAATTGCACTAGGTTTCAACGACCTCAACTTTCTGCCTGACACAAAGACCTAAGTTGTTTTTTGTTGTTTTTTTTTTTTTTATAAAAATATCCTTCTGACTATGTTATACTGCTGTAAGGCATAGAATACCATATGTTCTTTGAAGAAATAAGGTTGACGGTGATCAGAAGGGGAATGGAGAAGTACATACTGGACATATGCAAAAGAATTGCACAAGAGAGAAGTATATGATGTCATCAGAGACGTGCAGGGAAAAAGATAGATTAGTCACATAGAAGTGTGGGCTGTCTTGTGGACCATGAGAACTGTACAATGTGAAGATGGGCAAAGAGCCTCAACATGTTGGACACTGCTGCAGATTTAGAGGAGGACGTGGATGAAGGTTACTTACCAAGAACATCATCGCCAATGAGACCATAGCTACGTTACAGTATTGAAATTTGTCTCATCTCAAAAGATCATGAACTCCTTGATTTCAGGGATTGGGCATCTTACCTATTTTTCATCTTCCCCCTACTATCTAGCACACTACATTATATCCAATAAATACTATTGGTTGCCATTCCACGTATAGTTGGAATAAGGACAAATGAGATCATATAAAAAGAGACAGCTTTCAGAAGGAAAAGCATTATAATATGGATTTATAGTATTCTCCTTATTAAGTCTGGATAGGGGATGCCAGACCTTTAGGAGATTAGGGTCTACTTAATTTTTTTGCTGTAGTTAATGATCTCTATCTGAAGATACAGGATTCAATTCATGAATATCTATCTTGGAAATAGTCTCCAGCTTGATATTCAGCATTTTCAATTTAAAATATTGTTCATTTTGTACCTTGAAAACCTGTCAAGGGCTCAAGTAAAGTCAGAATTCCTGGTGCTGAGCCAGAGCCAGCTCCTTCCCTTTTCTCTGGGCAGACACATCTGTCCTTGACAGTGAGTGACTTGCTGCTACTAGCTATAGTTTCTGCTCCTGCTGCCTTTCCCTGTTTTGAGACCTCTGTAGCTTGGGGAGCCAGGTAAAAGGAAGAGCCCTGGCAGAGAAAGGAAGGAGTTATGGTTATTGTTCTGAGCTCTGGTAGACTAATGAAGTTTATCAAAAATGGGAATCAAAAGTAGCTAGCTCTTTAAATGATTTTCTTTTCTTCTGTGACAAAATGTAGTTATATATAACTTTATTCTTTAGCAAAATCAGGTATTCTTTCCCCTAAAAATAAAATAAAACATTGTTATGGTGTTGGGGGTGAAAGGGATGTCTCAGAGAAAGTATACTGAGAAAAAAAATGTTTCCTTTATTTTTTGTCTTGTATTTAGAACTCCACGGGACCTTGGACCAGCTGTTTGGTGATGGTATGTGTGGAGGGGTGTTGAGAGTGATAGATGATATGATGAGAGACCAATAAATAGCAGAATTTTCATTTATCCTTTGGCATGATTTTCTAAAGAACAAATGTTGACTTCTTTTTTTGGAGAGTGAAGTGAGCTGGACCCCAAAATGGCCATTATTTCTTTCAGAAGCACCAAAAAATACCAAGAAATTCCCCTCCTCCCCAACCAAATACCTCTTTTATTTCAGTAACCAATATAAGATTTAGGGAAGATTTTGTTTGTGGAGTGCATTAGTTAAGATTGATAGACTATGGGCTCCGTCAAAGGATACAGACCTAAAAATGTCAGAGCCAGAAGGCTGAATGAATCAGGCTATAACCGAAGGGAATGAAACTTGGAGCCAGTTAAAGTTTTTAGTACGCCAACTGAATTTTTGTAGCGTGGAGGTAGGAGGGGAGGAAGCGGAAGAGATGGGGTATGATTTCAGAATAAAATTATAAATTGCAATAGTATTTCAGTGAATCAGTTAAGTAACAAAAGATTATTTCAAGATAATAGATTTATATTTAAAAGGCCTTCAGAGGCTGTTTTTCTTTCCTCTCAGATATGGCTACAATTTAGGTAGTTACTAACAGGTGCCTTTTTTATGACTGTAGGCCAAACTGCTAGGCTTTCCCCACGCAAGAATAATTGCATAAATTAGCCTATAATTCAGTACTTATTTATACTTTTTCCCCCTCCAAAAATCAGGCTCTTTCTTGAAAACAACAACATAAATTATAAACTACTTTCTAAACACATTTCATTGACAACAAAAATTAAAGAAATACAATAATACCTAAGAACAGTCTGGTACTTTTATAATTAAACTTAACTTGTCTTATAATCACTGCATAACTTAATTTAGTTGTTTTTTTTTTCAGAGATAAGTAGCAAACTTACACTAGATCTTTTCTTAGGGGGTCAATGCTTAATAAATGTTTTGTATTAAAATGTATTGGAGTGTCTGTATCACTCCTGGCATTCAGTCACTGCAGGGGCATCAGAGCATCTGAAAATCTTTGATGTGACCTTTGTCTACCTGCTTCACTTAATAAAAAGAGGTGGCTTTTCATCCAGGAAGAGCCCAGATGTAGATGCTTGAAGGTATGGCTAACACTGATAGCTCTCTCCAGAAGGAAGAGGACTATGTTTTGTCATTGTCAACCTTCTGTAATAATAGACTAAAGGTAAGATCTGGTTGAACTTCATCATTTGTTAGTTGTGTTACCTTGACCTTGTCTTCTTCCAGCCTCAAGTTCCTTATTCTTAGTTGAGGAGGTTAGATGAGGTATCAGCTAGGTTCCAGTTGGTGTTAGTAATGAATCCTGGGAAGTGGTGGCATCATTTGTGACATTCACATCTCTATTATTAATAACTACTATTACTGTCCCCATTTACAGAGGAAGAAACTGAGGCAAGCAGAAGTTGAGCGACTTGATCAAAGTCATCCCCCTAGTGTGGGTCTGAGGTCAGATTTGAACTCAGGTCTTCCTGATGCCAAGCCCAACATTCTATCCCCTGAGATTTTACTCTTTCTGCTTGATTGCTCAGGACAGAACTAGGAACAATCAGTGGAAGTTGCAGAGAAGCAGACTTGGGAAAAATACTTCCTAACAATTAGAACTATAAAAATTAAAATGGCAGTTCACATTGTAGGGTAGTAAGCCTTCCATCATTGGAAGTATTCAAGCAGAGTCTGAGTGAGCCCTTGTCAGGGATTGTTACTCAGGTACAGATTGGACCTTATGGCATCCATATTCTCTTCCAGTTCTCCTATTCTGTGGGTTCGTGACAACTGAACGGAATCATTCTTAGAGAATTCTATTTTCACCAAAGTGATAGTGAACTTCATGTACAGAAAGAAGATAAAGAGTATTCATTAAATATATCGGACAGACAAAGGGATAAAGGGAACAAAGATGTATTAAGTACCCCACCATTGGCCAGGCCTTATGCTAAGAACTTTACAAATATTTTCTCATTTGATATGAAATCAAGAGATTAGGCTTCTGAGCTTTGCTTCTGACCAGTTGTGTGATCTTGGCCAAGTAACTGAGCCCTTCTGTTCCTTAGTTTCTTTGACTAAAAATGATGTCTACCTTACAGAACAATAGTGAAGACAGATGACGTAACAGAGGGGAAACATTTAGATCCCCACGAAAAATGTACTACATAAATCTCATTGTTCCTTTTATTTAAATGACTTCCCTAATGTTGTGTCTACATACACAGACCATTTTGGGGGAGGTTGGAGGAAAAAGCTAACTTCAGTCAACCAGCTGGCTTCCAGGATGGTTGTTTTTTTGAAGCAGACATTTGTTTGGCTGACTTCATGTGGTTTTCTTTCAAATTGGTTTCTGAAAGACTACTGCTGTACTGCTTTCACCAAAGTAAATGAAGATTAAAATAGGTACAAATCGTTTGGAGTAACATGAGGATTTTGCCCGATGGTTGGGATTTTTGAAGTAAAAAAAAAATACATTTTCCCTTAATTTATTTAGTATGGGGTGAAATTAACATTCTTTCACTGACACAGATGTGGTCCATAAGAACTCCTAATATCAAAAAGATCGGGGTTAGCTGTCCAAATATAAATGGAGCTGTTACCTAGAGCCTTTTAAAAAGAGGAATGATGGATTCAGCTCTCCAACTGAACATATCAAAGGCAAGGAACAGAGTAAGGGAATGGGGTGGAAATGGTTATTCTGTTTAGCCATCTGCTTCAGTCTTGCCTGTTCCACATGTAGTTGTATTTATAGTGTACATAAAAGTATCTCTCCCGAGGATCAGAAAGAACAGATTTATGGATCCAGATGTGAGTTTGCATTTCTACAGGTGTGACTTACTGCAGTTGAAAGAACAGGGTGCACCAGGGATGGAGTTTCTCATTATGTAATCAATATAAATTACTGCTCAACTTTTACACGTGTTGATAAAGCAAATATGCGTCATTTGGATTGGTCTAGTAGGATAGAAAAGGGGACCTGTTCCCCTCAGGCTAGGGATGGTGAATAATGTATCTATTCAGCATTCCTAAGGGATGTGGTAGCAGGTACCATATTAGTGACCAGGCAATGTAGGCACAGCTCTGCCCATGGATGGGATTCACTGGTGGTTACTAGTAGAAATAGCATCCCTGTCTTTGTTCATTAGAAAAGGCAAGGACTAGTTTATAAATATTTAGAAAGCTTTTAACATTTGATGGGAGGAGATCCAGAGAACTACAAGGAAAATGAATAGAGAGCTGGAAAAATGAGTCTTGTGAAAAATGATGAAAGGAGTTGGAATCAGTTAACTTAAGGAAGACAAGGCCAGTGTTATGTCTAAATGATGCAAAGCAGCCAGGGCCGCTGACAAGTTAGTCACCATTGCACAAACTTGGGATTTTTTTTTTCTATTTTGAATGAAAATGCTGCTTAGTTGAGTGTGGTTGTGTCTAGACAGAGCCACTAACTTAAACATTTCAGTCAGTAAGGTTATTTTAAGTGACCAGGTCCATGGCAAGAATAAAAATATTTTGTGGGGCACCGGAATGTATCTGTTGGTGAACATTATGACACACCAACATAGGCAAGATAAGCAGAAAACCCTCCTGGGCTCTGATTAGATGGTGAGACCTTAGGAAGAACTTGAGCTTAAGGTAGTAATGCTCATTGTTTAATGAATCACTTGGGTCTTCGCCTAGATGCTTAGTAAGTTGGTGAATGAGACCACACTGGACGGGATGGCTAATAACATTGAATGTCAAAACAGGGATTTTAAACCAGATCTCCATGGATTAGAAAGATGGCTAAAAACTAACAATTTGTAGGAATGACAACAACATTGTACATATATCTTGGACAAGTTTTGTAGGCAAACAATGAACTAGGCCCAGAGTTGACTAGTATTAGAGTAGACCAGATGGCATTTGGGAAATTATGCAATACTTTTAATAGCCCTAAGCTGTTCTCTGATGCTAAAACCCATCTTTTTAACAAAAAAATATTCTCAAGAATTACCATTACCATCACAGATGACTCAAAAAAGCAATACTAGTAGGTAATGGCTTATCACCAGTGGTGACGTTAGTTGTATTAACAGAAATATAAATGCTCAGTGTTCTTTCTACTGTCCCACACTGCTTCCAAGAGAGAATAAAAGAAAGAGATAAGATTTTAGAATTTCAGAGAATACCTATGAAGTTTTAATTTCTAATAATTACTAATTATATAGCACTCTGGAGTTCCTAGTCAATTTCCTCACAAATAACTTCTCAGGTAGGTAAGGATAGCTTTATCATCTCTTTTTACAAATGGGACCTGAGATCCAGAGAAGTTATGAGATTTACACTCTATCACACAGCTATTAAGAATCAGAAATGAGTTTCAAACTCGGGTCAAAAACAAGAACAAAGATCTTTCCTTTTATGTATGGTTTTCCCCCCATTCCATTGTAAGCTCCTTGAGGGAAGGAACTGTCTTTCATTGTTCTTATTTGTTTTCAAGTACTTAGCTACAGTGCCTGGCACAGGGTCGGTGCTTAATAAATGTTTATTGTATTGTGTTGAATCTAGAGACATGAAAGCCTCTCAGAGTCTACCTAGCCCCAAACTCTCATTTTACAGAGGAAGAAACTAAAACCCAGGGAAGTTGCATGATTTGCCTAAGGTGACATAGGCAGTAAGCATTTAATTGGGATTTGAACCCATGTTCTTTAACTTGAGATCTAGTTTACTTCCCTCTATACCAGATGTGTCGCACACTTTTCCTGTGGGCCTAATTCCCAAGGGCAGGGAACCAGATTGAAAAGTAATTAGGAGATATTTAATAAAATAAATACCAATAAAATAGGACATAGATAATGTTAGTATGTGGTTTTCTAAGTCAATATGCCCCCTGCAGGCATCCTTTTGTATGGTTTAGTGACCCCTGTTTTTATTTGAATTTTAAATCCCTGCTGTGTACTATGATGCCTCCATTTATCATGTTCTATTTTATAGACATATTGTTTAATTCTCAAACAAATATAGTTCTCTCTGAATATCAATTACTTTGTATCTGGTAGCATTTCATTTTTGCCTTCATACACCAAAGTGTTAAATATAGAGCAATGTCTATGATAAAAAACTTTTCTGTCCCTTACGTGTATATATGGATATGGATATGGATAGATAGATGATAGATAATAGATAGCATTTATTTTCCTGCCTATAGACTATTTTCTTCCTATAGAATATAAGCTACTTGAAGGCAGGAACTATTCAATTTTTGTCTTTATATGGGAGTACTTAACACAGTGCCTAAGGCATTCATATGAATACATATTGCATTCAATCAATACTTTTTGAATTGAACTGAAAATGACATTCAACTGAGAACTGTACTGTTCTTATAATATGGATAGCTTTTCCTTGAAAGAAAAGTCATTAGCAACTTTGGCTGAATGAATCTAAATAAAACTTTGAATATGCATCAGATTTGCCTCTTCATAAATCTACTACAATGAATAAAAGAAGCAATACATTTTTTTTTTTAAATCAGAGGAAAACAATTTAAAATGAATGTTTCTAGAAAGTAGAAAGAACACGTGTAGTAGATGAGATTCTCAGCTAGTCCTAAGCTCTCTGTTTCTGATTGGATCCTTGACTTGAAGCAATCTCCTTTTACCTCAGTTTTCATGTGCACAAAATGGAGATAGGTTGCCAGGAAAGGTTGGGTTCCCCCTTGAGAGAAGTCTTTAAGGGAAAGCTGAGTGGCTATTTGTTGGGTAAGTTGGAGATGAGACCAAGGAGAGTGGGTTCAAACTAGGGGAAAATATTGGAGGGGGAGTCCCTAGAAAGGGCAGAAAAAAGGGGAGGGGCACTAGAGGGGAGGGAAGAGAAGGGGAGAGAATTAAAGGGGAGGAAATAAAGGAAGGGAAGGGAAAGGAATAGGGTTACCATAGTCTGCCCCCCCAAAATTATTGATATGCAAACCAAACCAAACCAATCCAAACGAAACCAAGAAACCCAGCATGCTGTGCTTGGTATACAAATGGAATAGGAAAAGAAAACATTCTATAAAAACCTATTAATATAAAAATTTAAAGAACATATAAAAAAACCCAATATCCCTTATATCACACAATTCACATTGCAGTAAATACTCAGAAAATACAGTCTCATGAATTTCAACTTTTTGTAAATTGCCTCCTTGAAAAATGAAACGGCTTTTTCTTTTTCCCTGGGATATTTAATTTTTAAATCTCTATGATTTGGACACGAGATCTAGTTTATTTGAAAACTGAGGGGAAATGCATTCAGAAATACTTCAAAATAAATGGTATTTTTCTTGTTAAGTGCATATGCATTTAACTTTTTCTAATTAAAGAATAATTAAACATTTAAAAACATAAGCTTTATTATAAAAAAATAAATATGGACTAAAAAATTCTTAAATGCAATTTTATTCATAAAAGCTACTTTTTAAAATGATAAATTCAAAAAAGTAGTGGCTACCCATCATAAAATGAGACTGTCAGAGCACAAAATTGAATGTTCATAGAGTCAGAGATATTTGGTTCACAGCATACGTTTCAAGTCCTTACTAAGAATGGTGTGAGGATTTGAACATTAAGCATAACTATATGTTTCATTAAGTATTTATATGAAAATATAATTATATTCTGTCCTTAATATGTAATTAATAGTTTCTTAGTTGATTAACCAAGGAACATTTGTAGTGACAGATAACTGACAATTTTATGTATTGTAATTTTCTTTGAAATTCGCCAGTTTTATAAGGAAGGAAGGAAATAGCATTTTTTAAGTGCCTCATATGTGCCAGGAACTGTGCCAAGTGATTTACAAATATCTTATGTGAGTCACACAACAAGGAGTTATTGTCATCACCATTTAATAGTTAAAAAAACTGAGGCAGTTAAAGTGATGTGCCCATGCCCAAATAGCTAGTAAGTGTCTGATGTCAGATTTTAGCTCCAGTCTTCAGGACTCCAGGTACAGCACTATCCACTGTCCCATCTCACTGATTCATCTATGATGAATTTAAAAAACAATTCACACTTAATGATAATACAGTGGAACACAAACATATATGAAATGTAGTTGACCCAGGACCCCTAATAGACTGTACTGGAGAACCCTGGTCATTTGCAGTGATGCCCCAGCCTCTCTCATTAGTCTTGGTGATAGATCACATCCTCCTCCAGGTATATAGAGTGAACTAAATGGCCTCCCAGAAAAGGATAGCAGCAAGTTGATTTAACTGAAGATTTCCTTTCACCATTGTGCTACCAAACATATGGCTAGAGTCATAATGAACAAATCAGAGCCAGGTGGGCTCAGCTCAGTTCTGCAGTGACTGGCCAAAGGCATACCTAAACAGTGAACTCAATGGGAAGCCCATCTGTTGTTCCCTTTCCTCTTTTTATGTTTTTTTACCTCAAAGGCTGATTTTCTCGCCCCTTTCATTTCTCTTTTATGGCGAATGCATTTGAAGGGGATCCCAAAATCCCTCCTTTTTTTTTCTTTCAGAAAATTTGAGGGAAATGATTTCCCCACGTTACATACTATGGACAGGTTTCTGAAAAATGCATATCCATTGGTATTCTCCCTTTCTTTCTCACCTTTCTTTTTTTCCACCAGTCTTAACTTGTCTCTTCTTGAAAAAGAAGAGTAACTTTCTCTTTTTGAAGATTCCAACACATTTTACTTTCTTCTGTCTCCAGGTACATTCTAGGATGTTGACAGGTGAAGCTTTTTTTCTCTCCCCATATTTGTCCTTCCCTTTCTTTTCACATTAACTCTCATCTGGCTTTTCCTCTCTGATACCTGTATAATTTCCCCTTTATCTCACATTCCTATCATTCAACTTCTCCATGTTGAGTGCTGATTCTGCTCTAACTTATTGGATTCCCCACCAATTATCATTCTCTGAGGAGAACTAGGTTTCTGTACCTTTAATTACCTTTAGCCCCTCTCAGCTAAGTCCACTCAGGCCCTATCCTTTCTTCTCAAACTTTCTAACCTTTGCACAGTAAATTGGAACATCTGACCTAATGCCTGCCATACCCCCCAAATCTACTTCTATCAGAGTATTGATGTTTCCTTGGAAATACCTTTGACCTAGTGGGAATCCACTGATGGTCTAGTCTTATGAGCTAAAACTGAAGAAGTAGTTGATTTTGGTAGCTTTCCAGCCTGTCTGAAAATTCAGAGTTTTCATGGCTATAAAAGTCTGACTCCGATGTTTCATGATGGCATGAAAGTGGCCTTGGGCTCTCAAGGACAATGCTAGTGTGGCACAAACCCTGGTAGGTCTTATCAAATTGGGACAGCAAGGTGAGTACAAGATCAGAGATGGCCTACGTGTCTGTTGCCCCAAGACCAGCCTGGCTGTTTGGAGAGACTTATCACTAGGATGGATATCAGGTGAAAAACCGGGGGGAGAAGTAACTCACACACAGTATCTCACAAAAAATCCATCAAATAAACTGTGGAGACATTAAGGTCTACTCATTTTTAGAGGGAGATCCTATATTGATGACATCACAAATCCCTGAAGTAGGAAATATTTACATATATGGAGACAGACAAATGAAGCAACTGGTAGAGACTGTTTTTGTCATCCATGACCTCTTCCAAAAGTGGAGTTGCTAGGTCGGGTTTCAGGCCCAGAAAAAGAAGAAACTGACATATGAGGATCACAGAAAATTGGAGGCACCAACTTCCATTCAAGTTCTAGCTAAACTCATTTTCCCAAAGGACTGATGTCCATATCATGAGACATCAATATGTTCATGGATAGAGAATGATGTAATTATCAAGGCATGGAAAGGACATTCCAGACCAGGGCTGCTGAGAGAAGCCCTAATGTGACTGTAGTGAGAGACCCACATATGGCAGCGTTGTTCTTATGTGGCTTGAAGGAAGGTAGAATAGACATCTCTGGTCTTTTCTCCCCCTACCCTTCTCCAAGGAAGACTTTCACTCCTCTCCAGAGGTGAAGCAGGAGATTGGGGACAGAGATCTCTCAGCTTTCCTCAGAGAAAGGGGTTACTGGGTTACTAGTATATTTTTATGCTCTCTTAAATATTGTTATTTGGGACTATGATCTACTTTTTGAGCTAACTTCTGATTATTTTGTCATTCTTATTGGGAGGAGGACCCCAAGCTCTATATTCAAGTCTTGACCCCTTTCCCACCAAATAATTCTGCCATAACAAACACACATAGAGAAGAGTAAAGAAATCCATTTATCCAAATAGGTCACAAAACAAAGCAGAGAAAGTTTCTATATGAGAATATACACCAAACAATACAAAGTGAAGGAGCTTTTCCATTGGGAGTAAGATAACTCAGCTAAACCAAGAGAGAGAGATCCAAAGGGAAATCTCCAAAGTTTCTAAGTCTAGCAAACTGAGGACAAGGACATGATGGAGACTGCTGGTTCCTCTTATGTCTTTTCCTTCAGCAACCTGAAATGCGGATGGTGTTTTCTATCTTTCCTCTAGAAGCTGAAAGCCAGGAGCATCCAAAGAGACTCAATAGTTGAAGAGTCTTGAAGGGGACTGGTGTCTGAAGAGTCCCAAAAGCAGAGTGGCTGAGAACTGAAGCTCTTTAACCTCTCATCAGCTCTGCCCCAGTAAGGAAAGTGTCCCAAAACAGTGGCCCTTGGGACAAGGTTCCATCACCTAGGAGAAGTTTACTGTCTGAGCACCTCACCTGGTTGTCCACTTGGCTATTAGAGGGCCCAGTCTTTCTCCCTTTCCTCATTTCTCTAAGTTTCCACTTAACCTTTAGGGAACTTTTAATTGGGGGCCTAGAGGCAATTTTAAGTTTTCAAAGCCAGGGAAAGTTATATCTAGAACAGTGTTTAGCAAACTTTCCAACAGCATGGGGAAGATGTACTTCATACTAATTGCCAACACCCCTGATGGGATCACACTGCTCCATGACAACAACGTTAAAGGAGCCCCTATTTTGTCCACAATTTTCTTGTACTCCATAGCAGTGCTGTGCCATAGATGGCTAGCTGCCAGTTACCTTCCCTATCCATATTCCTAGCCCAGCTCCTATCATTTCATGGCCTAATCACTAAGACTACCTCATGGCATGAGAAGGAAGGAAAGGAGTAATCATATAAAGCCTACCATGTACCAGGCACTATGGTAGTTACTTTACAAATATTATCTCATTTGATTTAGCATGGATGCTAAGAAAAGCCTTCTTTCAAATTCCTAATGCATTATGTTTATTAGAGTAGTATTCAAATATATTATATAGTATTAGTGAGGCCAAATGGCATTCATTCTCTTTGGTCGCTTGCAGATCATCCATCAATCACCAAACACTTATAAGTGCCTACTATGTTCCAGATGCTGTGATAGTTACTTTGCAAATATTATCTCATTTGATTTAGCACAGATACTAAGGAAAACCTTCTTTCAAATCTCTTTTTGAGGTGAGGAATCACCAGTTTCATGTGGCCTTGAGGCCACAGGTTCCTCTCCCCTGCTCTAGTCCTAACCCTTTATATTACAATTGGAAGAAACTGGTCCTAAAGTATGATGTTCAGTGACTGTCCCAAGATCACACAGCCTAATGGAGGAGTGAAAACGCAATTCCAACTATTTCTAAAGTATTTCTGAGTGTTCTTGTGGAGACACATATTTAGCCTGCACTGAAGAAGAACATAGGACTTTCATTCAACCTTATACCAACAATTTCTGGGTTCTCCAGGTTTTGCTAAATGTAACCAGAAATGAGTGAAGAAATAGGTAGCATGAGCCAAAAAGGAGACTGCATCAGTCATGCGGTGTGTGATAAATCCATTTGGTCAGGTTCCGTGGACTAGTTCATTCTTTAAAGAAAAAAGAAAATGCATGTGGTTTTCAGCTTTCAAGGCCCAGAGGCTGGTTTTCATTAGAACCCTGAGCTAGGTCTTATCTATAAAGCTGAAACCTCTGACTCTTTGGTAGTGAGTGCAGTGAGTGAAAATGAAGGACATGTAATCTTTTCTTCTTCTTTTCCCCCTTAAATGTAATTATTTCAGCAAATTCAGCCCGGCTGGGCAGGTTCAGTAGTCCTACCAAGTTTCCCTTCATCATCAGTGATAGAGTGAGTAGTGGTTATTTATATAGCAGAGTGCAGCCTAGACTCCTAGTCATTATCATGTCGTTTTTCTCAGCCCATCTTGAACTTGAGGAACTAGGGAAGGGTCATGTGTTTTTTGGAGCAATTCAGAAACATTGGGGACATTTTAGAAAGTGTCCTCAGCCACATTTTGGATGACTTGACATTTTAAAAAAAAAGATTAACATGTAGACAATTTGTTTATCTTGGCCAACTTTCTGGCTAGTTATAGATCCATAGGAATTTTTATTGAAAAGGACATTCATTTTCACATGTGTGAAATAAGGATACTGGCATCAGCGATCTTTGAGAACTGAAGGAGTCAAACAACTTACTCAGCATCTCACAGGTAGTGTTAGAGTTGAGATATTGTCTAATGCAATTTCCATTGCACTATGTATCCTAAGAAGAAAACGTAGGAATCATGGTATACTAAATATCTTTTCCTTCATCTGGAAAAGGATAATATAGTGGAATTCCAGCTGACTCTAGAGTCAGTGATCCTTACTTCAAATACTGCTTATGGCATTTTTGTCATTTAGTTGTTTCAGTTGTGTCCAATTCTTCGTGATCCTATTTGGGGTTTTCTTGGCAGAAATATTAGAATGGTTTGCCGTTTCCTTCTCCAGTTCATCTGACAGGTAAGGAAACTGAAGCAAACAAGATTAAGTGACTTGCCCAGGGTCACACAGTTGATAAACGTCTGAGGCTGGATTTGAACTGAGGAAGATGAATATTTCTGACTCCAGGCCCATGGCACTCTATTCATGTTTCCCCTCTAAATGGTAGGGACCTCATCTTACTAATTCTTGTTCCTTCTCCATCACAAATGCAGCAGCACTTTAAAAACAGTAACACACATCTTTGATTTTATCTCTGTGGGGACTTCCTGATGAAGGAACTCTTTCTATTGATTGTTCTGCCATTGTATAGTCTTCAAGGATTGTCTGGGACCCTAGGAGATTAAATCAGGCAGCAAACATTTATTAAGTGCCTACTATGTGCCAGACTCTGTTCTAGGTGATGGGATTATAAAAAAAAAAAGGTAGAAAGCAATCCCTACCTTCAAGAAGCTCACAGGCTAATGGGGGAGACAACACATAAAAAGAAGTTGAAAAGTGACTGAGAGGGTACCCAACATGGGGGCATGATGAAGTCCAGAGTATGGATAACTTGGCATAATCCATCCCTTCCCACCAATGGAAAAAACACCTAGGGGATCATCTACTACAATGTCATTTGTGAACATCATAAGGCCAATGCACAATGAGGATTTCTAACTTCCCAAGTCCATTTTGGGGGTCAACTTGTTATTAGCTTTGAATGAACATATCTTTTGCTTTGTATTCCTTTCAAAGAGAGTGACTCTTTCCCAGAGGCAGGGTGGGATCATGGAAAAGTATTATATTTTGAGACCAGTGACATCGATGATTTTTGGAGGAGGGAACCTTAACCATCATCGAATCCAACTCTCTCATTCTATAGTTGAAGAAACTGAGTCCCAGAGAGGCAATGTGACTTGCCCAGAGTTAAAGAGCAGAGCTAAGATTAGAAAGCCAAGTTCTTCTGACTTCTTGGTCCAGTAGATCTCTCTTCTCCAGAATCTTGCTTTCTTTTGCACAAAGCCAAGAGTCCAGCTGACTTCATTTGGCTGTCAGCTCCATTGATTTTCATCATTTTTAAACTTCCCTCACTCAAAGGTGAGGGTAGGATGACCACACCTGAAAGGGGAGGACAAGACTGAAACACCTAAAAATTAGCTTGGATTCTTTCTCTCCAAAACATGAATGCGTTAATATATTAATGTACTGGCAACTTACACGTTTAAAAGCTGTATGCCAAACCCTCTTTTTCTATCATCAAATCAATGAGAATGCATCATTGTGAGGGGAAAAATTAAACTGAATAACAGACTAGGATACATGAGCCAAATTCCACAAGAACACCCTTGAGCTCAGGGTCCTCATTTCTATCCTTTGATAATATTTAGAAAACCAAATGTTTCAAAAATTTAAAAGGAATCTTGGATGATTTACAGAAATAGTAAAGTCATCAAAACACCCTGTGGATATTGCATTTTTATAGGCACATTTATCCTGATGGATTAGAGCTGTGCCCAGGGCAGTAGGGATAAGAGATCAAGGGACTCTAAAGAGACAAGGATAGCCATCCTCACAGTTGAGAAGGCTCTTAAATCCTTCCAAGTTACTGAGTAGGCATGTCTGCATGTGCGGGAATTTGGACTAGGTGACCTTTCACATCCCTTTCAACACTAAATTCTAGGATTCTCCAAGCTGAGGGATAAAATGGCAAATATAAAAGTAGGAGTCAGGCAACCTATGAGTTCTAGACCTAGTTCGATCATTGATATACTAAGTATGACCTCAGACAAGTCCCAGAGTCCCTTTGGTCCTCAGTTTCCTCATTATATAATAATGGGGTTGAACTGGGTGATCTCTTATGTCTCTTCCAATATGGATTGTTTGATCTAATCAATGTAACGATCATCCTAACTCCAGAGGACCGGTGATGACGGATGCTCCCCACCTTCTGACTTAACGGTGATAATTTCAGTAAATGGAATGAGACACACATTTTTGTACATGATTCATGTGGGAATTTGTTTTGCTTGAGTATGTATATTTGTTGTTGTTTTTTTTCTTCCCCAGCACCATGTTGGGAAGGGTAGGAGAAGGGAACAGGGAGAAAAAATAAATCCTTGATAATTGAAAAAAAATTAAATCAAAAAAACTTTAAAAATTATTCTATGATCTCAGGAGGATGTCAGTCAGTATAGCAATAGTAGAAAGTCCACTGGAAGAAAGATCAGAAGTCCTTGGTCCTACGTATCTATTTGGGTACTTCTAGCTGTTTTGACTTGGACCATTTTAGTTTCCTTTTGTGTAAAATTCAGGTAATAATACTTGTTCTGTTTACTTTCACAAAGTTATTGTAAAGCTGCTATATGGTTCTATATAAGGTATGTAGCATATATATAAGATATATTATGTTAATATATGTACAGAGTCAGTAGATTCTACATATACATAAGATATATTAATATTTTTATTATACTACTTTATAAAATGTAAGGAATTGCAGCTACTATTAATTATAATGTGAGAAACAACATAGTATAACTGAAGGAAAGTAAGCCTTGAATCAATAAAACTGTAGATCTGGTCCCTTAAATTAATTATAATAGTTATTTGTTTATCATAATAATCAATGAATTAATGGGAGACAGAATTCATTAGGAAAATGTCACCTGTTCACTCTACTGAAGCCCTTTATTTGTAGATTAGATAGGCCATGAATAATCTTACAAAATTTTCATTCCTCTACCTCTTTTCCCAGATACGTAATAAATTTACTCATGTGCTATTATATTGTGGAATTGCCTAAAGGAAAATAAATAGTTTAGTCTTTATCTCCTTAAAAAGATCAGCCTTTCCTAATGGACCATTGCCTAGAAATCTAAGATAGCAGAGGCTAAGATTTGAGTTTTGAAAGTAGACATTTATTTATTTGAGCAAGTTTCTTTGCATAGGGTTTTGTGAGTCTAAAACTGCCCTATCCCATGTCCTTACTGGCAGAGCTAAGTTAGGAAGGGGAAACAGTAGACTCAGTCCCTAAAAGTGGTAAGATATCATCACAAAATGAGGACAAGGACTACTCATGTAGATGATATCATAAAAGGCTACATCGTTGGAGGAGGGGTGTGAATCAGACAGTGAGCTCTCCCATATTTCCTGTATCTTGCCTCTGGACTTCCCAGTCAAAATCTTCCATCTGCCACTAATTTTCTGCCTCCATCCAAATCCCTTGAATCTCGGCAATCCAAAGAAACCTTAGTACTTCTCTGACCTGACTTTTTAATTTTTGTTTACTTGGATCCCAGCTTGAACCATTATTCTTTTAGCCTATGAGGAGAAAGGAGAATTACTCCTTTCCAGTCCAAGTACTTGACCTAATTACCAGTGCATGTCAGTCTTCTCCAAGTCAGTTAAGTTGTCATTGGTCATCTTTATGACCCAGGTTTGATAATGGCAGAGACTAGGCGATAGTAGTGACCATAAACTCTCTCCTCTGAAGCAGAGGTGTCCAACACTCTTTCATGTGGCCAGGAATCAGATTAAAATGTAATTGGGAAATTTTTAACAATTAAAAAACAGTACAATAGAATACAGATAATGTTAATATGTGGTTTTCTAAGTCAATATATGGCCTGTAGGGAAGCTTATGTATGGGTTTATTTCTTCCACTCCTTCTATTTAAGCCTGACACCACTGCTCTAAGGAATTAGCTGTGCTGTAAAGAACATCTGCTGTACTGTGGGAAAACAAGTCCTAGGTCACACAATAGATGAAGTCACAGGATAGCCCTGGTCTGTGTCTCCTCCATCATTCAGATGATAAGTCTTAGGGCCTACCAGCTAAAGTTACCTTTCTAAGTTTGTATTCATCCTATGTTTCATTATCTTTTCCATAAAGGATATACATCAGTCCTGGATTCTGCCTTTTAAGTGATTGCCCACCATCAGAGCAGGTAGTATCTATGGTTCAGGATGTCCATGACTCCCAGAGGTGATGGGGTCATTTCCAGACTTAATAGACTGGCAAAAGAGAGGGCCCAAAGATAGGATATGGGAGAAAGCACACAATGTATTTGCTCCCCAGCATTGGTGGAGATCTTTCCCTGTGCCATCCCACGGAGCCACACTATGAAAGTCTTCAGGAGTCCAAGTCTGTGACCTTACAGGTTCAGCTGGTCTATGACTATAATATGTCAGTCCTTGGCAAAGAGGATACATACCTTTCATGAACAAAAGACTAAAGGACAGGTTGTATCAGACCAACCGTTCTTTCTCCCCTGAAATTCTCTGGCTCTCATTTGTGATCCAGGAGGTATGGACCTCCTGGGCTGAATCTCTGCTCCTGCAGCTAGTTTTCTGTTTCTGTCCCAACACTTTACAGATCGACACTCCAGAGGTCTTGGCCCTGACCTAGGCTGGCCTTTTGTTCTGAACTCCCTTGGATACCAGTTTAAATCCTGTCCTCCCTAGGAGAGGACTCTCTTCCCAGCATCATACTTACTGTAATTATTGGTATACACTGACCCTTCCCTACACAGGCAGGCAGGTGAGAAGCATTTATTAGGTGCTTAGTCTGTGCCAGGCACTGTACTGATTGCTGGAGACTTAAACAGAAGGAGAAACCCAGCCTTGACCTCAGGAAGTATATACGTTCTTGTGGAGGAGATATATAAATAGTTACTTACATAAAAAGATATAGGCAGCTAGGTGGTATGTGAATAAAGAGCTGGCCCTGGAGTAGGGAGGACCTGAGTTCAAATCTGTCTTCACTTATTAGCTTTGTGACCCTGGTTAAGTCACTTAACCCTGTTTGCCTCAATTTTCTTATCTGTAAAATGAGCTAGAGAAGGAAACGGCAAACCATTCCAGGATCTCTGCCAAGAAAATCTCCCAAAAGGGGTAATGAAGGGTTAGACACGACTAATTAAGTAAACAACAAAATATCTACAGAGTTGATAGAAGGTGATCTGAAAGGGAGACAATACACCTGGGGGAATGAGGAAAGGCCTCTTACTGAAGGTCATGTAGAGTTGAGTCATGAAGGAAGCCTGGGAAAGCAAGGGAGGTGACAGGCTCGGTCATTCTAAGCACGAGGCATAACCAGGATAAAGATTCAGTGTTTAAGGGACTACAAGGAAGACAGACAATGTAGTTAGCTGATGGAGCATACGGAAGGGAATAAAGTATAAGAGCACTAGGAGTTGGCTGGGGCTTCCTGTTTTCAAAGCCCGTTCTCCATTCACTCGCTTAGGCCATGCTTCTCTCATACATACGTTTCAGAGTCTTTCTGAGTGCATTTAGTGCCTTGAGGCTGCAGGTTCCCCACCATGCCTGCATGAAACAAATCAAATACTTGGAGGTGAAAAAGAAGTACCCACATGTTTCATCATGGGCTGCTTAAATCTTTTATTTCCCAAGCCTTTTCCACCTGTGACACAACTGGAACTTGTTGAAACAAGAGAGGATTTATTTCCCCTTCTGTACCTGGCTAGAGTATGAATGGTTTTATGTCTATGAAGATTTAATACAGACCCACCCTCAATATAGCATACATTTGGAATTGCTGGGCCAGTGATGGGCACAGGCTTGGTTGTTTCTCCCATTAGAATATGACCTACCTGGGGGCAGAGACAATGACTTTTGCCTTTCTTTGTATCCCAAGCTCTTAGCACAGTGTCTAGCACATAGTAAATGCTTAATAAATATAGTGAATGCTTGTTGACTGATGATCTGTTGGTCTGATCCATGCATATCATCTTTGGATCCCAAATAGGGTGAAGGTCCTCTCAGGGATTGAAACTTGACTCAGACAGTTAAGTGGGAGATTGTCTCCATTTTCTAGTAGTTCCATTTTCCAAACAAGGATAACTGTGTCACAGATAGGTTAAAGTGACTTAATTCAGGGTCCTATGGTCATCATGGAAGCCAAACCTGGTAGTAGGGCCTCCTCATGTCCACCTGCAGTACTCCTGTCTCTTGTGTTCATGTGGTTACTTTTATGTAACATCAGTTCATATTACACTACAATTCCTGACCTGACTCCCTGCATTTATTAAGTGCTTACTGTACGCCAGACCTCGTGTTACATGCTGAGAATACAAATAAAGTAAAAAACATAGCCCCTGCTTATGAACAACTCACATGCAAAGAAGACAGAAACTAGTCTTAGAGAATGGAGAAAATGTTCTCTGCTTGAGACTACCTTTCCATTCTCTCAGTTTTCCTTAATTCAACTGAATAAAATCTCGTGAGAACCAGTCCTGAGTGTGCTTTCCTCCCATGTTAAGCTTTATAGTCTGAAATCACAGTCTGGGGGCAGGGTCAATGGAAATGCTTTGATGTGTATGTGTGTATGTGTGTGTGTGTGTGTGTGTGTGTGTGTGTGTGTGTGTGTGTGTATGTATATGACAGCAAATTAGTTTAAATTACATTTTAAAAAAGTATTTACATGCAGCCAACTAAGATCTGCCTCTTGGATGGGTTAGTTTCAAAAAAATTTTTTACTTTATTTTTTATTTTTCAAAAAGCAAGTTATTATAAAAGGTCAAATTTTCCTCCTTTGCTCTTTGCTGTAAAAGTCCAGACTGGACATGTTCTGACCTCAGACCATCCCTCCCACTCCCTTCACTGCAGATTGGAGAAGTGTGTTTTTATTTGAAAGGGTCAGAACATTCAGAATTTGCCATCCCAAATATGTGTGTCTCTCTCCCCCACCCCCCAGATCCAAAGCCCTAAAATATAAATCCTTTTAAAATGGAAAGAGCAATGCCAAAGGGAATGGAATATTTTTTGGTCCCAATCCCAAACTGAAAGATAGCACTGAAACAGGAAATACATGATTTAAATATCCACTCAGCATCTCAGTAACATTTATATATTCCAAAGATGCAAGGTTAAAAGTTTTTAGTGTGGCCTGGGAATGTTCCAAACTACTCTGGCTTCATAGCTTGAGGGGAAACTTTTAAGTGACTACAAAATATTTGCAAGTAACCATTTTTCTTAGGCAAGAACAGTTAAGAAGAATGACACAGGACAGTCTCTGGTATTTGCTCAGTGGCCTTGGAAAAGGCATAGTTTCGATGTATGTAACCACATTGCTTTTCTTTCCTGAAAGAACTTTTTGAGAGATCTACCAATACAGAGTGATAAGGCCTCCCCAGTCCTTACTTCCTTTCAAGAAACAAAGAGAGACACATCTCAGCAGTGACCTAAGGACTCTCCCCACCATCCCCTACCCCAGTCCCTGGAGTTAGGACTACACAGTATGACTGTGGGCAAGTAGATCATAAGCTTAGGCCTTGATATCTTTTGGATGGCAATGGACAGGGCCACTGTAGATAATAAACAGTGTATGGATGAGGACAAACTAGTTGGTTCACTGAGATATTACTCCCTAGACTTGCCTCTGACTGTCTGCAGCCTTAACTGCATCCTGAATGCTAATCAAGTTTCTCCATGGAAGGGGACAGAGGAGGGATGCCTATTGATGGCCTTAGTTACTGAAGCATTTTTAACAGGGACAAGAGTGCCTAAAATGTAAGTGAGACAAATGAAGGGACCAAAGGAGGACCCAAAAAATCTGTTATATCCTGGAACACAGAAAAAATGAGAAGCAAGACTGTTTATGTACATAGGAAAAATAGGTGAGTGCCTGTGTAATGGATAGGAGGCCTCCCAAGAGGTCCAAAACACACTTTCCCTGTGGTCCTGTAATAGTGGCTAAAATTTCTGCAGCATGAATCTTTGGGAGCTGAGCCCCATGTTAAAATAAGGTCTTACACATGGGTTTTTGTAGTTCAGTTGTTTCAGCTGAGTCCAACTCTCCATGGAATTTTCTTGGCAAAAACACTGGAGTGGTATGCCATTTCCTTCTCCAGCTCATTTTACAGGTGAGGAAACTGAGGCAAATAGGGTTAAGTGACTTGCCCAGAATCACACAGCTAGGATGTGTGAGGCTGGATTTGAATTCAGATCTTCCTGATTCCAGATCCAGTGCTCAGTCTACTGTGCCACCTAGCTGTCTTACACACATTACTCTACATTTCTCAGGGTGACCCCAAACAGTACATCAGGCCCTTCTATCTTCCACTATCTCTCAAAATCTATCCATGACACTTTCTACCTGTTTCATCCTCTGCCATCCCCTTCTCCTTTTGTCTTCAATCTTTCCCAACATCCAGGTCTTTTCCAATGAATCCTGTCTTCTCATTATGTAGTCAAAATATTTCAGCTTCAGTTTCAGATTTAAGAAATGCTCTAGAATATAAGTGAACAGTTAGTAGTATAGTGGATAAAGTGCCAGTCCTGGAGTCAGGAAGATTTTTCTTTCTGAGTTCAAATCTGGCCTAGCTGTGTGACCCTGGACAAGTCACTTACTCAGAAACCTTGTTTGCCTCAGTTTCCTCTTCTGTAAAATGAGTTGGAGAGGGAAGCAACAAACCACTTCAAGTGATGCAGTGGATAGGTCACTGGGCCTGGAGTCAGGAAGACCTGAATTCAAATGTGACCTCAGTCACTTAACTAGCTATGTGAACAGACAAGTCACTTAACCCTCTTGCCCAGGATCACATAGCTAGTAAGTGTCTGAAATTAGATTTTTTTCCTTATGGAGGCAAGTTGTGTCAGACCAACAGTTCTTTCTCTCCTGAAATTCTCTGGATCTCATTTGTGATCCAGGAATCATGGACCTCCTGGGCTGAATCTCTGCTCCTGCAACTAGTTTTCTGTTTCTGTCCCAACATTTTAGACATTGACACTCCAGAGAAGCCTTGGTCCTGACCTAGGCTGGCCTTTTGTTTTGAGCCCACTTGGTTCCTAGTTCAAACCCTATCCTCCCTAGGAGAGACTCTCTTCCTAACATCAGGCTTATTGTAATTACTGGCATAGGTTGACCCTTCCCTAGATAGGCAGGCCGGTGATAAAAAATAATAGGCACATAGTCTGTGCCAGGCACTGTGCTAATTGTTGGAGCCATAAAGGCAGAAACCAGTCCTTGCCCTCAAGAATATAATACATTCTTGTTGGGGAGACATTTAAATAATCACGTACATAAAAAGATATAGGCAGGTAGAGGGTATAGTGGATGGTATGCTGGCCCTGGAGTAGGGAGGACTTGAGTTCAAATCTGTCTTCACTTATCAGCTGTGTGACTCTGGGCAAGCCATTAACCCTGTTTGCCTCAGTTTCCTCATCTGTAAAATGAGCTGGAGAACAGTATCTTTACCAAGAAAACCCCAAGTCATGAAGAATTGGACAGGACTAAGTGACTGAACATCAAATAGAATATAAGCTTTTTGAGAGTAGGGATTGTTTCGTTCTTTGTATTTATATCCTCAGCATCTAGCATCATGCCTGGCACCAGTAGGCACCTAATCGATGCTTATTAATTGATTTGAGTTCAACCCGTGCATGAACAAAGATTCTCACATTTTACTTTTGGATGACTTTTACTGTAAAAAATTGTTCTTGGCCTCAGTCTCAGTTTATCTCTTTGTAGCTTATTGCTGCTGGTGCTGACCTTTGGAGACAAGCAGAGTAAGTTTTCTACCTCATAACTGTGCTTCAAATACTTGCAGACAACTGTCATGTCCCTACTGAGTCTTCTCCAGTTCATCCACTCCCTCTCCTGGATGCTCTCCTGGTTAGTTGTGTGTAGTGGTCACAGCTGAATGCTGAACACCAAGCACAAAATGACCCATGTGTACCAAAGTACAGCCTAAGGAGGACCCTTACCTTCAGAATACTGAAAGTTGTGCGACTCTTAAGGCACCTTAAAGTCAAGTTTTCTTGACTGCTTTCTCATACCACAGACTCATATCAAGCTTGCTGAGTACAAAAAGTCCCAGATCTCTTTCAGAAGCCTTTTGTCTAATCATGGCTTCTCCAACTTGGTCTTGTGAAATTGATTTTTTTTAAACCCAAAAACAATGTTTTATGTTTATCCCTACTAAATTTCATTTTATTCAATCTGCTTCTATCCTGTTAAGATCTTTTGGGATCTTGACTCAGTCATCAAATGTATTAAATACCCCTCCCAACTTTGCATACCATCTATGACTTTACCCAAGCCATTGGTAAAACAGTTCATAACTTTAGATTCATTCTTTCCTCTTCTGTCTCCCTCACCTCCCATAGCAGTCACCAAGCTCTGTCCATTAAAACTCCCCATCTCTCAATTCCATCCACTTCTCTCAACTCATACAGGACACTACCCTAGCTCAAGTCTTCAACATCTCTTATCTGTGTAATCAATCTGCCTATTTCCAATCTGTCCCTTCTCCAATATTTTCTCCCTATAGCTACTAAAATAATCTTCCAAAGACACTGTTCAACTGTGTTGTTCCTCAGCACAAAAACATTCAGTGGCTCCCTGTTGCGACTAGAGTAAAATTCCAACTCCTCCCACAATTTGATTCCAACCTAGATTCTAGCCTCATTTCATGGTATTTCCCTTCATGGACTAGATCTACATTTTACCTGAATCTGAATACTAACTGTTCCCCAAACTCAGCATTACAACTCCCTTCTCCAAGTGTTTTCACGGATTATCCATCCCCCATGCCTAGAATCACTCCTTCCTCAGAATCCCTTGTCCTTCTCCAAGGCTCAATTTGGGGGCTACCTCCTCTAGGAAGTTTTTCCTGATTGCCATTTTTCCATACTCTTCCTTCTCTGCTTTCTCTTTATTATATGTATTTGGGCATACACTGTATTCTCTTACACCCCTATCATTATAATGAAAGAGCTTTGAAATCAGGAATGATGTCACTTTTGTCCTTATATTCCCAGGACCTTGCAAAGTATCTGACATATAGTAGAGGCTTAATAAATGGTCAACAAATTGAATGGAATTGAATATTGATTATAGGATCAGAGTCTTTTGGGGGTGTAATGCAGTACTTTTGACCAGATACTATCTGCCTCACAGGGAAATGTGTTGGCTTCACATTCAGGAAAGCAATATTATGGATTTCCTAGGAAAAATGAAAAATCTTCATGTCTAAGCAGGTTCTACAACATTATATGATGATTCAGTTACTCTACCAAACCATGTACTTTGCATATGTTGACTATTAAGAAACCAACAAATGAGACTTGTTAGACTTATTAGTCCTGCTTTCAAGGTAACTCATCTCAGTGATGGGAAAAAGGAAATGGGGCAAGGCTATCTGGCAATCCCTCAATGGGTCTCCATTTACATGACTTCTATATCCTTATTTTGTGGACTTGAAACTAGATACTCTAACTGGGGTGCTTTTTTGTTGCTGATGATATTAAGAATGATAACTAGCATAGGGGAATTAGGATGGTGCTTCAGAGGACTGAGATCTAAGGAAAGAGGGCATGTCAAGTCTTCTGACTTCCAAATCCAGAGTTATTTTTGCTATCTACCTTGCTTTTCTGGGTGACGTCTGGAAAGGAAGGGAGGTAAAGAATCTGGAATCTAGACCTTTTTGAGCCTCAGGTGTGCTGGAACATTTGTGTGAGTCTCTGTAAGCATGCCCTTCATTTTGTAAATGATTGTGACTATATAGACAGACAGTATTTAGCAAAACATTTGTTGTACTGGGTTATTTATTGTAACCAGTTCAACAAGCATGGAAAGGGGACACCATCTGCTACAAAGTAAGGATCATTTCCTTTTTATTTGGCCTCTTTGTTTCTTGCTCCCTCCAGTAGAGTCTGAGTAAATATGTACAAGATTCTAGGGGAGTTTGGGATGGGTAGGCTTGCTGGAGGAGGTTGATGGGAATCTGCCCTTATAGAAAATACTGTTACCAGGAAAAGTGTTGCATGAGAAAATTATTTCCATTCTCCCAGCATATGGTGCAGAATAGCACAGCTACAATGATCTGGTTATAATGGACACATGCTCACACACGCATGCACACTCATCGTGTGTGTGTCTGTGTGTTTAGTTTTTGCATGGAATAATCCAGTGTCTCAGAAGATTTCTCTGGTCCCTCTCCATGTAATGACCACTCTATAACTCAAGTATGGTTATATGTTATATGCAAAAGAAAGCTGAACTCTTTCTTAACTATACTTCTTTAAAGTATTCTATCCATAAACCTTGACATCATGGACACAACAAAACCATCGTCCCATTTATAGAGTACACAAAGTCAATGATAAAAAACCACCTGGGAAGACAGAAACCAGTTGGTATCAAGTAGGCCAAGAAGAGTGCACATTGGAATCACAGGACTTGAGTACTTTAAAGGACTTTGGCAAACATTTAGTCCAACCACTTGATTTTGAAGTTCAAAAAGCTACACCTCAAGAGAAGTGACATATCCAAGGTTACTCAGTGATTAATCAAGAGAGCCAAGATTTGAACCCAAGTCTCCTGACTCCCAAGTCCAGTACTCTTTCCATGCCACCACACTGGTTCCCCATTTATAAGACCATTCCCAGGTGTTTTTTATATATCCTGCAAAAGGCTTGCCAGGATGGCAATGACAAGATATGGATATGGATATGCCATGACAAGAGTGAAATTTTGACCAGTTTTTTTTTACCAGTAATAATTTTCAACCTATTTAATTTTTGTTTCATTTGTAATGAGTATATTAAATTTTGCCCTGCTGCATTGGTTACATATTTTTGAGTTATTTAGACAAGCCTAACAAAATTGTCTTTCTGGCAATAAATACACCTCAAAATCTTAATTTCTCATAGAATAAAGACCAAAATATTCAAGAGCATAAAAGACTTAAGATTCACAAGCTATAAATGTGTTCTCAGCCATAAATTTAGTTGAGAAAAGAAGGGAAAAGGCAAATTTACAGACTTCATACCAGTGTGACATTTCTCCCTTAAGATCAGTCTCATGGTACAAACTTGTAGATAGACTGGATGTCTATTTCAACGCTTCAATGCCACAAAGATTTGTGATTTCAACCTCTGCTTTCATAGATCTTTGTTACTCTGTAATGTGATTTTTAAGAGTTGCTATGGCCAAAAAATTCATTGCCCTGAGACTAGCCTGCTAGTTTAAACTGTTCGGAATCGTCTAATTTACATGAAAATAGCAGATTAGAGTAAACAACACTTTCATGTTTATGATGAATCAAACCATTCCTTGAATGATAGCTGTATTCCATCACCTAGTGCTACAGGGTAGGATTATATCAGAGCTTTAACTCTTCTGGCATTTGGCCCTTGAGAATTCAGTCACCTTCACATTCCAATAAGGTATTGGGTTAGGGTGTTAGTAGAGATACAGCTATACTGTACTTAAAAATTACAAAAAGTTTTCTACTCATCATTTCATTTGATTCTTGCAACAACCCTAGGAAGCAAGTAGTTTTATCCCCATGTTTTAGGTGAGGAAACAAGGGTGAAGTGACTTGTTCAAAGCTATTCTGTGATAGAGCTAGGGCTTGAACTGTCTTCTGACTCCATTAATGTTAATGTTCTTTCCATCACATGATCCTTGTTGATGCTTTCTAGATTTAAGTCTAAACTGGAGCTCCAACTAGCACCTCATCCAGTTTGTTAAATCTCCATGTTGGGTTGATAAGAGGAAAAGTAAATTCCATCCTGATAGTTGGTTAATGAAGAGGAGTGTCTGTTTGACATAATGCCTGCCTTTTGTTTATACATGTTTGTGGTGTATTTGAAAGGCTCTGTGTTTATTTGACAAGGCTTATTTCAATTGTCTAATTGAAAGCAGACCCATAACTTCTGTCAAAGGTAGGTATGGCCCACTTCAAAGGAAGGTCACATGTGTCATTATACAGATCAACCCCAGTTTTTACAGTGAAGAGGTAGTTAATGAGATTTTCTCTTTCAGAGCCAAAATTATTTTTAGATTGAATCCAGTGGGTTAGGTTTCTCTGCCCAGTGAATCTAACTATTAACATTCCATTTTGGAAAATGTAACTCAATGACATATCATGATGCCAGTAGCTTCTGTGGATCACCACAGGCACAAGCCAGATGAGAGCTGAGCTCTAAGAAGCAAATGGACATAATGTGGAGTTGGTATACGTCACCCATCCAGGATTTAAAACAAGTAGTCAACTAAGTGACTGTGACTTCACATGCCAACATTTTTGTTTATTTGTAATGGAAAACTGCAAGAACAAGAGGGGGACTGTATACTAGTGGTATTTAGTTATATTCAAACTCAGAAGAAAACTCAAACCAAGCCATCCTTTGTCTAAGACCAATCTCAAATTCCCAGAAACAAATCTTTAGCAGCCATCTGTTCTTAACCTTCCTTTTTCTTCTCTTCCTTTCTTTTCCCTTCCCTTCCTTCTCTTTCTTTCCCTTCCTCCTTCCTTCCCCTCAATTTCTTTCTGCCTCTGCATGTAGAGAAGAGGAAATGAGAACTGGGGAAATTGAGCAGTGTCTCCAACTGCAGCCTTAGAAAAAGGAATCTGTCCGCCCTGCGAATGATACTTTATAGACAGGCATGGCCATTGCCATGATTAGGTCACAAAGCCAAGATGATAGCTGATATGGCCAACACTGATGATACTTCCAGATGGTTTAGTGAGTGTCTCTGGGCTTCCTACCCTTAACCCAGGCCAAACGCCATTGGAACTCTGATTCTAAAGCTTCAGAAAGTTTAATCAACAATTATAAAGTCATCTTTAAGAGCAATATGATATCCTCATAATGACTTCACAGAGAAAATATGTCATCCAAGAATGGATTAAGACAAACATGAAATTAAGTGCTGGTCTACATATTCAAAGCATGAAAGAGATCAAGCCAAGGAAGAAGGAAATTAAAGAGCAGGCCTGATGACTATCAGACAGTGGTCTTAAAATAAAATTAACATATGCTGTTTCTCTCCTTTCTTCACTCCTATTTAATTTTCTTTACTCCTGGGAAGTTGGGCAAGTGAGGAAAACCCTGAATCATGTCTCTATGTGTGGCAACTGGAAACTTCTGAGAAATGTTCTGAATGTAACTTTTAGTTAAACTGCTCAGGGTGGTCTGTCTACATCCTGAGAAGTAGATTAGAGTGAAACTTCAAATGCAAGTGAGTCTCTGATGAATCAAGAAGATAGCCCATGGCTGATTGATTTGACTCAAGAATTTTGGTTGGAACAGTCTTTGCAGTCGTTGTACTGTTTTCTAATTCGAGGGTGACAACTATTTTTGCATTATATTAAAGCTGATTTCTTGTGTTCTATCTTAGTTGAAATAGGTATCTGTTGAAAATAAAAACAGTTAAATGGGATAAAGCTGGAATTAGATGTAGACTGAGTAAAAAAATTTTACAGGACAAAGGAAATTTTGTGGTTCCTAAAGATTATGGAAAATTCTTTAGAAGACTGGATGAATTTCCTTCTTTCATTAGAGAGGGCAAGGGACTGTAGATATAGAATATGGCATATTTTGTCAGACAATATTAATGTATAAGGTTAGTTTGCTTAAAATTTTTTCTTTGACTAAAAATTTTAGTGAGGTGGGGGTGGGTTAAAAGTAAATGACAATGATGTAAAGACAAAAAGGGGCAAAGAAATTTGTTTTTAAAAGGTATGGAAAAAATTGAACTTACCCAGACAACATTGTGAAAAAATATGAGAACGAAAAGAAGGAATGTTTTATTCAATGAAATATATATTATATTATCTACTATTGGGTCTACATGATGCCATTTTGTCTGCAACCAATATTTGGGTATTATGGGATTCTCTTGTTCCTTTACATTTTAATTTTCTTCCAAAATTAGAGAGGTAACCTTTTACTTAATAGAAAAGAAAGTTACTTGCTATGCAAGTAATATCAGTCACTTTTTTCCCCTTTGGGGATGGGGAGAAATTGTAGTAAATGGTCGTTTATAGAGGTATATTAATATTTTCCTTATTTTAAGCTCTTACAACAAGGCTAACCTTGTAACATCTGGACAATGAAATGAATACCTTAGAATGAATTGTAGACTATATCACATGAAGCCACAAAAACTGATAGACTAGTTAGAAAAATAGTCAAAACAGTTACATGGCACCATATAGCAATATCCATAAATGGCTAAAGCACATCTGTACTGCATTAAAGAAATTCTAGGGAGGAAAATTCTTGGCCTTTGAGTTAGAAGATAAGGTTTTAATTCTGACTCAGCCACTCATTTGATGGGTGACCTTGGGTTACTTATTCAATGCAATTCGGTACAAATAAGCAAGCATTTATTAAGTACTTACTGTTTGCAAGGGACTGTACTGTGTAAGGACACAAAGATTACAATAAAATAATTCCTGGTCTCAAGGATCTCACATTTGAATTAGAGACATAACTGTCAAAGCCTCTGTTTCCTCACCTGTAAAATGAGGAGACTAAATGAGATGAACTCTTACCTCTTTCTCAGTCTGATGTTCTACAAACCACTGATTCAGCTGTTCACTGAAAAACTTTAGCTGAAAATGCTGAGGAATTGACTTAATTAATCTTGGAATGTGTAGACACAACCTTCCTTCCATCCTAACTGCTCAACACTGAATACTTCAACTTTACTTTTTTAGAATACTTTGCCACCTTCAAGGTTCAGTTCAGATGCACTCACCTATGGAAAACCTTCAATAATCCCCCAGTGGTTAGTGATCTTTGTGTCTCCATATTATCTTTTATTTACTTATATGTTTACATATGTTACATCCTGTTAGAAGATAAGTGCTTTAAAGGCAGGGTCTATTTGCCAACTCAACCCCAACCTCTATTCTTGCCTTGGTATCCCCAGCACCTAGCATAATACCTTGCACATAGTTGTTAGTCTTTGTTCATTTCAGTTGTGTCTAACTCTTTGTGACCCGATGTGGGGTTTTATTGGCAAAGGTACTGGAGTGTTTTGCCATTTCTTTCTCTAGCTTATTTTATAGATGAGGAAACTGAGGCAAACAGAGTGAAGTGACTTGCCTAGGGCTACACACCTAGTACATGTTTGAGGCCAAATTTGAACTCAGGTCTTCCTGACTCCAAGCCAGTGCTCTATCTACCTAGCTGCCTCACTTGAACACAATAGACTTTAAAAAAAGAAACTAATATTTTATTGAAATTTTTAAAATTACATTACCTCCATTTCTCACTATAGTTTGGACATGTATTATCTGTAAAAACACTAAATTAAAAATTGAAAAGAAGAAAAACTTCAACAAAACTAACCAACATATTGAAACATTTGATGGAACATATAATGTTCCATACCCATAGCACCCCACCTTTGAAAAAGAATCAAGAAAAGGTATCATTTCATTATTCTCTGTGGCTAAGGTTGGTCATTATAATTTCACAGCATTCATTTTCATCTGTCTTGTGGCTTCTGCTGATCATTTACATGCTGGAAGTCTGTGCCTTTTATTTTTTTGTTTCTGCTTATATCGCTTTGTGGATCAGTTCACAGAAGTCGTCATACATTTCTCTATAGTCATCATATTAATTATTTCTTACAGTATAGTCATATTTCATAATTTGTTTAATCATTCCCTCATTTGTTTCCAGTTCTATGTTGATACAAGAATAAAATGCCATTATAAATATTCTGGTGTTCATGAACCTTTATTTTTGTCCTTTTGCATTAGGGCAATAAGGACATCTTAGGCACAGGGTTCCAGATTGTCTTCCAGAATGGTTGGACCAGCTTACAGCTCCACCAACAATGTATTAGTGTGTTTGTCTTTCCACAAGTGCTTGGACATTGACTATCCTTATTTTAATGATCTTTCTTTGTTTTCTAAGTGTGAAGTAAAACCTCAACATTATATTAATTTTGATTTTTAGTTTTGATTTTTCTTATTATTGAAATTTTCTTATTAAGAATTCATGTGGTTACTAATAGTTTGCACTGTCCAACACTGTATTATTGACTTCAGTGATTGCTGATATTTTGTCTAATCTGTTCCATTCATTTATTTTTCTATTTCAAAATAGTTTTGATAATTTCTTGGAAGTACCATTTCCTCTTTATTCCTACTTTCCCCCTAATTGTTTAGATATTTTTGTTCCTACAAATGAAGCTTGTTGTTATTCTTTCTAGCTTTGTAAAATATTCCTTTGGTAGTTGTTTTGATACAGCGCTAAAGCTTTAAGTTAATTTTTGGTAGTTTTATCATTTTTATTATATTGGCCCAGACTAGCCATGGGCACTGAATAGCCCTCCAGCTAAGTAGTTCTTTGTGACAGAGTCTTAATAAATGCTTGTCAAACTGCAACAGATGAAACTAGGGACTTTACTTCCCTGCAGAGCACACAAATGAATAATGTAAGGAAAACACCAAGAGTTTATAAAATACTACAGCCAAAGCTTTGTTACCTTAGGGTAATTAAAAGTGTGAACTTACATGTCTGTTGATATGATTGTGACAGAAAGAGCCCTGAATTTACACTAAGAGAAATTGAGTTTAAATCTCTGCTCAGCTGTTTGCTGTGTGGCCTTAGGTCAGTTACTTTTCCTTTATGGGCCACAGATTCCTAATCTATATAAAAGGGAGTTGGATTAGATCAGAGGTGTCAAACATTTGGACTGTGGGCATCATGGGGCCCACAGCACTCAAAATGTAATTTTAAAATATTTAACAAAATAAATAAAGGCACAATGGAACATAGAAAATATTACATTTTAAAATTAAGTTGATATGTACCCACAGGGATCCTTAGGTACAGATTTGTGACCCCCATTTCTATTTGACTTTCTCACCATTAGACTCCGAGGACCCCTCCAGCTCCTACCTGATTCTTCCCAGGACTCATCCGAAAGACGAGCAAACTCACACCTTTTCTGTTTTAATTTGTTCCACTGCACTGTCACTTTCAACTTTCCCCTGAGGCTGCTCTTAAAAGAGGCCAATTGCTAAGTATCTCCAGGCTGAGAAAACTTGATAATGAGCCTGAATATTGCATAACCACTTGAGTCAAACACTAGAGAGGAAAGTTCTATTCTGTCTTCTTCTCCGAGAGAAAAAATATAGTTTCAGGAAGATACACCAGTCAGGGACAGATGCAGGACTGCTTGAAGTCTAATGTATATGTATTTTCTCTCTTTGTTTTTCCCCTCTCCATTCTTATCTTTGGATGGAAAAAATGTATTTTCTCTCTTTCTTGCCTTTAAATGGAGAATGAAGGATGCAGATTAGCAAGCATTGCTAAAAACTGTTGGAGAGATTGGTCTAGAAAGAAGTTATGGAAGAGGCTGGAGTGAGGGGGGAGCAGTCACAGAAATTATTCCTTGTAGAATAGGAATTCCTGCTAGAGCTGGGTAACAAGTTAGATGCAGTCAGGTTAGGGTATTTACATTAGAGTGAAGAAAAAAAGACAGTAAATATTTGCTGAATTGAATTGAAATTTTAGAATGAAATGACTGGGTAAAAAAAAGCGAAAGTCTTTATAACTGAGTACAGAGTTAAAACTGAGAGGGGAGCAGGAAAAAAGAAGGAAAAAATAATTATTAATAGTTGGAGAGGAAAGCTACCTTAGGAATGATGTTTAAAAAGTTATTCTAAAATATCTGTGTATATTTAAGGTTTACTTAAATTTAAGTTGTTTTCACAATAAGTATATATATATATGTCATTATATTTATATATATATGTGTGTATACACACACACACATACACATATATACACAATCATATTATTTTATGTTATGTGGTTTGATCTTTTAGTTGTGTCTGACTCTTTGACCCTGTGGACCACAGCATTTCAATGCCATCCTTGGAGTTTTCTTAGCAAAGATGCTGGAGTGGTTTGCCCTTTCCTTCTCTCTCTATGTCATATAGGGTGTCCCAGAAGCCTTAGTGTAGTAAACTTGCCCAAGACTTTTGGGATACCACATTTATTTGAGGAAGTTAAATGGTGTTAAAAATAGAACACTAGACCTGGAGTCTGGAAGATCTGAGTTCAAATTCAACCCCAGCTACTTACTAGCTATGTGACTTTGTGAAAGTCACTTAATCTCTTTCTGCTTCAGTTCCTTTATTTATAAAAATGGAGATAAGAATGGTGCCTATCTCCCAGGATTGCTGACAGGATAAAGTGAGGTATTTATAAAGTGCTTTGCAAACTTGAAAGTACTATAAAAATGCTAGCTGTTATGTGCATAGTGTGTGTATATGTGTATTGTGCTCACCCATGTGCACATGCATATTTAAAGACTTGCAAGTTCCGGATATATAGAGTTCATGATTATAAATCTAGACAGACTCATATAGAGATCCATAATTCTTTTGAATCTCAGGACTAATGGGCAGACTATATCTCTGACAATTCCCCACTATCTCCTTAGGGGAATATAAATTGAAGGAGAAAAGTCCTAAGTGGGAATAAATCCCTCCTGAGGCTACAGCTATAAAATGTGTAGGGTGATGTTTGTTGCTGTTCACTCGTTTCAGTCATGTTCAACTCTTCTTGACCATATTTGGAGTTTTCTTGGCAAAGATACTGGAGTGGTTTTCCATTTCCCTCCCCAGCTTATTTTACAGATGAGGAAAGTGAGGCAAATAGGGTTAAGTGACTTGCCTCAGGTCACACAGCTAGTAAGTGTCTGAGGTCAGATTTGAATTCAGATCTTCCTGACTCTAGGTCTAGCATTGTATCCACCTAACTGACCCATGTCAGGTGACAATTTATGAAATCAGAAAAACCCATATGATGTCAGAGGTTTCACTCCTTTTTCTTCCCTATTTCTTCCTTTTTCCCATTCCCCCAAAACAGGAACAGCCACTAACAAATCAGCTTAGGCAACCATAGGCAACTTTTGGTACCCATCTATGCTGCTTAGAAGATTAAAGATTTGTTTTATAAGAATATTGAAAATGTTGCTTGTTAGGACTTTTCATTTGGTAACATCCTTGCCAAAAGACATTTTTTTCAACTGTACATTTGCATGCTAAAATGTACCTCACTAGATTTATACAGAAATGCCATTTATGTTCAAAAAAACCAAACCCAACATACAAGCTATATATCCACTCAACACCAGAGAAACTTGATAATGAGTTGTCTTTTAAAATCACTTAAATCTGTCATTTGTCCTGACTTAAAATTAATGGGTGGAAATTTTCAATATTCATCTTATCACTGTAGTACAGTGACTTTAATGGCCTACTTATCATTATTTTATATTGAAGTCAGGATGAACTTCGTTAAAGTTCTGCCTTTGATACCATAACTTTGTGGTCCTGGATAAGTCACTTGACTTTTTAATGCTTCAGGCAACACTCTTAAGACCATGAGTTGCCAACATGTATCAGTAGGGGGATTTTCCATTCCTAGAGTTCCCTATACCAAAGAAATCAGAGATGTGGCCCAAAATAAAATACAAATAGTACTATTTACTATGAGTAAGAGTTTGCACTTATATAGCACTTTCCCCTTAGAATGAGGTGAGTTTGTATTAGAATTTTCTTGGGGAAATTTTAAAAACATTATGTTGTTATTTTAATATTTACAAAGCACACTATATGCCTTATCTCACTTAATCTTCACAGCATATTTATTGTTGTTGAGTCGTTTCAGTTGTGTCCAACACTTCATGACCCCATTTGGAATTTTCTTGGCAAATATACTGGAGTGGTTTGCCATTTCCTTCTCTAGCTCATTTTATAGATGAGGAAACTGAGGCAGACAGGGTGAAGTGACTTGCTCAGGGTCATGCAGTTAGTAAGTGTCTGAATTCAGGTTTGAACTCAGGAAGAAGAGTCATTGTAACTGTAGACCCTCCAAAATCATGTATATGTGTTAAAATTCACCAGAAGGAATAATACATCTTTTCACCATAAACCCTTCCCTCTTCCTAACTCCTGTATTACTGTCCTCTGTCATGCCACCATCTTCTCAATCACCCAGAATTGAAGGTCAAGTGTCACCCTCATCTCCTCACTCTTGCCCCTCATATCCAATCAGTATCCCTCTCTGGCTCTGTTTTCTAAATTATAAAATGAAGGCATTGAATTAGATGACCTCTAAAGTTCCTTCTAATTTTAGAAATCTACGATCCTGTCACATCCAAACATTAATGACTGCTTTTGAAGAATTTTTTAGAGTACAATTTTCACAGTATTCCAAGTTTTCCTTAAGTAACAGTTGAGTATTTCCCTGGTCATATAACTCCTGAATCCATTGATCAACATGAATCAGACCGTGACCTTATTTCAAGCATTTTCCTTACCAACAATGTCGTGAAATTCTATACAATCAAGACAGCATCAGAAAAGGCCTCTTGTCCAATGTCAATTGACAATTACAACGAGAAGCAACCCAGTCTTTTCATGTTCTCCCCACCCCAGCCCCACACGCTTCTGGAACAGAATTTACTTACACCGATGTCTACTCATTTATTGGCTCTCTTCTCAAGACATTATCCGTAGCGTAGAGCTTATATTTCTTTCTATGAGGGCAATATTAATTAAATAGCTGAAGCCATCACTCAGATAAATAAGAACCTCGAAGCATTATTGAGGAAAGAAGATTATTTTGAAGAGCCCAAATTTGATTTAATCACTGTCTGGCTTAGGAAGAATCACTCAACAATTGTTCACTTGACCATGTCCAAATGATCCCAAACATGTTAAATGAAAAATAATAAGTTCAGCCAATCATCTGAGTGCTTCCCACTAGATGACTATTGTCTGCCTTGTGCCTAACAGCTGAATAACTAAATGTTTCACCCTTTAACCACATGGTGGGCAAGGTATGGAGAAAACACAGAATGTTCCACTTTTTACGAGCGTGTTTGGTGCCATGTAGACCCCTTTGTATCATTCTCTCCTCCCTCTTACCATGGCCTGGATCTCATTAGAAACCATTAGTGATGTAATGGTAAACCTATGGAATCTTAAACATGCTTTTAAAATCCTGTGGAATAAAGATGTCTCCCACCAAACCAAAAATGCAGCAAGAATAGACAAAGTTACATTTCTTTTAAAAATGACTCATTTCATCGTTCCTAAATTGTTTTGACTGAAGCTTCTCAAAATAAACTCTCTGAAATATCTAGGCTTTGATGTCTCTCTTTGAAAAATGTTTCATTTTTTTCAAAGATACTTAACTCACTTTTTTTTTTTGAGGGTGAGGGAAGATATTTTTTTCTTCTTTTGACTCAGTCTGGTTTTCTTTCCTAGGATGAGATTGGCCTCTTTGAACCACTAGTGTCGTGATATCAAATAACCATTAGCCAAAGAGGGAAAAGCATATTTTAATCCACTTTAGCCCCTATGCCAATGAAATCTATAAAGCAAATACTCTGTGATTTTTAAATTCCCACAAAAAATAGAATTCCCAGAACTTTACCAGAAGGAGAATTTGGCCCATTAAGAATAAAAAAACAGTTTAGATGTCATGAGAATGCAAGATTAGAGAGACCAGTTAAGGTTAGTCATGATTTCTTAATTCATATGCCATTTCCTAGGCCTTACAACTCCTTTATACTTTCACTATCAAGAATCTTAACCCAGGAGGAGCAATTCGAATCCTTAGGGCTTACATATTACAATTTGTTTGGGATGGCTACTCACCACTAAAATGCTTTTGGGTTCTTTTGTATTCTTTCAGCTAGAAAATTCAATAGTGGTCAATTATTAAGCCCAGGTATGGCTACTGAAATTAATGGTTCTCAACCACATTTTTATTGTTTTCTTTCTTTTATTTTGCTAGCTTAATAGCCAATTGCAGCAGAAGTGATAAATATGGTGGAGGCATCATTGTGCATTTTTGGGTATAGAGAATCTGGGTTTGATTCCTGTCTCCAACTCATACTACATTTGTGAGCAGCAGCAAGTCACTTTTAACCCCTCTGGCTCTCAGTTTGCTCAAGAGACCTCTAAGATCTCTTCCAACTCTAAATCTATGATGCTAAGCATGGTTTATGAGCTGCCATATCTTGCTGTCATTGGTAGATAAAAGTTCATGCTGTTATTTACTATAGGTAACAAATATTATTTTTTTCCTTTTGTGAGACCTAGAATCTAGAAGCACCCTGACCTCGGAAGGTATATATATATATATGGATGAATCATTGAGGATACACAGAGCTAGAGGCAGAAAAACATCTGGGGATGGGAAAGATGTATATCATTGGTCAGAGAGTATATCAGGTATTTCAACTCTGCTAATGAGTGAGAAGTCAGTGAGCCTTAAAGAGTAAAATGAATTTCAAGGGAGATTCACCAGTGGGCACCATTTGAAAAGGAAGATGCTAAGACTGGAGAAAAATCCAAATTAGAACCAACATAATGTCTCTGAGCTCAAGGAGTGAGGTTTACAGAGCCCTAGATTTCTTGGTTCCAAGGCCTTATGAGCTCTAGAGGTCTAGGTACAAGTAAGGTAATAACTCAGGTACATGAGCTGGCTTCACCATAATATTTGCTGTCCTTGGATCTGGGCCAGAGACAACCAAAAAAGCCTGGATTTTACTAGTGAATTTAATTCAAACAAAGCAACAACTCAAAGACAAGATAGGCGAAGGTCATCAAACATCATGATAAAGTAGTAAGCAGCTGCTTTTGTTGTTTAACGTTTCTGTAGTGTCTAATCTTCATGACCCCATTTTGGGTTTTCTTGGCAAAGACACTGGAGTGGTTTGCCATTTCTTTCTCCAGTTCATTTTGTAGACAAGGAAACTGACACAAACTGAGGCAAGCAGAGTGAAGTGATTTGGGTCACATCTTAGACACATCTACAGTGTCTAAGGATGGATTTGAATTCAGGAAGATGGGTCTTCCTGATTCCAAGCCCACTGCTCTATCTACTGCACTACCTAGCTGCGCCTCCAACAAGAAACTGCTAGGAGTCAGTATATAGAGGCAAAGGAAGGAAATCTTTGGAAACCAGATAGGGAAGTACCTTTCTTATCCAGAAAGCTGTGGAATAAGGACATAGTTATGTGGTCAAAAAGTCTTGTGGGAGGATAAGTTACTTCCTGACAGTATAAAAATGGAACTTCCGCAGTTATTAATTTTTAAAAAAATTATTAATGGAAAATAGAAAATTAATTGTGCATACCCACCATGATAAGGACGTCTCCACTCTGTCCTTCACTAAGCTATCAACTCGATTGTCCTAAAGAGCATGTTTAATCATGTTATGCCTCTTAATCAACTCCAATGATTCTCTATCATCTCTGAGGTCAAATACAGGGTCCTGTTTGACTTTCACATCCCTTCATAACCTGGCTCCTTTCCACCTTTCCAGTCCTTTTGTGTCTTAGTCTGAGAGTACCAGATCTGGGCTAAAATTCTATTTTTTTCAAGGTTTTCCTGATCTCCCTTGATGTTTCCATTTAAGTGTTTTCCCTTTAGGATTATCTCCAATTTGTCCTGTCTGTATCTGCTATGTCCTTGGTTGTTTACATGTTGTTTTCCACCAGGAGAATGGGAACTTCTTGTGAGCAAGGAATAGTTTTCTTTCATTTATGCCTTTCTACCATGTTGCTGGCACACAGTAGGTGCTTACTAGATGCTCATTGACTTGATTCATCAGAGATGGTTCTGTAGTATGTCAGTGGTTTCCATACCCCCCAACTCAAATGCTGGTACCCTTCCTCTCTACTGACCTTATATTTAATTGTCTTCTGTTTATTTGTATTTGTTCTCTTTTACTTATATAAATCCCTATTGTCTTCCTATCAGAATATAAGGTCATTAAGAGTAGTGAGAGTTTCTTTCTTTGTATTTTTTTCCTAATATCTAACACAGTGCCTGGCATATACTATATAATTAATCAATGCTTGTTGATTGATCCTATTTTCAACCTAAGCCACATCTTGAAGTAATGACTGTTATACATTTCTTCTACCCATCGTGTAAGACAATTCCTCCTTTATTTGTTTAGAAACTGTCTCATTCAACATTCCAAAGGATCATCTAAACTTACATGCCAGCAATTGGTGAACCAGTTGATATTCTCCTTCACCAAGTTCTTTCCATGGTTGTATAAATTTTAATCATATCCTCTCTCAGCGTTAGACCTTCCAGAGAACCTTTTAGTCTGTCTTCATGCCACAGCCTATCTAATCAATTAACAAACCCTTATTAGGCACTTACTATGTGCCAGTCACTCTGCTAGCACTGTGGATACAAAGGAAAAAAAAAGAAATGTCCCTATCCTCAAGGAACTTATTTTCTAACAGTCAAAATAACTTGTACATATATAAATATACATTTCCAACCCCTGGATTATTTTGATACCCTTCTCTAACCCTATTTTATTTCCATTATTTTTTTCTTAAATAGAGAAAACCAAAAATATATTTAGGATTCTAAATGTAGCTACTCTGTAATTTAAAAAATGGAAAAAAATATTGTACCTTCTGTTTTATTGCTAGTATTTTCTTGATAGCATCTAGCATTTTCTAAAAATGCTAAGAATTCTAATATCAGTGGAAAGGAGTGAACAAAGTAAGGATAGTTTCACATTAATTACATCTCCATCCAGAAAATGTCCATTTCCCCCTAAACTTTGTTTCCAGTCTTTAATCAGATTAGCATGACAAAGTAACAACATATGCACACATATACATACACACACAGAGTCTCATAGTCATTTCATCTTGTGGGTTTTTTCTAGTATTTAAAGTGAAATTCATCAAATGATCTTTGAAGGTCTCCATTTATTATGTGCCTATCAATTGGTAGTCCCCACTCTTAAAGAATCTTAATAACTAGCTGAACTGGATTATTCAAGTATTTAAAAAATCTAATTAAAGTATTGATCACATATTGAAGAAGTAATTATAAACATTCTTGAGTTACAGACAGAAAATATTTTGCAGGTGAAATGGAGATAATCTGAAAATAAGAGAGATTTAAATGCATGTGTTTTAGCTCTTGACCAGGATGGCTGTGACACATCAATTTATTAGAATAGGGCGGATGACAATAGTACTGTTACCTTTAGATATGTAAACTATCAGGGTCTAATTTTCCTTTTTGCAGAGATTTTTATTACCTGAACCTTCTTTAAGTAAAGTATGGATTTATCTTTTAGTGTTGTCATTTGGAATTGGTTATTTAAGTTTGGGTAAGTTTCACAATTATGTAATTAACATAAATATCTCTAATGATATAATAGCCAAATGTCATTTTATAATTACACCGGAAAATTATTCAGTGCATCGACTCTTTTCATAGTTTTTGTCCTTGAAAAGTTTAATCATTCATATTCAGCCCAATTTTAGAGACCAGACTTATCCATCTGAGGAAAGGCACTCTATATAAATTTATATGAAGAATAAGGAGAATTTGTCCAAGCTTTCAGGTTGTTCCTCATATACTTCTTTTTAAAAGGGGGAAATTTTGAATCTTTAACAATTTTTACATTATTCTCATTTCCCCATCCTCCTATCTCTTCTTACCTTACCACAGAGAATTCTTCTTTGTAACAAAGTACTTTTTAGCCATCTAGTGGCAATACCTAAAGGCATATGCCTTCTTCAACATTCGTGTTCCATCACCTTTCTGACAAGAGTAGGAAATCTGCATCCTGATTGGCTCTTTCAAGTTGTACTTTCTTTTTTTTAAATTTAAATTTTTTAAAATTATTTTTTCAAGTTGTACTTTTTTAGATATTATCCTTCCTTTCCATTTCTACTGGTATCAGCTTTCAGGCCTTATTGATTTTTTTCCATGAATTATTGCAAAATACTCTAACTGAGCTCTTCCCTTGTAATTTGTCTTACTTCTAACCTTTCTTGGATACCACTACTAGATGTTCTTCCAAAAAATGTTACTTTCAAGGAGATCATTGTGCCTCAATGGAAATAACACTATTAGTCATAAGCTTCCTTAAAGATTTTTTTTTTGGGGGGGAGAAGCAATTGGGACTAGGTGACTTGCCCAGGGTCACACAGCTAAGTGTCTGGAGCTAGATTTGAATTCAGGTCCTTGTAACTCCAAGACTGGTGATCTATCCACTACTCCACCTGGCACCTATTCTTTAAAGGCTTTAATGAAGGATTAAAGTTAAAGAATTTCACCACTGCCAATGATGGAAGACTATGAGTGTAGAAGTACAGCACCAAGCACTGATAGGTTTGATACGGCCTTGTTTTCTCTTCTAAAGAAACCTAAGGGGACAGCTAGATGGCACAGTGGATAAAGCACTGGCTGTGGAGTTAAGAGGACCTGAGTTCAAATGTGGCCTCAGACACTTGACACTTAATAGTTGTGTGACCCTGACTAAGTCACCTAACCTCTGTTTACCCAATCCACTGGAGAAGGAAATGAAAACCACTCCAGTATCTTTGTCAAGAAAACCCCATGGACAGTATTACCATGATGTGGTCCATGGGGTTACAAAGAGTCAGACGTGCCTGAACTATTGAACAATAACACCCTGGCCTTGAGGATGGCTTTCTCCACCACTCCATGCTGCCTCAGAATGAATGAATGAATGAATACAAGATAATTTGAGGAAGAGGAGGCAACAGCAACAGAGGAGATTAAGAAAGTCTCAAGTAGGAGGTAAAGTTTGAGGTGAGTTTTAAAGGAAGGAGAGTTTCTTCGAGGTAGAGTTAAGGAAGGCAGAGTTAGGGCTGCACTACAACCTCAGGGGTCTAAATGTACAGGGATGGAGTAGCTAAAGGCAAGCTTGACTGGATTGTGGAGTGTGTGAAGGGATAAAGCTGGAAAGATAGGTTGGAGCTAGGCTGCCAAGGGCTTTAGATGCCAAACAGAGGGATTTTGTATATGATCCTGGGGATATTGGGGAGCCACTGAAATGTATTGAACAGAGAAGTGAGATATATACAGGCACATGTTTGGTAGCTGTATGAAGAAGAGATTGGAGAGGAAGGAAAAACATGGCATGTCTATTAAAGAAAAAAGGTTTAACATCATGTTCCCAGAAAAATTAGGAAGGCTTTCCCAAACAAAATACAGTGAATTTAGCGACAAAACTCTTAGATCTTCCTAAGGGGGTATTATGAAGTAAAAGAAGATCCCAGGCTACCTGATTAGATGAAGGAGAAAATGAAAACTGTGAAGGTAATGATTCTAGATTAGAGCCAGAAGGGATTTCAGAAATGATCTCATGTGTCAGGGCACTTCCAATGGAGTTTCTGATCAGGGGTGCCTTTTATTAAGGACTTTGTATCCCTAGCACCTGGCCTAGCTCATAAACTTGCTCATTGATTGATTAGTAATACCGTGCTATGTACTAGAGTTACAAAGGAAAGTAAAAAACAAAACAAACATAAAAACCCAGTCCCTATTCTCTAAGAGTGCTCCCAGTCTAATAGGGAAAGCAACATGGAAATAATTTTATATCCATTCGAGATAACTCTGAGCAAGTCACTTAGCTTCCATTTGCCGCAGTTTCCTCATCTGTAAAATGGGGATCGTCAGAGCCCCTACCTCCTAGGGTTGTTAGGAGCATCAAATGAGATAATCATCTATAAAACCCTTCACATGGTGTTGTTGTTTGGTTGTATTGGGCTCTTTATGACCCCATTTGGGATTTTCTTGGCAAAGATACTGGAGTGGTTTGCTTGCCTTCTCCAGCTCATTTTACAGATGAGGAAACTGAGGCCAACGGGGTTAAGTAACTTGCCTAGGGTCACACAGCTAGTGACAAAGGTTGCATTTGAACTCAGGTCTTCCAGGCCTAGTGCTCTATCCCATGTTCCATCTGGTTGCCCCATTTAGCCTTACTAAGTCTCCTTTTCTTCCCCTGTAGAATTAGATGACTGAACAAGAAGACCTCTGAGGTTTCTTGCAGCTCTAACTCTGTTCCAATAATTAGATGTTCTTTGAGGACCCTTGTAGCTCTGAAACTTTGTCCTGTCGCTGAGCTTTTGAGTCTGGGTGCCTGAGAGTACAGTGATTGGCCACTATCAGAAACTGAGGGATCAGAAAGGGGTGTGGATTTCATAATGAAAGTGAGTTTGGATTTAAACAGACATTTATTAAACCAACATTTATTAAATGCTTCAAGGTGGTAGGCAATGTGATGTAGTAGAGAGTCGACTTTGGTGTCAGAAGGGTCTTATGTCTGACTCCCATTATCTGTGTGATCACAGGGTAAGGGTGATTTGTTCTGTGAAGTCTGGATTCAGTCAAAAGGCTCCACTTGAGGACCTAGACGGCCACATGTGGCCTGGAGGTCGCAAGTTCCCCAAGTCTGTCATATGTCCAAGAGGCCTTGGCTAATCCATATGGGTAAAGGGAGTTTCTGCACCATGAGTTATCTACACTGATGAAATCATAGACCAGTTGCCTCTCCTCAACCCATTAAAAAAGAAAAAAGAAGACTGGTATATCCTGGGCTAGGTTCTAGAGATACAAAGACAAAAATTAGGGGTTTGCTTACACTGGAAAAGCAGGCATTTGCTTGCTCTCCACATGCTTACATTTTACTGGGGAGCTGGAGAATGGGGAGTTAGAAGTGCCAGTCCAGAAGGCAATGGTTTCCTTTCCTTCTCCTCTTCCTCCACTGGGAAGGAGTGTTTTGCAAAGCAGTACACTTACTTTAGAGCGTCTGGGCTGGCAATATCCCAGTCAGTTCTACATCCCAAGAAGGAAAACATGCTCAATAGACAAACTCCAAGAACCATTTTTGGTGGCTGATATTTATTCATCTTCCTTGTCAGTGGGCAAGAGGGGCAGGTATCTGGTTTTCATTACAGAAGTACCATTATGGCTTAGTTGATGTGAATGGATAATCGCCACATCTGAACTGAAATTACATTGAGTCTAAACAGAGGGCTCTGTGGCATTCTCCTCACTAAAAAGCTGTCAAGTTTGGCACTCTTGCTCGGTCCCAGTCAAACATTTTCTTAGCCATATTAGGTTATATGGAAATCGGCCAATGTGACGCATGGTGTGTGAACACATTTTCTATATTGAAGCAGGAGCTTTTTTTTCCCTGCAGGTTGAAAAGGAGCAAAGATTAGGGAAGTTCTTTCTGGTGAGGATGTTTTTGGAACTCCGCTGCTCAATTTTAACTTTTGGATGAAATACTTACTCCAGGGCAGAGGAAGGAAAATACCTGAAGAATAACAATTGGAGTTGAGACAATTTTTTAAAAAATAAAACTTAACAAGAGTCCTATCTCACTGAGATTAGGCAGGACTTGGCCTGCTTTTCTGTTTGTGAAAAGCTGACTTCTCTTTTTTTTCTTAAAATTATTTTTAAAATTTTTAATTTATGTGATAAAACACATTTTCATAATACAGCATAATGAAAAAAATGATTGTAATCTTTAAAAAATAAACATTCTTTACTACTATTTTTAGGATTTCATCTTCCTCCCAAGGTTGAAAGGAAAGACTACCAGATACCATAATCTATCTGTGATCATATTATAGGATCCTAGATTTAGAGCTGAAATAGACCTCAGAGATCATTTTGTCCATATTCTTTTGTTTTAGAGATAAGCAAATTGAGGCATAGAAGTGAATTGCCCAAGGTGACACAGCTAGTACTTGGTAGAGCTGGATTTGAACTCAGCTGCTATGACCCCCAAACCTAGCACTGTTTTCATTATACCATACCATTTCCCAAATTATATCATTTAATGCTCTCCAGATATTACTTATTACCCATTCTTGGTTAACACACTGGCACTGAAAACATTAGCTGATTTGAGGAGACTTCCAGGTCAAAGAGGCTCATTAATTGTTGTTGGTTTTTTAAAAAATAAATTAGTTCTCCCTCATCTTACACAGGACAGCTAGGTGGTGCAGTGGGTAGAGCTCTGGACCTGGAATCAGGAATTTTCCTAAATTTAAATCTGGCCTCACACCCTTACTAGACTAGGCAAGTCACAAACTGGAGTTGTTTGCCTCAGTTTCCTCATCTGTAAAAGGAGCTGGAGAAGGAAATGGCAAACAACTCCAGTATCTTTGCCAAGAAAACCCAAAATGGGGTCACAAACAGTCAGACACAACTTAAAAATGACTGAATTATAATAAAGAACATCTCACCCAGGCTAGAAATTCAGGGACAACTTAGCCAGGTCTCACGTAGGCGTTTTGATTTTCTCTGTTTACCCCTCCTGGCCAATCTGCCCCTCCTTAGGCAACTTGGTGCTCCCCTAACCTACCCTCCCCATACCTATGCATGTTCAGAGGTTCACCTCATTAATACCTAATTTAGTGAGGACATCTAATCAGCTTAGCACACTGTAGCACAGAGCTCTTCAACTTAAGGGCTCCATCAGCCTCAGCCTCCCAAGAATGAGGAATTATCGGTGTTTGCCATGGCCTGACACTCATGGATACCTGAAAAGCAATTGAATTCAATTTGATATATTGAAGTCCGTAGCAGGTTAGTGATTTGGTTAGAAGATGGTGCTTGTAATAAAGCCCATCCACAAACTATGGTAATCATATTATTGTGAAAGTTCTCGGGTATGTGACTATTTAAGATGAAGACATGTGTACAACTGAGCAAGGCCATGTCATCGCTGTCATCTTGGAGATAAGCCAAAGTGGAAAATAAAATTTCACAGGGCAAAATGCAACGTGCTTACATGAAAGTCCTAACATTATACATTTCCAGACTTCTGTCAGAAAAAAAAATAGCACCTCTGTCTTTCTCCTTGCAGGCCCTTCTATTTTGGTTTGTTATGGCATTTAGGAGCCCTCTTTGATGCTTTTGTGGTTAATGGACTTGACTATTGAATCTGAGAAGGCTTAGCCATCTCCCCACTTATTACTGGTACCCCCTGGTGGCCAGAAATGGAGTTGAGGAGATTTTCCATAGAAGGAACAGGGGTTTAGAAGCTTTCCTTTTTTTCTTTTCTTTTCTTTCCTTCTTTCCTTTCTTTCCTTTCTTTCTTTCCTTTCTTTCCTTCTTTCTTTCTTTCTTTTTTCTTTCTTTCTTTCTTTCTTTCTTTCTTTCTTTCTTTCTTTCTTTTTCTTTCTTCCTTCCTTCTTTCCTTTTTTATTTCTGTCCTTTTTTAAAAATCTTCAAGATTTTTTTGTTTAGCATTTTGTTTTTCTCCAATTACATGTAAAAACAATTTTTAGCATTCGTTTTTAAAACCTTGAGTTCCAAATTCTCTCCCTTCTTCTTTCCTTATCCCCCTCATTGAGAAGGCAAGCAATTCAATATAGGTTATCCGTGTGTAATCACGTAAAACATGTTTCCATATTGGTCATGTTGTGAAAGAAAACACAGACCCAAAAAAGCAACTTAAGAAGGATAAAATATGCTTCACTCTGTATTCAGACACCATCAGTTCTTTGTTTGGAGGTGGACAGCACTTTTTATCACATGTCCTTCTAAGCTGTCTTACTTGTATTGCTGAGAATAACTATATTTATCTTACAATATTGCTCTTACCTTGTACATGGTACATTTCACTTTGTATCAACTCATGTTAAGTCTTTCCAGGTTTTTCTAAAAGCATCCTGCTCATCATTTTTTATACTACAATAGTATTCTGTCACTATCATATTAGCATAATTTTGTTCAACCATTTCCCAATTGATGGACATCCATTCAATTTCTAATTCTTTATCACCAGAAAAGAATTGCTATAAATATTTTTGTACATATAGATCCTTTTCCTTTTTGTTTTTTATCTCTTTTTTTGATGCAGATCTAGTAGTGGTATTACTAGGTCAAAGCGTCTGCATGGTGTTATAGCCCTTTGGGCATAGTTCCAAATTGTTCTAAAGAATAGTTGAATCAGTTCACAACTCCACTAACAGTGTATTAATGTCTCATTTTCCCCATATCCCCTCCAACACTTATAATTTTCATTTTCTCTACTATTACCCAATCTAATAGGTATGAGATAGTACCTCAGAATTGTTTTAATTTGTGTTTCTCCAATTCATAGTAATTTAGAGCATTTTTTCATATGGCTATAGATAACTTTTATTACTTCATCTAAAAACTGTTCATGTCATTTGATCATTTATCAGTTGGGGGCTGGTTCTTATTTTTATAAATTTGACCCAGTTCTTCATATATTTGAGAAATGTGGTCTTTTATCAGAGAAATTTGCTTCAAACTTTTTTCACAGTTACAAATGCTAAATGCATTTCCCTCCATTCTATTCTGCATTTGCCTCCCCCTTTATTCTATTATCTCTCTCCTTTCACCCTGTCCTTTCTTAAAAGTGTTTTGCTTCTGACTACTGCCTCTCCCAGTCTGCCGTCCTTTCTATCACTTCTCTGCCTTCTCTTATCCACTTCCCCTCTTACTTAACTGTAGGGTAAGATAGATTTCTGTACCCAACTGAGTGTGTATTTGATTTTGTCTTTGAGTCAGTTCTGATGAGAGTAAGTACTTCCTACCTGCCCCATCTTCCATTCCATTGTAAAAGCTTTCTCTTGCCTCTTTTATGTTAGATAATTTACCCCATTCTACCTCTCCCTTTTCCTTTTTCATCACTTAATTTTAGTTTTTAGATATCATCCCTTCATATTCAACTCCCACCTATGCCCTCTGTCTGTATATACTCCTTCTAACTACCCTAATAATGAGAAAGTTTTTATGCATTATAAGTATCATCTTCCCATGTAGGAATGCAAACAGTTTAACTTTATTAGGTTCCTTATGATTTTCCTTTCCTTTTTACCTATTTATATTTCCCTTCAGTCTTGTATATACAAGTCAAATTTTCTGTTCAGCTTCGGTCTTTTTATCAAGAATGCTTGAAAGTCTTCTATCTCATTGAATGTCCATTGTTCCCCTGAAGGATTATATTGGGTTTTGCTGGATAGGTGATATTTGCACTTTTGCTCTCCAGAATATCATGTTCAAGTCCTCTGATCCTTTAATGTAGAAGCTGCTAAATCTTGTGTTATTCTGACTATGGCTCCATGATAATTTAGTTGTTTCTTTATCATTGCTTGCAGTTTTCTCTCCTTGACCTGGGAACTCTGGAATTTCACTCTAATATTCCTGGGATTTTTCATTTTGGGATCTTTTTTGAGGGGGTGATTGGAGGGTTCTTTCAATTTCTCTTTTACCCTCTGGTTCTAGAATATTAGGGTAGTTTTCCTTGATAATTTCTTGAAAGATGATATGTAGGCTCTTTTTTAGATCATGACTTTCAGATAGTCCAGTAATTCTTAAATTATCTCTCCTGGATCTATTTTCCAAGTCAGTTGTTTTTCCAATGAGATATTTCACATTGTCTTCTATTTTTTTCATTCCTTTAGTTTTGTTTCATTGTTTCTTGATTTTTCATGAAGTCATTAGCTTCCATTTGCTCCATTCTAATTTTTAGGGAATTATTTTCTTTAGTGAGCTTTATCACCTCTTTTCCCATTTGGCCAATCTACTTTTTAAGGAGTTTTTTTCCTTCAGTGAAGTTTTGTGTCTCTTTTCCTCCATTTGGCCAGTCCTACTTTTCAAGGCATTGTTCTCCTCATTGATTTTTTTGTACCTCTTTTACCATTTGACCTATTTTGTTTTTCAAGGCATTATTTTGTTTAGGGGTTTTTTTGCGTTTTTTTTTTTTTACATATGTGTCTCCTTTAACAAGCTGCTGACTCATTTTCATGATTTTCTTGCATCACTCTCATTTCTCTTCTCAACTTTTCCTCTATTTCTCCTACTTGATTCTCAAAATCCTTTTTGAGCTCTTCCATGGCCTGAGACCAATTCATACTTTTCTTGGGGGCTTTGGATGTTGGAGCCTTGACTTTATTGTCTTCTTTTAAGTGTGTCTTTTGATCTTCCTTGTCACCATAGTAACTTTCTATGTCAGAATTTTTTCTGTTGTTTGCTCATTTTTCCAGTCTATTTCTTGACTTTTAACTCTATGCTAAAGTGGGGTTTGCTTCCAGAGTGAAGGGCTCACTGTACCAAGCTTCAGGGGTTTTGTGCAGCTGTTTTCAGAGATACTTCTAGGGACCTATAAGTTTTTAGTTCTTCCAAAGTTACATGATCTAAGAGTTGCATTTATTACTCTCCTAGACTGTACTCAGATCTGTAAGTGACCACAAGCATCTTTTCTGCCCTGAAACTGTGAGGAGGGTCCCTGATCCTCTGTGGCCACAAGCTTTGCTATGCTAGTGCTCCTTCTCGTCCTGAGGTTGTCACCCAGGACTACAATCTAGATTTAAGTATGGACAAAGCAACAGAGTCTTGCTCTCACTGCCAGCAAAGAGAACCTTGTAATCTCCTTCTGACCAACTGTTCAACCCCTGTAGCACTGTGAGGTTTTCCTATACTGATGCTTTTAAACATCCAGACCCTAACTAAATAAAACTGCTTTGTTGAGACTGTGATTAATCTTTCAACTTTTTGCCCTGGAATAGGTCCAACAGATCTAAAGTTGAGGGATTATCTGGTCCAATCCTCTCTTTTTACAGATGAGTAAACTGAGGCTGAGTGAGATGAAACCACTTGGCCAAAGTCACGGTGCTAAGGAGTGGTAGAACCAAGGTGAGAGCCTAGCTCTCCCCATTCCCTGAGCCAAGATGTGCCTGGCTGCTTGCTGCTACTGCACTGTGAACAGCCATCATTTTCCTCCTCAGAATGCTGACCACTCACCAGTGAGGTGAAAATAGCTATCCTTTTTAAATTTCTGACTTTTCTCTATTTATCATGGGCTGCACCAGGAAATAAATATGGGAAAAATTGGGAATGGGATGGAAAAACAAGATGTCTGATCAACCCTGACATCAAAATGAGTTTTACCCAACTCAGCTTCCAAACCAACAACCCAAACTAAGAAGCAATTATGAAGGGCCTCCTGGGTCCAAGGCACTCTACCTGGCGACAGAGATACAAAGACATAATGAAAATGAGCCCATTCCTTCCAAGAGTTTACATTCTACTGACTGAATTGGGCAGTTTTCTTTTGCTTTCTGTCTTTACTGTGGTATGTTTCCCACTATATCTTGGAAGCACTAAACTGAGAGCTTTTTTAGATTGATCTTTAGACTGAACGATTTGTTTTTCTTTTACTGTTTTCTCTGTTTACTCATTTTTTATTCTTCAAAGATATTGTGCCACAATCACTTTTTTATGTTCCAAAATACCATATTAAAATATTCTCAGGAAAATATGTTCAAGGCTTCCTCTTGGTGTGCTTCTGCAGATGCAGGACCTGCTGTGCAGTGGGCTCATACCAGCTGTATCTAAGGGCTAAGATGAAATTTGAAAGTAGACCTTTCATACTAATTGGCTCTTTTATCACACGAAAATATTAATAATAAAGGGAAAGAACTCTCATAGCTGCTTCACTGAATTAATCCTTGTGTTTTTTAAAAATTTAATTCAGGCTAAGGAGTTGTGCAAACATGCAAATATTTATTAAATATTGTCGGGGAGGAAATCCACGATTTCATCTGGGTAGGGAAGTCCTAGTGAAAAAGCTCCCTTCCTCATGCAAATTGGCTTCCACCTTGCAGTTAGTAATCTTGAGAATTATTTGGTTCCTACAAAGTGATTTGGGTAGGTTTGCAGAGCCAGAATGTATCAAAAAGAGGACTTACGCTCAGGTCCTTGACTCTGAGGCCAGCTTTCTATTATTATTACCAGCAAGTATTTATTAAGTGCTGGGTACACCAAAAACAAAAATTATAAGAATAAAAAAGAAACAACAAAAACATGGTCCTTGTTCTCAATGAGCCCCTTTCCTAATGGGGGAACCAAATATGCAATCAACTATGCACATACAAGGTATATATTCTGTAATAATAATAGCATTTCTATAGTGCTTTAAGGTCTACAAAGAGTTTTATAAATATCTCTTCTCTCTCTCTCTCTCTCTCTCTCTGTTTCTCTCTCTCCTTCTCTCTCTCTCTCCCTCTCTCCCCTTCCTTCCCTTTGTCTTCCTTCCCTTCCTTCCTTTCCCCTCTCCCTCCCTCTTTCTTCTTCATTCCTCCCTCCATCTCCTTCCAGCCTTTCCCTCTCCCTCATTCCCCACCCTTCCAACAACCCCTTCCTTCCTGTAACCAATAGCACAAATTTATAAGACCCCTGTCTGGGGGTGTCTGTGGCCATAGAACCAAAACATGAGGATTGAATCAACAACCCCGTGTTAGGTTGCAACATGCACTGACCAAATGACCACATTTGGTCATTTGACCACAGACAATGGCTACTCCAGAACACAGTAACAATTCCAGTGGTCATTCTTTCCTCAGTTCCTGTTATAGCCTCAGGAGGGAGGAGACCAGATAGGAATGTTTCCATTAGGATTTAAAAAATGAAAAAGGCTTAGCTTCTCAAGACTGCCCCAGTCCACTAAGTGACAGTTTTAGGAATAGTTCATTCCATCGTGTTCTTCTGTCACTGGGTACAAAGAGAGAGCAGATCTGACAAACACTAAAACACTAAGTATTATTTCTTATGCAATACCTCCTCCATCTGGAGTTAGAATGCCTTGGATCTACATAGACTTCTATGTTTTGGAGTGATGTCCAGAGGCAAAGAAATATTGCATTGTTTGGGACTGGGATGGGACTTAAAGGAGAGCCTGTAGAAAAAGGAGAATAGAAGGAGGGAAGTGTTGGGGGCTAGAAATGCAGAATGATGGTGTGATGAGGCCAGCAGATGTGGTGAAAACAGCTTTTTCTTTATTGAACCTCATGGCTTTGCAAGTGGCAAGGTATAAAATTGTGCTATCACAGATGCTCACTCAGATATCTGGAGTAACTTAGCTAGGTGCAACTAATAATAGCTATAATAATATAATAGCTAGCATTTAAGTGGAGCTTTAGGGCTTGCAAAGTTCTTTAGAAATGCCACACAACCATAGTCAATAGGCTCTATTATTACCCCCATGTTACAAACGGTAAAACTGAGGTAGGCAGGTTAAGGGACTTGCCCAGGGTCACGTAGCTAGCAAGTGTCTGAGGCTGGATTTGAACTCAGGTTTTCCTGTCTCCAAGCTCAGAACTCAATCTACTGTGCCACTCAGTTGCTTATTTAAAATTAGTGCAAGTAACACTTACTTCACAGTATGTCCTCTTATTATGTTAAAGACTGTATCTGCCTGATTTAATCTGATTTTTCAAAAATACACAGGGTTGTCACTATGTTTGAATTTCTATATGTCCCTTTGTCCATAACACAAGGGATTAGGATCACTCTAAGGGCCACGTAGGGGAGAGTATGACCTTTCCTACCGTAACCCCCAGGCTTATTGTAAAAATTTTCTTTCTCTAACTGAGGGAACAATCACGAACCATTCAGATATCTCAAAATTATACTTTTAAGGGCAGACTCTAAAAATTGCCTCATCAAACCACAAGCTAATATAGTGGCACCAAGTGCTACACTGACTTTTTGGTGTTTGTTTTTTAGTGACTAACAGCTAATTCAGGTGATTTGAGTTGACAGTTCTCAGTAATCCTTCATGCCCCTAGAAGTCAATGTGCCCATTTCACTGGATCTCTAATTTTGCCCACTGAGCCTACCATCCCAACTCTCTTGTGTTTCCACAGTCAAGATCAGTTTTCACCATTTACGCTAACCCTAGATCAGGCTGGTACAGCCATTCCAAGAAAAGGGCACCACTCAGGCCCTGCTAACAATTAGATAGGGTCCCAAATCAGATACAACCAACCGACCAACCTTGATAGACAAGTCCTTTTGGGATCAAGTACTCCAGACATTTCAGTAGAGTAACCAAGTCTATGCAATAGAAATGATCTCCGGAGAGATCAAGTCAATGGATCATAAACACATAATCATGTAATGATGTGGTTGCGTTATCAAGATAATTAAACTGGGAAGTCTCCCCATAAAAGCGATTTCTGGGTTTGACTGGGTATAGACACAGCTTCAGGTCATTCTTCTTTGAGTCTCAGATCCCATTTCGATCTGGCTGAGTATGGAGAGACACGCTAAAAAAACTCATCTACCATCCAAAGCTATCTGTGAGGAACGAGAATGTAACTCCCCCCCCCTTTTTTAAGAGAAAGAGATCCACTGCCTTTCTTAAAAGCAACTTATTCTAGTTTCTAGTAGCCTTCTCTGCTACAATTCCTCCTTTATTCAGCAAACAGATTGAATTCCCTTACGCACAAATCTGATCATGTCCCCTATCTTCTTGAATACTTCCATAGACTTTCTGTTGCCTCCCTAATAAATTATAAATTCCATAGCCTGGAGTACAAAGGTCAACTGCTAGAGGTAGGAGGAATTGAATCCAGGTCTTCTGGTGCCTGATTCAGTATTCTTTCCACTATCTCAAGCTGGCTTCTACTATCCCTGCCTTAAATAAAGTGACCACATGTTAAGTTGTTCTGGTACTTGAGTGACCAGATTGAAGCAGCTAGGTGGTGCAAAGGAAAGAGTGCTTGACTTGGAGCTGGGAAGATCGGAATTCAAATCCTTTCTTAGACCATCACTGGCATATCTCATTTTATTGCACTTTACAGATAATCCCATCTTTTTTTTTTTTTTTACAAATTGAAGCTTTGTGGCAATCCTGTTGAGCAAGTCTACCAGTGCCATTTTTCTGACCTCATGGGCTCACCTTGTGCTCTGTATCGCATTTTGATATTTCTTGCTATATTTCAAACTTTTTCCTTATTATTATTGCTGGAATGATGATCTATGATCAGTGATCTTTGATATAACTTTTGAAATTGTTTTGGGGTCCCACAAATGGCACCCATATATGAAGGAAAACTTAATGATAAGTATTGTGTGTGTTCTGATCAACCGACCGACCGTTCTCCCTCTCTCCTCAGACCTCCCTATTCCCTGAGATACAATATTGAAATTAAGCCCATGAATAACCGCACAATGACCTCTAAATGTTCAAGTGAAAGGAAGAGTGCCAATGTGGCAAACTTCATTGTTGTCTTATTTAAAGAAATTGCACCCGTCTCCCCAACCTTCAGCAGCCACCACCCTGATCAGTCAGCAGCCATAGAAAATGAGGCAAGACCCTCCACCAGCAAAAGATGACTCACTAAAGGCTCATTTGATGGTTAGCATTTTTTGGCAAGTATATTTTAATTAAGGTATATATGCTATTTTTCTAGGCATAATGCATTTAGGTATAATGCACACTTAATATAACCAAAATGGTGTAAATATCACTTTTCCATACACTAGAAAACCAAAAATGTCATGTGGCTTGCTATATTACAATATTTGCTTTATCATGGTGGTCTGAAACGCAAACCACTGTATCTTTGAGGTACGCCTGCACTAGTTATGCGACCCTAGGCAAGTCTCTCTGTTTCCTTATCTGTAAAACAGAAACAATAATATCATCTACCTCCCAAGATGGTTGTGATGCTTGAATCAGATACTATTTGTAAGGTACTTCATAGACCTTAAAGTGCCATAAGTGTTATCATTACCAAGAAATATTATTAATTTATTAATAAATACTATTTGTTAGTAACAGTGCGTTATATTAGTAATTAACACTATTATTTGTTAGTAATAATGTATACAATTGAATTAATAATAATCTATGTTGATGATAAAATTGCTACTAATAACAATTTCTCTGATTCATAGCCAAACAACCTGTATAGCCCCAACCCATGGATGACAGTCAGCCACCCTGGAGCAACCAACCTTGGCAGTCCTGTTAGTATCAAACGTTCCAGACATTGCAGTATAGTGACAAGGTCTATGGGAAAAAGTCAAAAGGAGACCAGTGAGAAGAATTTCGCTGGCTCTTCCCAGGACCCTTCGAACCGAGCAATCCCAAGTACGTTGTTATTCCAGGCTTTGCTAATATTCAAATCTTACAAGGCAGAATGTAAGAAAAGGTTAGAGGGTGGAAATGATGATGACTTTCCAGATATCTTAGTTTTCACTTTTGTACTTGTTAGATACAAAAAAAAAAAAAGCGGAAATTGATGTTCTTTAAAATTCTGAAGAAAGAGACATCTGAAGGGGGCCAGAAACAAAAACCATGGATTCGAATCTCAGTTTTACGAGTTACTGATGTACCATCTGATGTTACTACCTGATGGACAATGCTGATGTGAAAATCAAATGAAATAATGAATGTAAAGCACTTTGTAAACCATGAAACATCATGTAGATATCACATAGTAACAGTAACAAATTACTTTAGTTACTTTATTATTAATTAAATAATAATTTAATTAATATGAATACTGTAACAACCAGGAAGCCTCCCCTAACCACTCAATTCCAGAGTTTTCCCTATTTTCTTTACTTCAATTACTTTCATTACTTCATTATCTTAGATAGAGCTTGCTTCATATATACTTGTTTTCACATTGTCTTTCCTATTAGATTGTAAGCAGAGATTGCCTCTTGCCTCTTTTTATATCCCCATCACTTAATAAAGTGCCAGGCACATAATAGGTGCTTAATAAGTATTTATTGAATTGAATTGAACCTCAGAGATGTAGGCAGCAGTTACTGGGCTTGGGATCCTCTTTTTCCTAGATGCTCCTTAGAGAGTATTTTAGGCTCTTGCTTAATTGTAGCATACAGAAAGGTATAGACAGGATTCATTAAAACTGGGAGGTGGAGAGAAGCAGAGGATTGCTGTCATGTAATCAAAAGAATACTGACTTTGACCTAGATTTGAGTCTCAATCACCTTAAGAAATGCACTTACCCTCTCAGAGCCTCAATGTCTTCATCTGTAAAATTCGAACAATAAGGGTTATGTGAGATAATGTATGCAATGTGTCTTTTAAATGGAAGCTAACATTGGGAAGAGGACTGTTTCAAGTTAAGGTTTTAAAATATTGGTTTCATTTTGTCTACTTCAAGGAGCTGGTAGAGAAGCTTAAAATTATATGAAAAAATAAAAATATCTAGAATTCCTCCCTGCCGAAAAGTATCTAAGAATCTTTACAAAGAAATGATAATTGGTGTCCTGAAATTGAAAAAGCTGTCGACATGTCTGTAGTCAGGAGAGACACGGGCTTGCATCCCACCTGTGATGCTTACTTGCTGTTTGATCCTGGTCAAGTTACATAGCTTCTGAGACTAATTCTTTATCTGTAAAATAGGAGTAACCATTATATCTACCTCACAGCTTTGTTGTGAGTGACTTCCCTGGCCACTTGTGATTTTGTGTACTTATCCTCATTCCCATCACACTCTCTTATTTATTTCTGAACTTCCTTCATCTTCCTTCCTTTTCCCTCTCCCAGCCACAAAACCAAACATCCTTTATTCTGTACTTTGGGGGCACACGTATCTGTGTGCACATGTGCATTTTGTGTGCATGTGATTCTGTGTGTGAATATATTTAGCAATTTCTTACAATTTAGGGAAAATAATCCATTATTCAAGAAAAAGTGTGATAGAGGGGAGGCATTCTGTTTGTATAGATTGGCTATTGACAGTGATAAAATTTATGATCATTTCCAAATTTCCAACTCATTTTACTTATATAGATGCAGTCTGTTCCTTGTTCCTGAAGCACAGAACATGGAATAACTCAACCCCTTAGTCTACCCTGTCAGGAGGACTACAGTAGCAAAGGTGGAAAAGACAGAATTGTCAAATTCTCCAAGAAATTCTGCAATGTATTAAGAATAGCTTAGAAAAGGGATTCAGAGAGACCAAATTTGAAGGAGGAATAAATAATCATTCTTAGTATAGAAATATCACATGATGGAAGAAAAGGAAGGCTTTAGAAGATGAATATGTTGATACATTTTCTGTATTATTACTAAATTGGGCTATTATTTCATTAAGAAATCATCTGTAATATTTTGATTGACCTTCTTTTCCTCTGCTGAAATATAAGGATAAATCTTTACAGGATATATATATATATATATATATAAAAATGTATATATCTCTCACTAATCTATCATATCTCTATGTGTACACACATATGTACATATACACACACACATGTACATGTGTATGTACTTCCAGAGATATACACATCTGATATCTGGAGATCAGAAAATCCACTGGGGCCAGGAGACAGTCCAGGAAACTTTTAGTATCATCAGTCAAGAGATGTATGTCCTAACAGTCAAACAGGAATGACATGGCATCAGAGAGTTTGGCAATAGGGAATAGATAGTGAGTGGTCTGGTCAATCAAACTCTTAACATCAGGGAAATTTGGTAGTGAGCAAATATATGTGCATATATATATGTTCTTAGCTACTCTATATCACACTATAAAGATCAGGTCGGAGAAATCTCAATGCAAAGTTACATCTGCTATGGAGGAAAATTCAGATGTTTGTTTTTAGGCTCTGAAAAATTCCCTGCTTGTCTGCAGGAAATAGAAAAGGCAAAGCTATTTATGGTATGGTAAGATTTCTGGGCTTCTCATGGGAAAGTAGCTGATGTCAGTGTCTGCTCTCAACCCACAAAACTCCTTCTTTGTTGGGAGCTGGTGCTGCTGATCTCAGAAATAAAACAGAAAACATTATCTTAACCTGTTATAAAAGCATGCTCCACCTACACCTGGAATATGGTGTGGTTGCCACATCTCAAGGAAGATGTAGTGTAGCAAGGAGTTCAGTGATATCAATGAGGATTAGTACCCTGGGAAGAGTATCATCAGACTTGGACCTGAGTTCAGATTTTGACTCTGACACTTATTACCTGTGTGACCTTGGACAGCTCACTTCACTTTGATGGACCTCAGTTTTCTCATTACATTAGGACAGAGAGGAGGTTGAGTCACTTGACCAAGCCCCACTCAGCTCTAAATGATCTTGAGGAGTAAAGGAGGTGGCAGTCACCATTTCATCATCCTCAAACATTTATTGGGTTCCAACTAGGTGCATGGTATTTTGTTAGACAATGGGGACACTAGTGGACTTAGCAAACTTTTATTAAGTACCTACTGTGTGCAGAGCATTGAACTAAGAGTTTGAAAAGATATAAAGTTAGAGATAACAAAGAGGTTAAAAATAAAACTATATGTGTTCTTATAGAGATTGCATAGCATCAGGGAATCTGGCAGTAGAGAACAGGTGTTTGTCCAGGTAAGTAAACTCTAAGCATCAGGGAAATTTGGTAGTGAGCAACTCATGAATACTCCATTGATGGAAATAACTCAAATGCTGATTCTTCCTTAGCCAGATGTAATACATCTTCCTTTTAAACTTTCATAATGTTTAATTTTCCTGCCTCTTATATTTTTACACTATCCCTTTCCTAATGTTGTCTTCTAGTGTTTAACACAGTGCCACATAGTACGTTTTTACAGATTTGGCTTCTATCACCCAAGTTCTCCCAAGTTCAGGCCTGCCTTATCTTTTCCTTGGACAACTGGAATGGTCTTCTATTACTGTAACTCTAGCTTTTTCTTCCCCTTTAATCTTTCCTTCATGTGGCTGCTGGAAATGAGTCTTGTGTCTACTTACATAGTTATTGGCTTTTTCTTACCCCTCACTTTGGGAGCCTAGCAGTTTCCTAGGTTGGAGCCAGATATTGAAGGATCTTGAATAACTTAATCTGGCATTCAGTACCTTCCAATATCTGCTTCCAATCAAGAAAAGTGCTGAATTTGTAGTCAAAAGGGCTGGGTTCAGATTCTTGTCCTGTTTCTTACTACCTATGTGACTTTAAGAAAGAGTCTTCACTCCTCTGGGAATCAGTTTACTCATCTGTAAAAAAAGGGAGAGGATAGGCAAGATGATCTCAAAGTTCCCTCTAGCTCTAAATCTATTTTTCTGTGAACCTATGGATGCTACGTTTCCCTTTGCCAGAAAAAGATTCCCTCTATATCACCATCCACTGAAATCCTTCCCCTTCCTTTAAAGGCTCAGTTCTGTTCTACCCTTCTCCATGAAGTCTTCCCTATCACCACAGCTAGAAATGAAACTTTCTCTCCCCAAATGCCTCATGTCACTCTGTGTGACCTTTCCCTTGCACTTGTCACAGTCTTATGTACTCTAGTTATTCATATACATGCCTTTGTTATGAATCTATCACTCCTACTCACCCACATGTAAGCCCCAATCACCCTGGGCCACTTCACCCCACCCTTCTCCCACACATCCTCTTCCCCAAACAGACTAGGAGAGGCCAAAACCCCTTCCTTGATTCAGATAAATTGTATGACACAAAATATGATTAATAACCTCTTGTCACTGTTTTCTCCTGTTGTAGTTTAAACTATGTGGTGAAGTCAAGAGAACCAGGTCATAGGGTCATAGACTTTTTAAAAAATCAAATCAACAAGCATTTATTACATACCTACTGTATGCCAGACACTATTCTTACTGAATGGAATGAAAGAATCATCTAAACCAGCTTTCCCTACCTCCATTTAACAGAAGAGGGAACAGAATCTCAAAGAGACAAAACAATTTATCCCCAAATCACAGTGGTAGTGAGTGATAGGGCTGAGATCAGAACCTTCATCTCCTGCCATCAAATATTCCAGTCTCCTGCCTCTCAAGGAACTTCCAACTTTCAAACTCACCAAGGCCTTCTCTGGACCAAGGGTCAAAGCCCAAATGGCCCTTGCCGCCCCGTTCCTCCTGCCTCTATTTCTCTGTTACTCCTGTACACATTCTCTAAATTCACTGTCACTCCAGATTCACTCTCTATACAAGTTCCAAAGACCAAATTCCTCTTCCTGGGGAGGATAATGGAAAGTGAAGTAGATTTAAAGCTGGGAGACTTGGAATGGATTCCTAACTCTTCTATTTGTTACCTGTATTCTCTTTGGTAAGTCACTCGACATTTCTAGGTCTCATTAACTTCATATTTCAAATCAAGGGGCTGGACTGAATGACCTCAAAAGTCTCTTCCAGCTTTTTAGCTATGATCTGTGACCCCTCCAACCAACCATGCTCTTAACTCAAAACACTAACTTTTGGGTCCAGTGTTGGCCTTGCCACTAAGATACTTTGTTCTCTTGGGTAAGTCTTCTCACATTGATTGTTCACCATATCTTTATCTTTATAGATGATAATGTTGAACAAGATAATCTCTAAGCTCCTTTCTGATTTTATAATTCTATCATTCTGTCTCTGTATGATAGGCATGATAATTCTCTATTTACCAGTACCTTGCTCTTTTTTTTCCCTTGTTACCAGTTTGGAGTTTGCACATCTTACTACAAAATAGGTATAGGACAAGATACAGTCTTGTATGACCTGAATTGGAATCTATTCAATAATAAAACCAAATTAAGTGCTTATTTCAAAGTTACAAAATTTGGGAACTCAAATTATATTCCTCACATTAATGTGTCACCCATTGTCACTGCCAGGGTACCCAGACATCCAAACTGAAATATATAGAGTGGCAGACAGGAAACAACTTGGGACCTACTACACCTGGACATACTCTACTGTTAGACATCACTAATGCACAGAGACATTTAGTCTAGGTATGGATCAACCAGTGTTAAAGAAGGGCTTGTCACTAATGATGCTATCAGTCCATTTTCCTAGCTTGCTAAGGAAAGTTACTCAAGAGTGAAAACTGGATTATTCTGTAGCAAGAAGCTTTCATGCAAGATCTTATAGGAGACTTGCCCCTACAATGTCTGGGATTCCATCTTCAGGGAGCTTCTGGATCATAGTTGTTGGCTCTGGCATAAGACAGACATGGTATGTCTGTGTGTCTTGGAGAATGGGAGTAAGTAGCCACAAATGAAGCTGGCCACAGACTGGGACAAAGATACTCCTGTCTGAGGGTGTGGCTCTAAAAATCCTTTTATCTCTACAAGGTCAGGGAACATTACTAGTAGGGAAGAAGACATTATTCTCTCATTCTCTAATCAGGCAAGATAACAGAGTTTACTATACCTAGGGGCGGCTTTCTAGAGATTTTGCTGATAATACTTTGCTTTAAGGCAACTAAAGGTTCTGTGACTTACTAAGTGTACTTGAATGACAGCAATGTTTTAGATAATCTGATATCTAGTCCTATTCCCTATATTGGGAATTTTAAAATTTTAATTTAACATTTGAATTAATTTAAATTAAAACTACAAGAAATGCCTTTTAATGTTTTCTTTTTATTGACTAATTCTTACTAAATCCCATGTTGTGATGAGGAACAAGTCTTTAAGCTTCAGTTTCCTCATTTATAAAATAGAACAATAATTACTTATAGTACTGACCTTACAAGATTATTGTGAGGAAACCCTCTTTGTAACCCACAAAGCAATATTTAACATGAGCCCTACTCTTATTTATTTCAAGCATTTTTATTTTTGTTACCAGCCTGTGGGCTGGAGACTGAGATCATGTAAACCATAAGGAGGAAGAAACCCATAAGGAGTTTACCTAAGAAGGGGAAAAAGCCAAAAGCTGTGGAGAAATGAAACAATTCTTCATGGGAATTTTAGGATCTGATCAGCTGTGGGGGACATAAGGTCACAAATGTTCTTCCCTGTTGTCCAAGGGGCAAAGAAATGAACAGGAAATAGAGTGCTAGACCTGGAATCAGAAAGCCTTGAGTTCAAATCCTGCCTCAGATATGTCCTAGTTCTGTGACCCTGGGCAAGTTACTTCACCAATGTCTGTCTCAGTTTTCTCATCATTTCCCTTCCTAGGGGTGGAAATAGATGGAATGAGACTGGGGAAAGGGAACTCCAAAGAGGGTGGGGTTCTGTTCTCTTTAAATATTGGGGTACAGTTTGTGCTACTGATTGCTGAAAGAGGGGATTTGGGCGAGTATGTTCTATCTGCATTAACCATTGGGCTTTGAGCTCCTTGCAATCAAAGTTGGGTTTTTTGCCTTTCTTTCTGTACCCCCACTCAACCATCCTCCCCTCTGAGCCTAGCATGGTACCTGGAAAGTGGTAAATGCTTAATGAATGCTTGTTGACTTGACTTTACACAGTGGCTTTTTAGGATAGCAGTAAGAAGGTCAGTTAATGATACTGGGTAAGAATGTGATTTTTCCTTAAGAGGACATATAATTGCTACCTTCTAGGTTTGTTGAAAATATCGAATGAGATAATATTTGTAAAGCATTGTGTCAACCTTAAAGCACTATATAAATGCTAGCTAGTGTTATAATTCCCCTGGGGTAGAAGACCAAGGCATCCAAGACAGCATAGTCAAAGGCAAGAGCCTAGAACTCAGGCCTTCTTGACTCTCAGTTTGTCCTGCAATCCACTGCACAATGCTTCCTCTCACAATATAGGCCATCTATTATTCCAATGAAACTTCTTTGGAACTTATTGGTATTATGGTATTGTATGGCATTATTGGTATTAGAGAGTATATTGGTATATTAATAATATGAATGATTTACATATTTTTATTCATTGTTGTCATTCAATCATTTCAGTCATGTCCAACTCTTAGTGACCCCATTTAAGATTTTCTTGGCAAAGATGCTAGAGTGGTTTGCCATTTCCTTCTCCAGCTCAATTTTCAGATAAGGAAACTGAGGCTACCACAGTTAAGTGACTTGCCCAGGGTCACACAGCTAATAAGCATCTCAGGCCAGATTTAAACGCAGGAACATGAGTCTTCCCAATTTCAGGCCAGGCGCTCTATCCGCTGTGCTACCTATCTGCCACCTATGTTTATTACCTACCACTTAAAGTAGTGCCGCCTTTTTCTTTTATTTAACCAAAAACTCTGTCCTTCAAGCTTACAGGAGCGTCTGCTTGTTCTAGACTTTCAGGGTGTTTTCATTGAAGTCCTGTGTCTTCATATCCTTCAAAACGTTCAAGTCTGGGTATATCTTGGTCTTTGTCCAAATTAGAAGTTTCATCTCTTCTAGTTTGTCTGCATATGGTGGCCACCCAATCCTGTTAAATTCTTCAGTAAGACTGTGCCTTGAAGTATTTTTTTTTTTGGCACTTCTCCGATGTACAGAGAAATGTCTGTGTCGGCAACCACAAATGGCTCGGCATTTCCCTTCCTAGGGATGGAAATAGATGGAGTGAGACTAAGGGAAGGGAACTCCAAAGAGGGTGGGGTTCTGTTCTCTTTAAGTCTGGGGGTACAGTTTGTGCTACCGATTGCTGAAAGAGGGAATTTGGGAGAGTATGTTCTATCTGCATTATCCATTAGACTGTGAGCTTCTTGTGATCAAAGATGGGTTTTTTGCCTTTCTTTCTGCACCCCCACTCTACCATCCTCCCCTCTAAGCTTAACACAGTGCTTGGCACATGGTAAGTGCTTAATGAATGCTTGTTGACTTGACTTTAGACAGTGGCATTTTAGGATAGTTGTAAGGTCAGTTGATGATATTGGGTAAGAATGTGGTTTTTCCTTAAAAGGACATATAATTACAAAATGATAGAATTTTAGTACAAGAAGTGTCCTTAGAGATGATCTAGGTCAACCCCTTATTTTACAGATGAGGGAAATGAGATCCAGAGCTATAAAATAACTTACTCAGGGGTCACACAGCTAGCTAATATTTATTTAGATAACAAAATTCTTAAGATAGAGCATTTCCCCCACTTTTCAGTGAAATTTAAAACCAAGAACATTTGCAGCGTTGCAAGAGATAGTCACTAATGTTTTATTGTTACCGACTCATTCTTGATGAATTCCATATATCTATTTTAAGTATTTTATTTTCGTTTCCATTCCCACAGATGATATGAATTTCTGCTAGGGAAAGCTTTGAAATAGCTACTCACCATTTTTTTTTCAGATTCTGAGAACTGTCTCCTATAGAATTTCATTCTTATAGTTATTATTTTAAAACATTCTGCCCTAGCTCCAACCCATAGGCCTGGATTGGGCTTACATCCACCCACAGAGGGCAGCACATCTCAAGTTTATACAAGAGGAAGATGAAGAAAATCTTTGACCCTTCTAAGCACTTAGATGCCCATCCTTATAACGCATCACTTCCAAGGTCTGCTGTTTGAAAAGGGGATCATTCATGTGTATAGCCCAGTATTGATGGAATACAGAGACAGTCTCTGATCCCTGGCTCCCATCCTTAACTCCTAGAATCTATATTTAGGTAATTATTTTGCCCAGAAGATTCCTAACACTCTGCTAATAAGCATTTAGTGCTTTGAATCCCAATGGATCATTTCATAGCCTTCAGTAATCATCAAGCAAACTTTTAAGCCTGCCCAATCTTCTTTCAAACACCAGCCACTACAAACAGAAGTTATTAAGGTAAAAGAATGTGCATAGTTTGATGGCAATTTATTCCCACTACTAGGAAAACAGCTCAAAAGCGTAAATCTCATTGGTGGGTGAGTAAAATCACCTTCATGCTAAAAGGGCATAGCAAGTAGTCAATGAATATGGTGATAGTGGGTGATACGGTGATATGCATATTACATAAATGTGCATCTCAGAATCAATAAGCTACAAATACCAAACAGAGCCATAATTAGCTATTCTGGTCCCTGGGACAAGCATGGGGATGGAAAGCATACCTTAAGGAGAAACTCTGGATCTAAGGGAATGGAGACCAAACATTATTCTCTTTGGGGGAAGAAAGAAACCCCAGAAAATCCAATGTGGGGAAGCAGAAGGGCTGATTAAGACAGGGAGTGCATTATGGAAAGGTCTTGGCTGAAGGACAACATTATATATAATAGAAAGAGTACTGGATTTGGGCTCAGTGGACCTAAATTCAAATCCCATCTCTGTTACTTTCTACCTATGTGACTTTGGCCAAGTCATTTAGATTATTTGGGCCCCAGTTCTGTCATCTATAAAATGAAAAGACCAGATTAAATGATTTTGAGGGTCCCTCCCAGCTTCAAATCTTCCAATCCTGTAATCTCACATTGGCCATCAGACCTGTGCCTTCACTGCACCATGGTTAGCTTTCATGGGAGCTACTCACATTCAGAAACAGTCACTCTGGGAGAGAAGGGAGATTGGTTCCCCAGAGTTTTACCCAGTCCTCCCAGACATAAACATGCCCATTCTGCTTTAATTTTTAGGGGTTTCTGGGGGCCACTGTGGCAGAAAACTGAGGGGAGCTCAGTAGTGGTTTTAGAGACTAAGATGGTCATCTCTGTGAACCCACCATGTATCAAGAACAGACCTACTGTGTGCCAGGCATGTCACCAGACCCTTAGAAAAGGGATATTAGAGTGTCAGAACTTGTACAGGATGGAAAAACCCAGCTGCCCCACTCTAGTCTAGCCCCACTGACGGAAGGAATGATAAGATGAATTAAAACCTAGCTCTTCCCTTGTCTGATTGCAAAATCATAGCTTTAGAATTGGAATGGACTTCACAATCTATGTGGTCTAAGTCTCCATTTTATAGATGAAAAACTTGTAAAGGTTGAATAGCTAGTGAGTGTCAGAAACAGACTTTGAACCTAGGTTTTTAGACTTTAGAGCAATAAGTGAACCATTTTAAAAAGAGCCCTTAACTGAATTTTCTCGGATGCCAAAAGCTATAGATGATTCCCCACAATCCTAGACTTTCTAGCTTTCATTTGGGGCCCACCTCCAACCACCAGAAAGGAAGAATGTTGTGAGGGCTTGTGTCAACAACTTTAAGGTGGGATTTCAGCCATTTCTTATAATATGAGTCGGCAATATTTTTCCACATGTATTGTCTTAGAACGGGTTAAGAAACTCATTGAAAGTAAGGCAACTCGTCACTTATACATAGGTTTAAATACATACCTATGGAAAATTTTAGCCAAAGTAGATGACTTTATAAGAGAATGATGACTCATTAACATGCAAATACTGGAAAACCTTCCGATGATAAATAAATAGCCTGGAAGTGAGTAAATCTCAGGTTTCGACCTTCTCAGGCTTATAGGATCATAGATACAGACTTGGAAGAGCCTTCAGAGATGATATAGTCCAATGCTGGCAAAGCCAAGATTCAAGCCCAACTTGTCTAACTCCAAACCTAGAATTTTCTCCACTAGATGATACCCCCTCTCCTCTCTCTCCCCCATGTCCCAAAGTCCTAACCTTTAAATAAGGTCCAACACTTAGGAAGGATTCTTTTCCTTTGTCATCACCCCTTTTGGCAATCTCTTCCTCCCTTGCTGCTGCCGTGTATCTTTCTCCTAACTCTGTTTCTTCTTTTCCCATATCTTCAGCTGTTGGGGTCACCTCTTCTCTGCCTTCCAAAAGGCTAATTAGCTAATCTATTTAATTCATTGTAATAAGATCATAATAGAAGAAGATTATTTAGAAGCTCCTTGGGGACCTACCTGCCTTCTAGTTCCTAACTCCTACACGTGCATCATAACAAGGGTCTTCTGGAGACAGCATACAATGGTATTATTTGATCTCTTTCTTGAATTGCATTAATTCACATATGCAAAACAAAACAATGCAAATTAATAAACCAGTACAGACAAAATTGATGTAAAATATCTCTGCAATGAATTTCCCTCTTAACCACTAAGGAATATGTACATACATATATGTGATATACATATGCAATATGTATATAGCCATATCCATCTATATATGCCTATAACTATATATATGTCTATAGCCATATCTGAATCTACAGAGATGATAGATAGATATAAAGAAGGCGGTGAGATTAAGAAAAAACCAATGGATCATCCATGTTCTCTGTGGTTATCTATACGACATCAAGAGACCTAAAAGAGAAAGGGCCCCTGTTATGTTGGATGGTTCCTCCTCTGAAGGATCCAAGAATTCCTCACGCAGGATCCTCACGCAGACAAGAGTTACACAGAATCAAAAGGGAAAGATGGCTTAATCAATCAACAAACATTTGTAAAGTGTCTACTGTATGCCAGGCACTATAGTAAGTGCTGAGGATACAAAGAAAGGCAAAAAAAAGTTCCATGCCAGGGCACACCAGAGAACTAGATTAGAGGAGCTCACAATCTAAAAAGGAGACAACGTAAAAACAACTATGTATATGCATCTATATAATAACTTGGAAGTAACCTTAGAGGGAAGGCACTAGCATTGAGGAGGGCCTTGCTGAAGGTGGGATTTTTAGCTGAAACTTGAAGGAAGGCAAGAGTCAGAGAGGGGGGAGAAGAGAGGAAGCTAACTGAAGGGAATCCCTGTATCAACACTCACAAGTCCTTTGAAATCTCAGTTTATAAAATGTAATATGACTCTTTCAAAAGTAATATTCTAAGATTATTAAAAAATAATGGGTTTTTCCTTCCCGCTTCCCTTAAACGTTTGGGATGTCTGATCTAGAAAGATGCTGTGTGCTATTTCTGATGCTGGTGGATAGCGGCCAGCAGAGGCTTCCTGGGGGCTTTGAGAAGATGATTAGTTTTATAGTTGGAGGCAAAGTGATCTAGATAAAGAGTGTAGGAATTTCTATTTGCACTATAACTCAATCCTTCCATAGGGAATACTTTCACATAAAATCAAACATGCTTTTTCCATGCCAGGGTACACAGAGAACGAGATCAAAGGAGTAATAAGCAGACATTGGCCGCTTGCCACTAGCAGTGATAGGGAAGGAGAAGAGCGAGACCATGCTCATCCCCCTAACCCTGACCATCTGCATCTCCCTCTTCCTTTTCTTTGCCTCCTTCCCTTATCCTCATGCCTGTCAGCACTGAGTTGGGACAGCACACTGCGATGACTGCCACTAGGCTGGCTCAGTCAGAGGGCATCATGAGTAATGGTGGCCATGGGTGTTTGCTTGACATACCAGTGCATTTCCAGGGTTATGGAGAGAAGCTGGCACAGTGAGCTGGGCCTCAACCAGCTTCTTGGTAATTCTTCCTCTGGACTAAAGATGCTAAATTTCCAGATCAGAAATTGAAAAGGGAGTGAAATTCTCAGGGTAATTTCAACATATTATCACTTTGCTTATTACTTTGCCTCATCTCCTCCTCCCTTTCTACTTATCTCTGGAAAATTCACAAGCATGGCTGGCATGAACACATAGAGACATGCATCATAGTATCAGATTTATAGCATTATTTTTCTCTAAAAGCTAGTAAAATATTACCTTTTAATCTCTACTTTTTCCTCCTCACCCCCATTAAAAAATTAAAATGTCAGGGGGAAAGGAAGAAAGTTACAGTAAATACTAAACTTGCTAGAGAAGGATTCATAGGCTATGTCAGGCAGCCTATGGCGGCAGCCTTTGCTCCTTTTGTTCATGCAAACTGTAAGAAGTGTTGAAGAGAAACAAACCAACCAAAATGGGCTTCAATTCAAGCAATATTTATTAAATCTACTCTGGCAAGGCAAATATTACAAGAAGGGAACTTGACAAAACGTACTTGGGGCAAATTGAGTGTAGTTTTGGGAATGGGTGCAGGGAGGAGCTCAAAGGTGAGTCTAATTGGGAGGCCAGGCACAGAAACACAAAGATACTACAATGATGGGGGAGGCTGAGGGAGAAGGAGGAGTTGTAGGTTGTGAGATAGGGATAGTTAAGCAGTACCCAGGACAGACCCCTTTCCAAAATGGGATGATATCTTTTTTTTTAACTATTAATTAATTAATTAATTTTTACTTCTCAACATTCATTTCCACAAACTTTTGAGTTCCAAATATTTTCCCCATCTCTCCCCTCCCCTCACCCCAAAACTCTGAGCCTTCTGATTACCCCTTCCACCAATCTGCCCTCCCTTCTAAAATCCCTCCATTCCCTTATCCCCATCTTCTCTTTTGTCCTGTGGGGCAAGATAAATTTCTGTACCCCATTGCCTGTATTTCTTATTTCTCAGTTGTATGCAGGAACAATGCTCAACATTTGTTCTTAAAACTTTGAGTTCCAACTTCTCTTCCTTACTCCCTCCCCACCCACCCCACTGAGAAGGCAAGCAATTCAATATAGGCTACATATGTGTAGTTTTGCAAATGACTTCCATAATAGTCATGTTGTGTAAGACTAATTATATTTCCCTCCATCCTATCCTGCCCCCCATTTCTTCTATTATCTCTTTTGACCTTGTCCCTCCCTAAGAGTGTTTACTTCTAATTTCTCCCTCCTCCTATTTATCCTCCTTTCCATCATCCTCCCGACGCTGTTTATCCCCTTCTCCCCTACTTTCCTGTATTGTAAAATAGGTTTTCATACCAAATTGAGTGTGCATGTTATTCCTTCCTTGAGCCAAATGTGATGAGAATAAGCTTCACTTTTCCCCTCTCTTCTTCCCCCTTTTTCCCTCCATTGAAAAGGCTTTTCCTTGCCTCTCTTATGACAGAGTTTGCCCCATTCCATTTCTTCCTTTTTCCTTTCAGTATATGCCCCTCACCCCTTAATTTTATGTTTTTAGATATTATCTCTTCCTATTCAACTCACCCTGCGCTCTGTCTCTGTCTCTCAATATATATACACACATATGTGTGTGTGTATGTATAATCCCACCAACTACCCAGATACTGAGAAAACTCTCAAAAGTTACAAATATGATCTTTTCATGTAGGAATGTAAATAGTTCAACGTTAGTAAGTGCCTTATGATTTCTCTTTCCTGTTTATCTTTTCATGCTTCTCTTGATTCTTATGTTTGAAAGTCAATTTTTCTTTTCAACTCTGGTCTTTTCATCAAGAGTACTTGAAAGCACTCTATTTCATTGAAAGATCATTTTTTCCCCTGAAGTATTATACTCAATTTTGCTGGGTAGGTGCTCCTTGCTTTTAATCCTAGTTCCTTTGACTTCTGAAATATCATATCCCATGCCCATTGATCCTTTAATATAGAAGATGCTAGATCTTGTGTTATTCTGATTGTACCTCCACAATACTCAAATCATTTCTTTATAACTGCTTGCAATATTTTCTCCTTGGCCTGGTAACTCTGGAATTTGGCTTCAATGTTCCTAGGAGTTTCTTTTTTTGGATCTCTTTCAGGAGGTGAGCGGTGGATTCTTTCAATATTTATTTTGCTCTCTGACTCTAGAATATCAGGGAGGTTTTCCTTGATAATTTCATGAAAGATGATATCTAGGCTCTTTTTTTGGTCATGGCTTTCAGGAAGTCCCATAATTTTTAAATTGTCTTTCCTGGATCTATTTTCCAGGTCAGTTGTTTTTTCAATGAGGTATTTCACATTATCTTCCATTTTTTCATTCTTTTGGTTTTGTTTTGTGATTTCTTGATTTCTCATAGTCATTAGCTTCCATCTGTTCCATTCTAATTTTTAAAGAACTATTTTCTTCAGGAAGCTGTGGAACCTCCTTTTCCATTTGGCTAATTCTGCTTTTTAAAGCATTCTTCTCCTCATTGGCTTTTGGGACCTCTTTTGCCTATTGAGTTAGCCTATCTTTAAAGGTCCTATTTTCTTCAGCATTTTTGGGGTCTCCTTTAGCAAGTTGTTGACTCACTTTTCATTCTTTTCTTGCATCTCTCTCATTTCTTTTCCCAATTTTTCCTGCACCTCTCTTACTTGAATTTCAAAATTCTTTTTGAGCTCTTCCATGGCTTGAGACCATTAAATATTTATTTTGGATATTTGGGATACAGAATCCTTGACTTTTATGTCTTTCCCTAGTGGTAAGCATTGTTCTTCCTCATCTGAAAGGATGGGAGAAGTTACCTGTTCACCAAGAAAGTAACCTTCCATAGTCTTATTTTTTTTTTCTTTTTTGGGGCATTTTTCCAACCCATTACTTGACTTTTGGGTTCTTTGTCAAGAATAGGGTATATTCTATAAGATCTCAATTCCTCCAAGGTGGCACAATCAAGCCTGCACACTGATCAAGGAGCAACCAGAAACTTTTGTGCCTAGAATCTGCGAGTAGAGAATTTCTTCTCTACAACAACCTCACCTCCAGTTCTGCCATGTTAGCACTCAGGGCTGAGGTTCAGACCAGCTGCTCAATTCCCCTGGGGGCTTTACAATGAGGCCTTCAACAATGGATGTTGGTTGCTGCCTGCTGTGGGAGCCACTGCCCACTGAGGCTTCTGCCGCTGCTGCCTGATGTGGGAGCTATGCAGGGGCCAGCTGAAAAATCCCTCTCACTGACCTTTGGCACCTGTGGGTTGAGGGATCTGAGAACCCAAGCTGCTGCCCTGGGGGATTCCACCCCCGAGGCCTGTTCCAGGCTTGCTCCAGCCCTGCTCCAATCTGTGCCATGGCCATAGCTGGGCTAGGCTCCTCTCCTCATCCAGTGCCACAGACCTTTCCCATCAGCCTTCCAGGTCACCCTGAGCTGGAAGTTTCCTCCACTCCATCATTCTGTGACTTATACTGCTCTAGAATTTGTTGAGAATCATTCTTTACAGGTATTTTATGGGCTGTGGGGGAAGAGCTAGAATATCTGCATCTTTCTACTCTGCCATCTTGGCTCCGACCCCCAAAATGGGGTGACTTCTTTTCCAAGGGAATTGTTCTCTAAACTTCCAGGGCAGAACTCAAGATAAAGTACCAGGATTATAATTGTGGTTGTAATCTTGCAATTTCTTCTTAAGGAGGAATTGAGCCCTGGTGGCGCATAAGTGCTTCTCCCATGTCAACAATCCCTTCTGGTTTCAAGGTTGTTTGGGTCCACTGGTATCCAGACTCTTTCCCATCACCAGCCTCAGGTATTCAGGTTCTCAGGTCCTTCTCCACTCAATGCCAGTCTGGATAGGTGGGTGTTGAACTGAATTTGGTTGAATTGGGGAAGAGATGCAGATAATTACAAGGGGGTCATCTACTTAGATCTAGACATAGGGCTGAGCTACTGTAGCTTTGTCCCACTTCACCAAAATTTAGGGAGCACAAAAATTTAACATGTATTCTTTCAACTTCTAAAAACCATGGTAACCAGTTTCCACCTCCTCCAGCTCAAGCAAACTGGCCCTAATTACTTCTTGTATTCTGTTTTGCATCATGAATTATAATGTTGATTTCAGACTTCATTTCAGGTTATGTTCTCCTGCTTGCCTCAGGTAGAAAAATTGCTAAGTAAGGGACTCTATAATCAGATATAAACAACTTTTGTGTTATACACTTTTTGTACTAGTGATTCCATTCCTATTAAAAATCAAAACTGTTATACTCTTATAAATTACATTTTCATTGAATGACTCTTATAACAACTGCCAAAAATGTATTTCAAAAGATAGATAAAATAATCTATTTTATACACAATTAACTTCATTTTAATCTTCCTTTTTACCTAGGCATCACTAAAGATTTCTGGAATCATCATTTCAAATCCATCAGGAATTTCACTTGGAAGTGAGCATCTGTTTGCTTAGTTGTAAGTAGCATATTTTATGTTTTTACATCAAATTATTTGTGCAATATTGCGTTTCTCTATGCCTGGAGGCATACTTTCTCTAGGGATTGGACATTGGGATGAATTTCATTTGGTATAAGTTAGATAAGCAACGGCAGGTTAAAACTCAGGTTACACAGGTTATATGGCTAGATAGTTATAAAGATTTGTAGCTTCTAAATTCAGTCCAAATATAGTGAGTCTTTCAATAACTTATGCCACCTTTCAAATGATAAAAGAAGGGTTCCTGGTTCTATTCCAGAAAGAAACATGACTATGTGTGATGATACAAAGATAGTAGATGCTCAACAAGAGTCGTCAGAGCGCAGATCTTGTCTACATGACAGATACTTCTGCACTATTTATTTTCTGTTTTCCTAAACTTTTTTCCCCACTTAGATATGAATCTCTTATTCAAGTAATCTCTTTCCCCACCCTCCTTTCCTGTCTCGGTTTGATGCTGGGTCGCACCCTCTGTCATGCATGCCTTCAGGGAGACAAAAAGAGGGAGGGGAAAGAGTTAAATTCTCTAGCACGTGTTACAGTAGTAATAGCTTACATTTCTATAATTCTTTAAGGTTTTATAAAGTCCATTCTCTCACAACAGTACTGTGATGAGATCGGGCATATCATTATCTCCACCTTTACAGATAAAAGATGAAGATCAGCAACCCTTCATCACAGAGTTCTGAGTTCTAGTCACATAGAGTCACTCAAAAATTCCTGTTTGGGCCCTTTTTTAGTTCTGAAATATATAAGAAAGGGGGCAGAGCATGCCCAAAATCACATAGATTTTAGACTATCTATGAACATTAGCTTAATTGTTGGTCCTCTACACAGAGGTCCCCATCCAGTGAATGTACTACTGCTGATGAAGATTGACATTTTCAAAATAAATGAAACTAAAAGATGAAAGGCAGTTGTTGTTAAATGAAAGGATGGATCACAGGTTTTCCTTGAAGTGACAAAGAAAGGTAGTTTTTTTTTCTAACATTCATACAAAAACAGAAAGAAACATTCATGGGATTCTTCATCATTGCTACCTCTATCGCTGCAATGCCTTCAAAAAGTATTTTTTGGGGAAAAAAGACAATCATGGAATAATTGCAGTTAGAGGATGAAGAAGTAGAAATATCTAGAAAGAACTCAAGAAAACATTTCAAATTTAATCAGCAAATAAGTACTCTATGATTTAAATGCAAAAGTGGGCATAAGAAAAAGGGCAAAAAAACTATTTTAGAAACTTTGGCTCAAGAGTAAGAAAAAAGAAGCCAAAAACTTGTACATTGTGTAAAAGCCTCATGTCTACATATCATTTTATTTGAGAAATAAAGGAAATGCTAAACCTGACAAGCACCAGACAGTATCACAAGGAATGAGATCAATTGTGTTTTATCAGGCAAGAAACCATTAGTTGCTGATGTGGAAATTATTTCTGAATCAGATACCAAATTAGAAGAATAAAAATTAGAAGAGGATATGGTAAGCTACTGAGGCAAGTTCAAATTGATGACTTGACTGGGATTTCACACATTGTCTAACACATAGTAGGCACTGAATAAATATGTATCAATTGACTGGCCTAAACAAGCTGTTGAAAAAGGAGAAACAGATAAAAGAACAAACACCAATACAGATTATCACCATTTTCTAAGAAAGTTTAAACTGTGTAAATACATCAAAACAAAAAAGAGACGAAAAAAGGTGAGAAGCCACCCTAGCCAACAAACACTTGACTTCCTTGCCACTGTGACAGACAAAATGAACACCACTTTGTAAAATATATGGAAGAGACAGCATGGTATGGTTAATAGAATACTGAACTTGGAACTAGGAGGACATGAATTTAAATCCTGTCTTTGAAACTAATTAGCGGTGTGATGGTGAATAAGCTATTTAACCTGCATATATCTAAATTTCTTCATCTGTAAAATAGGAATAGCCCTTTGTACTTGCTGTCCACAATACCTGCAATGCTCTCTCTCTTAACTGCTACCTCTTGGAATAATTTACTTCCCTTAAGACTCAGTGCAAGCTGTTACCTTTATATTAAGCCTTTCCTGATCCCTCCAAGGTCAGGTAGATGACTCAGTGGCCTGGAGGAAGGAAGACTCATCTTTCTGAGTTCAAATCTGGTCTCAGACACTTTCTAACTTTGTGACTCTAAGCAAGTCACTTAACCGTTTTCAGTTTCTTCATCTGCAAAGTGAGCTAGAAAAGGAAATTGTAAACTACTCCAGTATCTTTGCCAAGAACACTCCAAACAGGATTATGAAAAGTCAGACAGGATTGAAATGACTGAATAACAATTCCTTCAACTGACCTCCCTGCTTATCCTATCTTGCATTTATTCTTTACATACTTAAAAATGTACACCTTGCCATCCTACTTCCTTCCCCCATAGAATATAAGGTTCTCAAAGGCACAGATTATCTGTCTCTTTATGTCTTTTTATGTCCAGTAGTTAGCACCATGCCTGATAGATAGTAACTCCTCAATAAATACTTTTTGATTGATTGATTAATCAGTGATTAATTTGAATACTTATCTCTATTGGATCACAGATATACTGAAGCAACAAAATATGAGTTTATTTGTAGAAGAGATCAATGAAAGGGTGATGGTCACTAGATTTGAGGTCAGAGGACAGGGTTTGAATCATGACCATGTTCCTCATTTCTATGTGACTTTGGGCAATCCAGCTTTCTTGGACTCAATTCCTTCATCTGAAGAATGAGATGACTGAACTCAATGATATCTAGGAAAACTCCCTTTATCTTCAAAATATGTTGATCCCTAGGTAAGAAAAAGCCTTGTGAACATATCCTCCCCACCTCCATTTCTTATAAGAACTCTGTCACATCAGCTCCTTTCAAATATTTCTATATTCCCCACACTGCTTCCTGCCTGCAGAAGGCTCTCCTAGAACAACCCGGCTCAGAATTTCAATTTTCCTCACTGTTGCACAGAGCAACAGAGATGCCTGAATCATAATTCAAATTGTATTTCAAAATAAAAATGGGAAAGGAATTGGAGCAAGCAGGCAAGAGGACTATTTGCTGCTTTCATATCAATGATCATCTCAGCTGGCATTTTCTATTAAGGAAAAGCAGGCAGCCAGAGAAAGCAGTCTATGTTCTACTAGTTTCAGTTGCTTGAGAGAGAAAGCTACATTTCTCAAAAATGTGTAAAAGAAGTGCTTTTATAAGTCCAGTTATAAGCACCCAGCTGGCCCCATCATCAGTACAGAGCTCCGCAAATGGGAGGTTTTACAATCACAGAGGGCCCATTGGGGGAAATAAGTTAAAGGGCCAGATGGGGAAGGAAAAGAAGAAATCTTTTCTTCTTTTCCTTCTTAAATTTTGTGGAACAAGACTCCCTGAGCTTCCTTGCCAAACTCTTTGGTCCCTGCTGTACTTCATGGCCAGTGTGGCCTAACAGGGAGTGTGAAACTTGACCTGGGGTCTCTCTAATGAGAAGAATAGCTTTTTTGGGGGTTCCCTCCACAAGCAGATTATTTGCTCTTTTCCATATATATATCATCCACACTTTGCTTGCTCCTTGGCTTTGCCCATCCTGTGTCCTAGGCTTAGGATTCCTTCCTCTCCATCCTACGTGTTGAATGCTTGCTTTAACTATAAAGCCCAACTCAAATGCCTTCAGGAGTTAGGTGACTCAGTATATGGAGTGTCAGGCCTAGCATCAGAAAGACTCATTTTCCTGAATTCAAATCTGACCTCAGATAATTACTAGTTGTGACCCTGGACAAGTTGCTGAACCCTATTTGCCTTAGTTTCCTTATCTGTAAAATGAGCTGAAGAAGGGAACAGCAAACCACTCCAGTATCTTTGCCAAGAGAACCTCAAATTGGATCACAAAGAGTCAGCCAAATGTCACTTCTTCTAGAGAGACTTCCTGGATTCTCTGTAGTTGGTAATCAGATTTACCCTCTTGGATCTCAGGTACCATTTTATATGTAACACCTATTTTGGCTTACAGTTCTTTATGAATCTACCAGATTCTCTAATTGCACTATAAATCCCATGAGGACAGAGACTTAGTCTTCTCTAAAATCCATATCTCCCTAATAGAGTGCTCTGCACAAAATGCACATTTTATAAACATGAATTAAATTGAAAAAACTAATACAACATATATGGAAGCTATGGTTTAGAAAACATTAAATAAATTTTATTTTCCTATTTTACTCTGCATTTTCCAAGTGGAAAAAGGCATGTAGCCAAAATAGAAGTAATAAATTCTGTAATTAACAGTACCACCTTGCTCCCAAACCAAACTGTCACTAGTTCTAACTCACTCAGCACAACTCCTAACCATTCTTCACATGCATGCATGCTACACCTCCATGAGAGCAGATGGGGAGATAGATATATTTGCCCAGGCAGGGAGAGAAGTCAAAATAGGCAGGGAGAACTCAGAAGACAATGATGGTAGTTCCAATTCCTGTCCAAAACAGTCAGGGAGAATAACGAACACGACAGCATTCCAACTCCTAGCTAAAAGTGGAAGGAGAGGCAGTGAAAACAATGATTACAATTCTAATTTCTAGCCTATTTCCCCCAGGGAGCACATAGCAAAGAAAAAAAAAGATTTTTATTTGTTTTTGAGTAGGAAATACCAGAAATCTCACCTAAAGTCTGTCCTTGTGAGAGTTTATCTATCTCCAGGTATGTGTATAGTTGACTACATTTTAAATAATTTCTCTGATTTGAATTGCTTCACTGAATTACATTAATGTTGGGCTTTTGCCTTACTCCAGGTGACAGAGCTTAAGTAAAATACAACCTTCCAATCTGGAAATTCTTAGGCAAATTCCTTTCTACCATTCTCAGTACCCTAGCTCCTACTTGAAGCCAAATAAAATCTGGGTTGTTGGCTTATTTTTACTGGAGAAAGGAGAGATGCACTCTTTGAAACTGACAGATTCCAAATTAAAAAGCTATGCTCTATTAAATGTGCTAAGCTAAAGTACTTATTATTGCCTTTTGTTACTTATTGGTATGTTTTTTTCTTTTTTGCTAATTCAAAGAAAAATGATCATCATTCATTTTATGTCTGACTTTAAAAATTTGGAGACAAACTGAGTCTGAATATTCACGCCAACATGATACAAATGATCTGTGATTTTGGGATGCTGGCTTTTTGCCTGACGGAGGAAAGAGCAGCTAAATGGTTTTAACATATTTGGCTGAAAACTCATTGCTAAAGAGAGAAGCAAAAGGTCTACATTAATATTGAGTCAGAGCTACTAATTACCAGAAAGGAGATGTCACTGAAGGGACATCCTTTGGGAATGTGCTAGCCTTAGCACATTTGTCAGATGGGTGTGAGGGTGATAAATGGTAAGAGCAAAGGCCTTTAGATAAAGAATTATAGGATGGAAAGGACCTTAGAAATCGTCTAGACCAAACCCTTTGTTTGATGCATGATGAAACTGAGACCCCAAGAGAATGAAACAATAAAACCACTACTATAATAATAGCTAGCATTTATATAGAACCTACTATGCTGCAGGCACTGTGTTAGGCATTTTAAAAATATTTTTGGGCAGCAGAGACCAGTGACCTATGCACAGATCCTTGGGAAATGAGGGTGAAGACCTAGAAAGTACTGATAGATTAGGCAGCAGATGCTCAGAACTCAGGCATGCAGTGATCAGGGGTCAGAGCTTAGGTAGACAGTAGTAATAGTAGCTAACATTTATGCAGCACTTAATATGTGCCAGGCATGGTGCAAAGAGCTTTACAGTTTTCCCATTTGATTTTCACAGCAACCCTGGGAACTAGGTGCTGATATTATCCCTATTTTACAGTTGAAGAAACTGAGACAAATAAATGTTAATTGATTTGTATAAAAGGTCACATGACTAATAAGTGTCTGAGGTGGGATCTGAACTCAGCCCTTCTCGAATCTAGGACTAGTACTGTATCTACTGTACACTTAGCTGCCAAGCTTGCCTGAAGGAGGGCAGGACTAGGGAAAATAATCTTTCTAGCATACCACACTGCTTGTCCATCTTTAGAGTTAATTGGCTTCTTAGAAGTGATGCTACAAAAGAAGAAGAAAGATCACTAGATTTGAAATCAGATGACTTGAATTCAAATGTTGGCCCCTCTACTTACTACCTACCTGAACTATGTTCAGCAAGCTGATTAACCTCTGTCTTTCAGTCTCTTCATTTATAAAATGAGGGGATTAGAATAGATAAAGTCACGTCCAACTCTAAATTTATACGTTTAACAGTTGAACTTTGTTTCTCTGCCCCATTCTATTTCAGTCAAGTCCCTCATGATCTGTAAACAAATACTGAAGTGCACATACATACTGACTTTACTATGTAAAAGAACTCTGACAAGAATGGTCTTGCAGCAGGATTGAAAAGAGTGCTGGTCTACCAGCCAGCCAGCCAGAAGAGGGCTCTTGGAGTTGAAAGACCAGAGGTTGAATCATGACTTTGTCATGTGACTACATGTAAGTCCTTTAAAATGTCAGCCATCCTGGCATATTTATTACTGATGTTGCAGCATCACTGTGAGGAAAGTGCTTTGGAAACTCCAAAGTACTATATGAATATGAACTTTTATGAACCCTCCACTGAACTCTTGGTTTAAAATTCTTTTATGACACAAAAGGTTCCCTCATAATTAAATTGGTTCCTGTGTTGAGACTTTCAAAAGTCTTCTTCCCCTGAAATGGATCAGTATACCTTAGAGTTCAACATGAAATATAAGCTCCTTGTGGGCAGAGACTACCTATGGAGGGGCGTTGTCTTTATATCCCCCAATAGCTGGAACTGACCCTTTGCACAAAATTGGTGTTTGATAAATGGTTATTGAATTAAATTGAATGCCATTGAAAGATGAACAGTTAGCATGATACAAAAATGCTGTTAGAATTTTTTTTCCTTATAGAATGCTTTTATTCTAACTGAACTGCCAGACCAGAAACTTCACTCCAGGTTATTCACAAGAGTGCACCAGTGGAAATTTATGCAAATATGACATAAAAAAACAAAACCTAGCTAGGTCAGCTGCATAGTCCTAAATGAACTAGATGAGAAAAGCACAGAACTGGTGAAATGAAAAGGAAAGAGTGTTCTAATATATCCAAACTTTTTGGTTTACTCATGCATATTTCAGGGCTCTAACCACACGAGGACATTTGGAGTCATTGCCCCATTTGAGGAAATACAGTCCCCCACTGACAGTCTCTCCCCTCCCCATATGACTTATTTTACTCTGTGTCCCATGATAGGAGCATTTTTGCATATAGTCCTGGTTTATTTTTTATGGTATTACCAGCTGTGTGGGAAAGGAAAGGAACTTGATGATGGTAGCAGTGACCCCTAAAAGAATAAATCAGATTTTTCTAAAGCATAAACAAGCATGAACATGATGCCCTGGCATCAATATTTTATAAGTAAACAAACAGAATCATAGCTTATTTTAAAACTAGGATGGGCCAGATTCTCCTGATAGAGAAAGCTGCACTAGGTCCAGTAGCTGGGCATTTTTAGGAACATGTGGACACTTCAAAACTATCCTGTTACCATTTGGTACATCACAGTTCTTTCCATGGCTCAATTACCCTGGGCTCCTGAGCCCCAGTCAGAAGGTATTCAATTCAAGTCAACAAATGTTTTAAAGGGTCGGCTAGGTGGTCTAGTGGACCAAACACCGATCCTGGAGTGAGGAGGATATGAGTTCAAATCTGGCCTCAGATACTTTACCTACTGTGTGACTGTGAGCAAATCATTAGCCCCAGTTGCCTAGGGGGAAAATATTTTATAACACTTGCTATACAAAATACATTGGGAGAGATGCAGAGATAAAATTATAGTCTTTGTCGTTAAGGAACTCACAATTTAAAGTGAGAAGGGAAATACAATATTTAAGTAAATTTACCTCCTTTGGTCTCTTCTGTATAAAGGGGATAAGGTTGGACTTGATGGCTTCTAGGGTCCTTTCCAACTCAAAATCTATGATACTAGCATCCCTTGTACATAAATATGATAGATGGTAAAAATTTGATAGGGTCTAAGGAGAAATTCAGATATTATCTGGGTATTATCAGAAAGTTTGAGGAGGGAGAGATCTCTGAGAGCTTGAGGATGGGGGTAGAGAGATCAGGAGAGATTTCAGAGAGCAGATATAACTGGATCTGGGCTTTGAAGAAAGAGAATTCAAAAGGCAAAAATAATGAAAAAAGGAGAGAGTACCAAGCACAGGGAATGAGTTAAGTGGATGTATAGAAGTGAGAGAGAACAGGATGAGATCAGAGAACCCCTCATAGTCCATTTGACTGAGATAGAGAATACGTGAAGGGGAGTATTTTGAAATAAAACTGTACAGTTATGGAATCAGACTGTGAATCTAAGGCCTTAGAGGCTCTTTGCTACTATATGTGCATTGCACCATACTAAAACCTTGTGCTTATGAGATTCCATGACAAATAAAAGTTAAAAAGAACCATAAACTAAATGATACTATCAGAGGTGTGAAGAGGCAGAAATTCCTGATGGTTGGGGCATCTGAAAAAACTTTCACAGAGAAGGAACTTATAGCTAAGCAAGGCTTTGAAGGAAGGTATTCATGGATAGTTAGATCTTAGATAAGTCATGAGAAATGAGAAAGGAGTTCTAGGAAGATGGAACATGGGGAACCAGGGCATTGCAGTTAGGAATCTGCATGGCATGGTATCACAAAGAGAGGTAAAAATGGAAATGAGCTTAGTGTGCTTATGGGACAGCATTGGTAATAAGAAACAAGGTTAGATAGGGAGAGTGAAGGTAAGTTTTGGAGGACTATCAAGAAAGAAGGAGGGGACTGGAAAAGAAATTGATTCCTCTCTATCTCCAAACCCAAGAATAGTCTCTGAATCACTAGCCCTCACTTTCCTGCTCATCCCCAAAACCTCCCATACCTGAAGTGCACTCAGTAAGTAGGAGAAAACAGTAAACCTGCTGCCACCTCCTTCTCCAGGATGAGGAATCCTTTATTGGTTTGCTGCTGACAATGAATAGCCAAATTCAAGTAAAATGGTCCCATTATGGCCAGGGTCAGTACAACCCTTCACATCTGTTTTTGAAATTCATTTGAGACCCTGACAAATCTGTTTAACTTTAAAAAGCAGCAAGAGAACATCTTGTTTTCATGAATGTCCAGGGGCCCTGTGTCAACAAACAAAAGGTCTGTTTGTGGTATTCAGGATGGGAAAGCTGATTGGGGGACTTTCAGCCATGAGGGCTTCTTTATTATGAATTTTTTGTTTCTCAAAGTTCAAAAAGCCAGCGTGGAGAGTGTATCATAGGCCAGCCAGATGCTTCTAGGTGCTTGTCAGCCACTTGAGGAACCTCTGATTAGCATCACAGGTTTTAGAACTATGGATCTAAAAAGGATATTTCTAGAAAGTTTCTGTAATCAATCAATTCATAAGCATTTATTAAGCACCTACTATATGCCAAGCATTGTACTAAGTGTTGTAATGAACAACAATGAAATTGAGTGCTTGAGTATTAATATGAGGAGGACAAGCATTAGCGATTTGCAATAACGACACCTAGCATTAAAGGAGCACTTTAAGCTTTGCAAATCACTTTACAAACGTTGTCTTCACTACAATCTTGTGAGGTAAGTGCTGTTATTATTCCTGCTTTATAGAGGAGGAAACTGAGACTGAGAGAATTTAAGTGGTTTGCCCAGGATCACACACCTGGTAAATGTCTGAGTCAGGATTCAAATTCATGTCTTCCTGATTGCCAAGTTCAACATTCTATCTACTTTGCCATCTAGGGTATATCTATCATTGATAGTGTACTTATCATTACTTGACTTTTCTCTTTTCTCTGCCTTTTCTTTCCATTACACAGTTTTGCAGTGAAGGAAAGGGAGGAATGAACCCATAGACTGTGAACTGGAAGAGACTTAAAAGGTCAACTAGTCTAATTTCCGTCATTTTCCAAGGGAGGAAGTTGAGGGTCAGAGATGTCAAATGAATTGACATAATGGCAAAGCCAGGAGTCAGGTCAAGTCCTTCAATTCCAAAGTCAGTGCTCTTTCTGAGTTACCTAGCTAGGTAAATTTGGATGGCCAGAAGATGCCCACCTGACTTATGTTTTACTGGCTAGTTTCCCTCCCCTCCCCTCCCTCCCCTCCCCTTCCTTTTCCTTCCCTTCTTTTCCTTTCCTTATCTTACTTTTCCCAAAACCTTAAACCTACTGCACTCTGAAGCTGGGATGCCAAGGGGCCCCTGCCTGAAGGCTCTTCTGGGCTCTCCCAACTTTACAGTGATTATCAATAGTAACCATTGCTGTTTCCCTCCCAGCCTGATGTCTTTCTTTTTCTTAGCTTCATTAAAGGGTACTTCTTAAAAAGGTCTATTCAATGAATGAGTGTTACCTCACCCTAAGTGCATACCTGAAAAGACCTGGCTTAAAGGACTTGAGGTCTCCCAGTGCATCCTGGATCATCTCCATTTATCAGATGAGTATCTGGTCAGTGGATTCAGATGGCTCTGGAGGAGAAATGAGGCTGGTGACCTGCACACCCTCCCTTAGTCAAAACAAAGTCAAGTGTAAGTCACATCATCATTTCTCTGATGGCATGGTTTCTTCAGCAACGAAGGACGAACACACACATATGTTTTCTGTTGATCAAGGGCAAAGAAGCTTAAGGAGACCACCTGACATCTCTACCAGGCCTTATTTGTCTCTATGGGACTAGATTGGAAAGCATGTATTAAAACAAGTCATAGAAAACTAAGGGTAGAACGAGAGGGTGTTGTTTCAACACAGTCACAGTGTAATACCTTATTCATCTCTTGATCTCCTTTCCATCCTCAGAAAAGCATATTCTGTAACTCTGCTTGTTTTTCTTTCCTTGAAGTCTTCAACCTATCCCAATTTCCCTATTTCTGTTGAGGATACCACCATCCTTCTGTTCATCTTGGTTAACAACCTAGGAGTCATCTTCAACTCTTTACTGCCATTTACTCAATCAACAAGCATTTATTAAACACTTATTATGTAGCAAGCTCTGTGCTAGGCGTTGAGGATATAAATAAAATGAATGAAAAAATGTATATAAACGGATACACAATCCCCATCCAACTCTCCCTCCTTCCCATATCTAATCATCTGTTGTCTTGTTGATAATACTTCCATAACATCTCTCAAATCTGTCCCCTTCTCTTAATTTACAAACCAAGAGTCAAAACAGAGAAAGAAAATTATAGACCCATTTTCCCAATGAATATTGATGCAGAAATTTTAAATGAAATATTACCAAAGAGATTACAGCAATATATCACAAGGATCATACACTATAATCAAGTGGGACTTACACCAGGAATGCAGAGCTAGTTCAATGTTAGGAAAGCCATCAGCATAACTAACAATAACAAAAACAATAGACATCATATGATTATCTCAATAGATGCAGAAAAAAAAGTCTTTGACAAAATATAGCACTCATTTCTATTAAAAAAACACTAGAGACTATAGGAATAAATGGAGCTTACATTAAAATGATAAGAAATATTTATCTAAAACCATCAGCAATCATTATAGGGATAAGCCACAAGCCTTCCCAGGACAATCAGGGGTGAAGCAGGAATGCCTATTATCACCTTTTAATATTGGATCTCTGATAAAGGTCTCATTTCTCAAATATACAGAGAAATGAGTCAAATTTTTAAAAATACAGGTCATTCCCCAAATTGATAAATGGTCAAAGGATATGAACAGCAAGATATGAACAGTTTTAAGACAAAGAAATCAAAGCTATCTATAGTCATATAAAATGCTCTAAATCACTTTTGATTAGAGAAATACGGATTAAAACAACTTTGAGGTACCATCTCATACCTATACCTATCAGAGTAGCTAATATGACAAAAAAGGAAAATGTTGGATGTTGATGGGGATGTGGGAAAACTGGTACACTTGATGCACTGTTGGTGGAATTGTGAACCGATCCAACCATTCTGAAGAACAATTTGGAACTATGCCTGAAGGGCTATAAAACTCTGCATACCCCTTGATCTAGCAATACCATGCCCAAAGGCATCCCCCAAAAGGGGAAAGGACCTATTTGTATAAAAATATTTGTAACTGCTCTTTTTGTGTGTTAGCTTTTTGTGGTGACTAAGAATTAGAAGTCAAAGGGATGCCCTTCAATTGGGAAATGGCTAAACAAGCTGTGGTATGTGATGGTAATGGAATGTTTTTGTGCTATAAGAAATGACAAGCAGGACGGTTTCAGAAAAATATGGAAAGAATTAGATCAACTGATAGTGAAGTGAACAGAATCAGGAGAATGTTGTACAGTAATAGCAACATTCTCCAATGAAGAACTGTGAATGACTTAGCTATTCTCAGCAATATAATCATCCAAGACAATACCAAAGGATTGATGATGAAAGCATACTATATGCCTCCAAAGAAAAAATTGATATTGCTTGAATACAGAATGAAGCATGTTATTTCTCACTTTCTTTCTTTTGTTTTCTTTTAAGTCTTCTTGTACAAAATGACTAATATGGAAATGTTTTACATAATTGCAACATATAACCCTTATCTGATTGCTTGCCCTCTAAAGGAGGGATAACAGGAGGGAGGGATAGAATTTGGAACTCAAAATTTTAAATAAAAGTGTTAAAAAAAATTGGGAGGAAACAAAAAGAAAGAAAACAGTCAACCAAGTGTAATATTTGCAATTTGGCTGTCCAGAAATCTCACATCATCACTGTCCAGCTGCCTTAACATTAACACAATCAGAATAAGCACTTCTGAAAGGAACAGCCTGACTGAGTTAAATTCATCAAAGCAATCTGATAAAGTTCTCAGAATCTTGACTTTCTAATGACTGGCTGGACTTGGGGGAGTGACCCACCAACTGTTATTGGGTTGATTCAGTCAAGTTGTAAAAACACATTCCCTAAGTTAGCTTTTCCAGTCTCCCTGAGCAGTCTGCGCTGCGTTTTCCTCAGACTTTGTAGCAGTTTCACTACCTCTGTTGCAGCCCAATTCATTCTCCGGTAAAGCAGGAAAAATTACAGAATGTAAATCAATTTGATTTTATGAGTAGTCATTTTCTTTAAATAATTCCTTGCAAAATTCATCCAAAATGGATTTTGTTTATATGATAGAAATGGACAAAGAAATGATAGAAAGACTGCTGAGTTAAATTGGCTTTATTTATATGGTTAAAGGGCTGGTAAATGAACAGGGAACCATACTTCATGCCCCTCTTGGAACATGGCCTTCTTCCAAAATATTCTTCAATTTTAATCCCTTTGGAATGTCTTTATCCTGTGTATCTGCACTATAGTGGCAACACATTTTTAACATTTCTCTAAGTGGTTTGGATTCTTTCCCCTTTCTCCCCCCACCTCCAGTTTTTCTTTTTTTTTTTTCTTCTTTTTTTGTACTGAACTCTGAGGTTCCTGAGAGCCAGACATTCTATTTAAATATCTGAGAATCATCGCACATCTGCAGACTGGAGAAAAACATCATTGACAAAGTTCAAATGTTAAAAATGATTGACGATTCCTTGAAAATAGGGATTATGTCTTATGCATTTTTGTATCTTGTGATGTCTTATGATAAATTGAAATCTTTTAGACTTGAGAGTCTATCTGTTAGGGAAACCAGGATGGAGAAGTATTGCTGCCACTTGATAAGAAGACTTAGGGAGAGGAGAGGGAGAAGGAATAAACATTTTATGTAGCACCTACTATGTGGTAGGCACTGTGCTAAGTACTTTACAAATATAACATCCCTGGGAGGTATCCCTGTTTTACAGTTGAGGAAACTGAGTCAGAATTTATATGACTTGCCCAGGGACACACAGCTTGTGCATATCCGAGTCTGCATTTGAATTCAAGTCTTCCTATCTCCAGGCCCATTGCTCTACTACCACCAACTGCCAGACTAGACTGAGAACAGACTTATTTTATTTCTTGTGCTGTTAGTGGACACTATACAATTCACATTCACTGTTCACCTGAGGTTCCAACAAGCTGAAGCTATTGGTAGAATCCATTGCACAGCCATAATTGGTGTCTTTTGGAAAGGAATCAAACCCATTTCTATAGTGCCTTAATATTAACAAAGCACTTTCCTCCCCCCCAACCACTCTGTGCTTGGTAGGTAATGTAATGCACCAATTATTGTCCCATTGGGTGTGAGAAGCCTGAGATACAGAAAGCGTAAATGATTATGGCTTCTTTAAGCACAGAGCATGGAGGGTGGGCAATGAACCTCTGACTCCAAATCTAATCTGCTTTTTATTATACCAGTTCAACCTAAATTCATTAAGTCTTTAAGATGATCTTCCATTATAGTAAAGAGAGATTGCACTGAACCATATACTCAATCAGTTGTCCTTTTAATGGAGAGATTTATTGGCAGAATAGCCAGTCAGTTTTAAGGTAACAACATAATCTGGTTGTGGAACGGTGCTTTCCCTGGACAAAGCTACCTGGCTTTTGTGGAAGACAAACCCATGGCCTCAGCCTCATTAGCTAGGTTCCACTTAGTATAACGAATGAATCCTGCTGAAGTGCAGGTAGGAGGGTAGGAAGGAGCAGGTAGGTGACACAGTGGACAGAGCATCAGACCTGGAGTCAGAAATACTCATTTTCATGAGTTTAAATCTGGGCTCCAAACTTACTAGCTGTGTGACTTTGGGCAAGTCACTTAAACCCCTTTTGCCTCAGTTTCTTCATGTATAAAATGAGCTTGAGAGGGAAATAGTAAACCATTCTAGTATCCCTGCCAAGAAAACCCCAAATGGAGTCATAGAGAATGGATCATGACTAAACAACAACAGCCATATGAAGCAGTCACATTATTTGAATTTGCATCGCATATTTCCATTGGGCTGAGACCAATTATTGTATTCTACATATGTTTATAACTTTGAATAGTATAAACTTGAATATTTGTGAACATTTCATGGGATTTTTCATTCACACTGATCTGAACCTAACTGTAGTTTAATTCATTTCAAAAAACATTTATTAGAGGCACTGCACAAGTCATACAAAAACAAAGACAAAAAATACAAAGACAAAAATTTCCCAGTCTTCAAGGAGCTAATATTCTATTGGATAAAAATAATTGATAATGGCTAGCATATAGATAGAGCTTCAAGATTTGCCAAGTACTTTACTACATGTGTTATTTCATTTAATCCTAAAAACAACCCTATAAGTTAAGTGTTATTATTAGGTCCATTTTACAGATGAGAAAACTAAAACCAATAAGTGTTTGAGGCAATTTGGACTCAGGTCTTCTTGGACTCCGAGTCTAGTACTTTTACCTGTTCTATCACCTAGATATCACCTAGATAGAACATATAAACAAAAATTAATCAAAGATAATTTCAGAAAGGAGAGAACACCAACAGTTTAGCGCTGTCAGAAGAAGTTTCCTAGCAGAGATGCCATCTTTGGTGAACTGTGAAGGAAACTAAGGAAGGATCCTAAGTGTGGGAGGTAAGGGGCACATTCCAGGCATGGTGGGCTGACTATGCAAAGGCAACAAAGACTAAATGTCTTAGCCAATGGAATCTCTTGCCCCTAATGCATTCTTTTTGTCAATTCTGCCTCCCCAGGTGCCAGTAATAGAAAATACATTTGCCCCATGATAACCTTATAGATTCAGATACCCATTTCGTAGCCAGCCATGTATGATCCTTTGGGAAGCAAAGTGTGAATAGAAATGATTGTATTGCCTTGCCTCTCCACTTTGGTTGGTAGTTCAGTGTCATTCAGAGAAGATAGTTTTCCAACAGTGAAATAGTCGCATTTCAGAGGTCCTCAGGGAGGTACTGGTGATTGCCCACATTTGTCTCTTGCTATTGTATTCTTGAAAACATTCCTAAAGAAATAAAACTGGATGCAGAGAAAATGAGAGGAGAGAAGAAAAATAGTATTCTAAATTTTGAACAATTCTCTCTTGATGGACTATGGCTGAATATGCCAGCTGGCCACAGGGTTGACTCCTGGCCATATATACTTTGGGGAAGGTTTATGTAATTCATGGGATCGTTCACACTGAATTGCAGCAACTTAATTGTTCTAAAACTGGCAAAGATTTTCTTGGTTACTTAATGCTCAACTTGCTTAGTCATCTCTATAGAAGGTGTGAACAGCATAGCTTGAGTGTGAAAAAACTGGACCATCTGAAGATGTTTCCAGTTAGTCCAAGAAATAAGAAGGTATCATTTGTCAAGAACTTAGCAGTTGGAGACAAGTTGGAGACAAGCTGGTTGTCCAGGGTGATCCCCTTTTTATCAAAGATGCTTCAATATTTTGGGGGCACTCCATTTATTAGGAATAAAAATGCTGCTGCTCCTTTGATATAATGGAATCCCTCCTTTTCAGAGGTGGTGGCTTCCCCAAAGATAGTGAGAGGGATGTTCTATGAGGCCACTGTCAGAAGATTTATCTTAAGTCAGAAAGTTATAGCTAAAAGTCAGCTCATTTTTATGGATGAGGAAATGGATGTCCAGAAAAGTTGTAACTTGGCTAAGGTCAAAGGAACATGAACGTTGTACTGGAAGGAACCTTTAAAGCCTATCTAGTCCAACCATCTCATTTTACAGATGAAGAAACTGAGGTTTAGCGGGTTTGGGGAAGGATTCAAACCCAGGTCTTCTGAGTATACATGTTGTTTTAACAGAGACTTTCCCTCCAAATTACCGTGAGGACTGAATAATAATCACACAAGTTCATTGGCCCCTATCATCAAATGCATTTCTAAGACAGAGGGAGTTTTCCCAGAGATATCAGACTTTAGAATATGAAGTTTCCCATTTTGTTCTTTGTAGGATTGCCCAGAGCTACCTGGCCAGCTTACTGTGGGGAGGAGAGGAGAATTGGAGGAGGGAGGGTAGGAGAGAATAAGCACGATAAAGGTCATCCAACCAATGAGCAGGGCTTCATTCCTGAGAAGGGGGAGGTTCCCAAGGATACATCAAGAATGGAGCCTTATGTTTCTAATTACTGAATATGGCTGGAGAGCAAAATCAGGCAACACTTTCTTTGGACTGATGGAAGCATTTAAATCAGAACTGAATGTCAGGACAAAAGGCTGTCAGTGTTTTCTAATTGTGATGAGGGAGTGGTGAGGAGCCTCCCAAGGCTATGGGAGTTTGAATTGTTTCAAATATGCCCTGATTCTCTACTTTTCTTATTCTTCATCTCCCTTCTTTCTGTCCCTATATCACTCTTCCTTCCCATGAACTATAGGCTCATGGATTTAGAACTGCAAGGGACCTCAAGAGCCTTAACCTTCTCATGTTTTAGATAGGGAAACTGAGGCTCAGACAGATTAAGTGACCTGCCTGAGGTCATACACTGAAACACTGATCATTAATGAGTAATAAAGCCTTCTTTACGTTTCTGCAGTATTTGAACTGTTGAGTACCTTCTTGTTCTACACTCTCTCTCTCTCTGGGTTTTCATCAAACAGCTGCCGTCCCTTGCTTCTCCCTCTCATCTCCTCGATTTCCTTTGCTTGATCATTATCCCCCTCCTATCTCCTAACCATGACTGTTTCCCAAGGCTTAGTCCTGGGTCTTCTTCTGTCTTGTCGTGCTTTCTTCAGTGTTCATGTCAGCTCCTCTGGATTCATTTATCAAATGCTCAGATGATTATAGCCAGATTGATACACCCAGCTCTGAGCTCTTTCCTGAATTTCAGTTCTGTATCTCCAGTAGATATTTTTAACTGGATGAATCTTATCCAGATTGCACAGAAAATCTCATGCCCTAAGTCATTGAAAGAGCCAGTTACCCTCTGTGCCCAGTCATTTTCAATATACAAGAGAGGAACTCATTTCATTCCAGGAAACCCATATATCTCAAAGTAGAATTGACCCTACTCTCAGTAAAGTGCTGATCTGTCCCAAGATTTAGTTAATTAATTAATTCTTCTGTATAACCATTTATTGTGCTGGTAGTAATTGCAAGGCACTGTGGGAATATAAATTGTATAAAGTTGAGTGACTGCCCTTAAGACAATTGACAATTGACCATGGGGTAGATATTCATAGTCTATTGGGGGAGAAGAAGTAGAGATAAGCCACATAAATTTGCTGTTGTTCAGTCATTTCAGTCATGTATGACTCTTTGTGACCCCATTTAGGATTTTCCTGGCAAAGATACTAGAGTGATTTGTCATTTCCTTTTCTAGCTCATTTTACAGATGAGGAAGCTGAAGCAAACAGGGTTAAGTGACTTGCTTTGGATAACAGATTGTAAGTGTGAGAAACTGGATTTGAACTCAGGTCATCCTCATTCCAAGCCTGGTACTCGATCCACTGAGCCACTTAGCTCCTCATGTAAATAACTATAATATCATTAAATTTCAGAAGTCTCTATACAATATTACACAAGATATCATATAACACATAATATCAATAACATGAAATTAGATGTTTTCAGATGAAATCTGTACTCTATCCCCAAACCCCACAAATTCCAAGATTTGTACATGCTTGGTCCCAAGGAGACAAATTTATTAAACTTCTACTGAAGAGTCATAGCTAAGTGACTTGCTCCATCAGCTCAGCTAGGTCTAGAACTTGAGTATTTTTCATACTAACTTATTGCATTGAATTGAATGTACATATTTGATTTGGGGCTGCCAGGTGGTGTAGTGGATAGAGAGAGCACCAGTGCAGAAGTCAGGAGGACCTGAGTTCAAATCTCACCTCAGACACTTAACACTCACTAGCTATGTGACCTTGGGCAAGTCAACTCCAATTGCCTCATCCTGGGTCATCTCCAGTCATCCTGATGAATATCTGGTCACTGGATTCAGATGGCTCTGGAGGAGAAGTGAGACTGGTGACCTGCACAGCCCTCCCTCACTTAAAACAAAGTCAAGTGCAAGTCATGTCATCATTTCTCTGATAGCATGGTCTTCTTTGGCAATGAAGGACAAACACACACACACACATATTTGATTTACATTTTGTTGTTTAACAAGTATGTTAAATGTGGGGTTTGTTATATCAAGGGAGCTTTATTTCAGAATAATCTAGTTTAGATTTTCAGCTTTAATTCTTGGCTATTAGATCTATGTCTTTAATTTGCTTTATATTTGGGGATAGAGCACTGTACATGGAGTAAAGAAAACCTGAGTTCAAATTCCATCTCAGACACTTACTAACTGTGCAACCTTGGGCAAAACTCTGTTTGCCTCAGTTTCCTCAACTGTAAAAGGGGAATGACAAGAACACTTACCCCCAAGGGAAATGAGATAAAAACTGTAAAGCACTGGGCATAGTGCCTGGCACATACTAAGTGTTATTACCATGAATGTTATTTTTGTTGTTAATTACTGTAAATGTACATGAATGATCTGCACAAAGATTAGTAAAGTGATTAAAGATAAATAAAATGGTTTCCTTCATCATCAACAGGGCATGCATTTTTGTTTTCCAGTTATTTTCCACTTGACTGATCCATCTATACCTTTTCAATTAGTCTTTCTCTTATGACCAATGTCAAGCATTAGTGGGACAGCTGACAGTTTGGAGGATGGTGGGATAGCTTAGGCTGGACAGTGTAAACTAACCTAGTTGGAAATTGAACCCCATATGCAGTTATGCTGGTCTCAGAGCCAGAAAACCTGAATTCAGCTCCTATTTCTACAAGCCTTAACTGTATGACTCTAGTCAAGTCATTTCTTCCCTGAGATTTGATTTCCTCATTTGTAGTAATGGCTCAGTTTGGTCCTTGTATCTAGAAGAACTCATTCCATATTTTGAGGATCATTGGTTTAGACCTGCAGTGTTGTTACTTTGTCTCTTCTGAGACTTAGAACAGACAATATTTCTCATTTGAAATGTAATCCTGCTTCATACTCAGTCTGTCCTCAACTTCCCCTGCATTGGCAAAAGCTTCCACTCTGACTTGAGCTCACTTTACCCCAGTCCTCCTACCACTGACAGGCCACAGCCCTCCCACTCTGCCAGTGAATGGGACAATGGTAAACAACGGCCAGCTGGCTGAAAAGACTGGATGAAAGCTCCAAGCATGCATGCCCCAAGCAGGAGAACCTTGGTTGTAGTTATTTGTACATGGTTCTGATCTTCCCTCTCATATTGTAAGCTACTTAAAGGCAGGGATCCTTCTTACAGAGGGAAAAGAACACTGCTCTGTGTGTGTGTTTTGGAAATCAAATGGTCAAAAAGCCTTGATTCTGTTCTTGACTCCTCCAGCTGTTAGTTATATGACTTTGGATAGGTCACTTAACTTCTCTGGGACACAGTTTCTTCATCTGGAAAGTAAGCAGAGAACTCCCTGCCCTGCCTAGTTTTTGTTTTATTTTTTATTTAATTTCTGCTCCATTGTTCTGTCTTCCCTGCCTTCAAGTTATTTCCCAGATTTAGTGGTGTAATGGTTAGAGCCCTAGAATTAGTATCAGGAAGACCTGAGTTGAAATCCTACACTGCCCCACACCTAATTCCCAATTCATCTGCTTCTCCCTCTCTGCCTTGTCCTACTTCTCTCAAGTTTCCTTAGCTCAACTCTGCTCTACAGGTAGCACCTCCCACTCCCATTAAAAAAAATCCTACCTACACTGTGAGACCCTATGTAAGTAACAACCTCCCAACCTCAGTTCATAAAATGGATTAAATGAGATATGTTAAGCTCTCTGTAAACCTTAAAATAATATGTAAAGGTTAGCTATTATCTTCATTATTATGTACCCATAAATAACTATGTCCTACCTATAGTTGATACTGAATAAATGTTTGTTGCAATTGTTTACCTTGGGGTGGTAAAGTGAGTATCAAATAACATTTGGAGACTTCAGTATTTCAGGGATTGCAATTTCATCCATATAGGGCTCACAACTCCTCAATAACTTCAGTGAATGGTCTCAGAGAATTGTTGGGGTAGAAAAATTCATCACTTAACAGCCAACCCAATGAAGAGCTCCTCTGAAACTGGCCAGGCTGATCAGCAGACACAGTCAGTCTGGTTTGGAGCCCATGCTTGAACCAATTCTAATTTAGTAGGTTGTGCCAGATCTTGTGATTCACTGGCACAACTTTAAACAACTCAGGGTCACTAGCATGCCATAATGACATGTCAGAGGAGTATTTTAGTGTAAGGAAACAACGTATGTAAAAACACATTGGAAATGATCAAGTTCTGTACAAAATGAATGGTCATATCTCCTCTGGGTTTTGTGCAATGCTCTGAACATAGTACAATCTTAACAGATTAGGGAATTTTACCATTGAAGAGGCCTTAGAGGTTATCTAGTCTAACCTCTTGTCCAGAGAAGAAATCATCTTTACAACGTCCTGACAGCTGGTTATCCAGGTCTTGCTAGCATATTTCTCCAGGTGGGGAAATCCAATAATTTATGAGGCAGCTCATTACATTGTTGGAAAATTCTAAGGGTGTCAGGACTCTGGTTCTTATTAGAGCCTCATTTCTACCTTGGAAGAGATACTTCTCAATGAATATTTCTATGCTTAGAAAAAGTAAGGGAAAGAAGGAGAAAGAGGAGAGGAGAAAATAATGGAGGACAGGGAGAAGAGAAAAGGAAATAAGAGGAGGAGGAAGAGGAGGAGACAGGGAGGAGAGGAAGAAATTTATAACTTGTGTTCCTTGAGTCACATAAGATTTGGTGGTATTTACACTCCTGATTGTGGATTATTGATACCCTTTTCTGTCATTATGGATGTCATTTAAACTTATGAAGGAAGGAGAGAAAGAAGGGAGGGAGGAAGGAAGAAAGGAAGGAAGAAAGGAAGGAAAGAAGAAAATATATATAATATATATATACACATATATAAAATTACTATGTGTGAGTGATTTCCCCATGTTAGTCTTTACTTAATGAGGATAGTTTTTCCTTCCTCCATTTGACCACTTCTTCCCAGCTTCCTGCCCTCTGAAGTTGGGAAAAATCTTAAATAGCTTTCAATATTTAGGAGAATGCATTGGTTCCTCCCTCAGCCATTCTGGAGCATTTGTAACCCCTACAGCTAGCAAAATCCCACCCATTATCAAGCATAAATTTCAAAAGCATATCCATTAAAATAATCTACTAAAAGGGTACTAAAAGGAAGTCTAAATTTGCCTAGTGGGAAAAACCAATGATGTTCCTAGAGGTGAGACAATGGAAAATACTAGAGATAAGATAATGAGGTAAAGGGGTAGGGTGGGGTTTACGAGGATAGAATACACAGAGGCACAGTCTTTCATATGTTTCTGCTCAGTTGTTTTTCATTGTTTTTTCTTTTTCACAAGGGAGGGTTCAATTAGACAAAAGGTATCGATAAAGCTTCTTTTCTCCCCTCTTCTTTGTTCTTTATTATAAAGGATAACTCTCTGGGAGAGGCAAGGGGAAAAGTATAATGGGACATGCAGGTGCTGTTAAAAGCTGTAAATAAAAACATTTTTTGTAATAAGGAAAAACTTAATATAAAGTGTTATTATTTTTTAAGAAGCCACCCAAAATCACTTAACACATGGGGCCTGCTAATTATGAACCTCCCCAAGCATCAGAATCATAGGTCAGATATTGGTTAGAAAATGTGCTAGGCATCATGGGCAATGGGATCACAGATGTAGAGCTGGAAAGGATGTTAGAGACATCTTAGTCCAGACCCCTTATTTTACAAATGAGGAAACTGAGGAGAGCGATGAAGTGACTAGTCCAAACACCCTTTCACTAACGCAAAGAGGAAGCAGTAGATGAAGAGATTCGAATTCAGGTCTCATGAATCCAAATCTACTGTTCTTTTCACTGTCCTTGAGCACACACTATAATTTTAGAAAGTCAAAATATTTAAAATACTCGGATCTCACATAGCCATAAGCATTGAAAGGCATTTGGACAATGCCCTTGCCAATGTGGCCAATTGTTATGGAAGACCTTCTATTGTACATATGAAGAAAAAGGTCTAGAAAGTTAATGGAAGTAGTGCTAATTTATAAAAGTGTACCAAGTTAATTTGTAGTGTAATGTACTACAAATGAAAGGAAAATCAAGAATCGCTGCTTCCTGGCTCCTCACCCAGTGCCATTTTGCAGATTTTATACTCTTTCTAAGCCAAATATCCTGAGAAAACAATTTCTCCCACAAATACAATCCCATAAAGTCTTATTATTACATTGTTAGTTTTGACAAATGTGTGATTGGGCAATTTTGCTTTTTTCTTTCTATTTTTTAAGAAGCACAGTCCTCTGGAACAAGATTATAAAGGGGAAGGTGAAACTGAAGCCAAACTGTATGCTAGCTTTCACATGTTTATTTGGTTTTGAGTCCCAAATGAACCATCCCGTTTAGGAAAGAGCAAAACCGTTTGATAAATTGAATTTTTTTAGAGTACAAAAGTTCATTTTCAGCAGTCACATTGAGAGCTCTGCCAAATTTGCTATTCCCACTGAAAATACCATTTTAATGAAAATGTTGTGGTCAGTTCATATTCTGTCAGCAAAGTTTTCAAATTACTTTATAGATACTGATAAGTCAACAATAGTGTCTACCTATTATGTGCAGAGTGCCCACCCCCAGTACGCAAACGTCATGGAGTACTAGAAGGAAGATAGAATCCTACCCATTTGACCCAGAAAAGGAATCATAGAAAAATAAAATGAAAATTGTGTTGTTTAAGCAGACAAAAAACAACTTAATATTTATTGAACATATTTAGTGAAAATATATTTATGGAGCTCATATATTCATGTTTTATATTATATACATATATATGTATATGTATATATACATATATATGTATATGTATATATACATATATATGTATATATATATATGTATATACATATATATATATATATATTACACATACATATTTAGTAGGGGAAATCAAGGCCTGGGTGTAGTTGTGGAGAAAGGGAGAGGAGAGTTAAAGCGAGATGAGTGAATAAAAATAGTAGTTGTAGAGAACATGCTAAGGAGCCAGCCAGGGATAAATAAGGAGATTGCCTAACAGAGTGGTCACATTCATAAGTATGAGAAATGTGTAATGGCACATGTCAGCAAGATCAGAGACTTTTCTTCAGCTGTATTCTAAGGCTTCATAGCAAAAAAACCAGTCAGAGATGGCAATAGGTATGATCAGCCCCTACCCTCCCAACAAAAAGGATTGACTAAGACATCAATGAGAGATCCTTTTCCATTTGTAAAATGGAGGATTATCCTATTTACCTTACCCATCTCATGGGGTTGGTATGAAGAAAAATGTTTTGTAAACATTAAAGCAGTACAGAAAAGTAAATAATAGTTATTGTTATTCTTTGTGGCTAACCATGAAGTGTGGTCTGTGCAGAGTCAAGTATAGCCAAGAAGGGAGTATATGAATTGGGAGAAAATTACATTGAACGCAAAGAACCAGTTGTGTGGTGTGTGTGTGTGTGTGTGTGTGTGTGTGTGTGTGTGTGTGTGTGTGTGACAGAGGGGAAGTGAGGGTAGGAAGAAAGGAGAGAGGGAAGTTAAGGAAAGTAGAAAAGGTGGAAAGTAATGCATCTGTGATGGAGAGAAATCTCCAAAATTCTGGGTCCTGCAGAGGGAAGACTATGATGATCCAGCCTAAAGTGTGGTCACATGCTGGTTTATGGTTAATGCAAAGTAGAGCTGGATCTTTGGAGTCAAGGAAATAGAGAAAACATGATGCAAGGGTTAGTGTAAGTCCCATGTGGGTGGTAAAATTGCCTAGGACAATGGAGAAAAAAAACATTGAAGTCACCAAAAGATGAGGATGTGAGTCTGGAAGAACAGTAAAAAATGGTGATTTAGAGAGTGTAGCATAGATGAATGGGGGAGGGTTGGACCACAAATTGAGAGAATTTGAGGGGAAGAGCATTTGTTACATCTCCAATTGAAACTAAGACTGTAGAACAACCCAATGATCTCTCTCAGCCTTTTAGTTGAGGGATTGGGAGATGACACCTCCCTGAGAGAGGGCAATGGAGGTTATGATGTCTAGAGAAAAACAGTATTCCCATGAAGTCAAGGAAATGGTTACAGTTGAGGGAAGAGAAAGATAGGAAAAGCGAGGGATGAGAAAAGAGAAATTGGTTTAGGATAAAAGCATTTACCAACAAAACTATAAAGGACATTCTATGTGACCCAGTGTCAGAAGGTAGTACACAAGTGTCAGTGAATATGATGAATAAATGGAAGAAAATCAAATTATTACATGCTCATATATAAATTGCTGTATCAAGCACAGAAGATAAAAGTCAAGCTTCCTTTTCTCGAGGAGCTCATATTCTAATGTGGGGGGAGAACAACACAGGAGGCAGGGGCTACAGTCCCTGAAGAGGTTGTTTTTAGGCCATACAATCATAGGATCCTAGGAAGAGACATTAGAGGGATCAATTTACAGATGAGGAAACTGAGGCTGAGAGAGATGGAGTGACTTGCCCAGGGTAATAGAGCTAGTAAGTGTCTGAGGTAGGATGTCCCATCTCCATGAGGATTGCTGCCCTGTACGGTGGCTGTAGGGATTGGGCTACAAAGGGATCCAATGGCTAGGGTCAGAGGAAAGGGACACTGCTATTTCCAAGGCTTTTCGGTTTACCTGGACATTGGTGACTGTTAGTGTTGATTGTGGCTGAATGAATGGCCCCTTTTCACAAGAATTCCCTATGTTGTCGTCTGTGATGATGGCTGCCAATGATATGATAATGGGTAGATATCCACAAGATCCATTCCATTCAATTCAACAAACCCTTGTTAAGCACTTACCATGTGCAGAGAACTGTATTTGTCTATAGGGGAAACAACAAAGATCATTGAGACATGACACATAAAATCTGGTTGACGATAAGGCAATATAGATAGATGATAGATAGATAGATACATAGATAGATAGATAGATAGATATAGATATATAATTGTACTACTAAATAAAATAAGATGAAAGCACAGGGATATATAATGATATAATGGTAGGCTTATGAAGATAATACCTGTCTCTAGGAAGGTAGATTCACTCCTGCAAAGAGAGATCAGAGAAGGCTTTATAAAGGATGTAGAATTTTATCTCTGTTTTTAAAATGTTCAAAGAACCATTTTAAACTTATCATAAACCAGTCATAAAAACAAAATGTTCAGAGGAGGAAAGTAAAAAGCCTACATGGGAAATAGTGAGCAATCTAGTTCATGATGGGACAAAGAGTAAGATGATGCTGCAAGGGTGAGATAACATTGTTGTATGTTGTCATTTCAGATTCTTTATGACCCCATTTAGGGTTTTCTTGGTAGAGATCCTGGAATGGTTTGCCATTTCTTTCTCTAGTTCATTTTTCAGATGGGGAAACTGAGGCAAACAATGTTAAAGTGACTTACCCAGAGTCACACAGCTAAGAAGTGTCTGAGGCCAGATTTGAACTTAAGGAGATGTGTCTTCCTGACTCTAGGGTTGGACTCTATCCACTGTACTACCCAGAAGCCTAAGATAATGTCAGATTATGAGAAACCTTGATTACTGAGCTAAAGAATTCAGACTTAGTTTCATAGGCAATGGGAAGCCATTTAAAGGTACCATGATGATATGACTAAATATCTGGTAGCATAGGCATAGAGGTGTGAAGAGTCTATTGAAATAGTCTAGGGGCAACTGGTAATGAAGGTCTTACTGGAGCTTTGGCCGGGAGGATATAAAGATAAGTAAGGTGATGCAGGTAAGGAACCCCAGGGGTAAGCAATTTGCCCTCTAAGTGGTATATGTAGGTAATAAGGATGATGGAGAAATTGGGGTAGGAGAAAATTGAAGTACATATTACAAGCATAAGACAGGAAGAAATGAGATGATAGGCTGAAATTTCCAGTGTTCCAGATAAGGTAAAGATCAAATTCACTGGGATGAGGACAAGGGGAAGGGAGTTTATGAATAAACACTGAGATAAACACATTGTTATAGCTTTCCACAAGTAATGTTTGTATGGCAGACTTTCAACCATGGATGTAGGCAAGAGATACCAAATGCAAGGATATGATGTCCAATATCTTAAATTGCTCTGTGACTCAGAGACTCCAATTACCCCTTTATGACCACTGACTTGTGTGGTCCAAGTGGTCCGAGGATAGTCTTTGTGGCCATATTTCTGTGTCTTGACAAGCCAACTAAAATATGGTACTCTTGTTCCTTGATTTTGGATTTTATTAGCCATCATCATAGCTGAATTAAATTCGATTAAATAACAGCATGGTCAGTCCCATTCATTTGTTGGACTAGGTCAAGTGTTCATTCTAGTTGTTTCACTGGGCAATGATTTGAGAAGCCCTTGAGGGTTACCTCCAGGTGTCTGAAGGACTATCATATGGAAGACACCCTAGGCTTAGTCCACTTGCCCCCTCCCCCAAAGAATGACTAAGAACTGTTGATGGAAGTCTTTATAAAAGGCAGATTTCAGCACAATATAAGGAGGATCTTTCAAACAATCAGATCTCCCTGGAAGTAGAATGAGCTAACCAGGAGATAGTGGGTTTTCCATCCCTGGAAATCTTGAAGCAACAGTTGGATGATTGCTTATCAGAAATGTTATAGAGAGTATTCTTAGTCATGGTGTAGATTGAATTAGAGGACTCCTAGAACTCTGAGATTCCATGATTCTGACAGACAGTTAGCCAGTGTCTGTAACCTACCAGGAATCCATGCAAATGAACTAGTAGACCTAGGCTGTGCCCGCATTTCTTTCTCTTGCATGTGGACTGAGTATGTTAGGATATATTCACTTGGAGCCACTGCTGACTCTCCACCCCCATCAGATATCATCAATTGCCTGTTTCCCATCTCAGAACTTAAACCAACTCTTCTGGTTTGTGATACTGCAACATGAGAACCCTAAGAAAGACAAGAAACTTAAGGCTTTAGGGATGCAAAGATGAAAAAAAAATGACAATCCTTGTGCCTGGTCAGACAGTTTTCTCTATTCCTGTTATTCACTTGATCTGAAAGTTTCAAAGTATGACCTCCCTTTGAAATTGCATTAACTGATGAATGACTGTTCATAGTTTTGCAGCCACTCCTACCTTCAAACCTCCAAAGGCTCTACTGCGAAGGTGATAATCACAGTAGCCCACAGGTGAAAATTCTCTGGGTTTTAAGGCATATAACAATGGGGGTCAGATAAAATAAAACTGCAGACTACTGATATGGTCCTAAGCTTAGAGACTCTCTGTCCCTTCCATTAGCATATCAGAAACAGAATAAGCTATAGCAATTTTTCATTATGTGAAGGGTAGGATGGAGAAAAAAAAAGGGTAGAAAAGGAAAATATTAGAATTTTAATCCTTGACACAGATTTATGGGGGGAAATGTGTTGGCAATAAGGACATTTCTTCTCATTTGAAGAAAATATGACATGCAAAAACCTAAATGTAATAAACATAAATTAATATGTGTTTATTGGCATCACAAAAATGTTCTTCACTTTACAAAGGGAATTATTTTTAAGTAGCAAATCTCTCCAAGAACATACAATTCAATTTCAACAATTAGACATTTCCCAAAACTTTTCAGGAACACACCTCTTGAGTAAATTAAGACATACTTTGCATGCATGTTATATTTCTCTGATGTGTTCTTCTGTGATGTTCAGAATTTGCATTGTACAAGAAAACATCTCTGAGCTGACTTTACATCCATTCATTGGTTCAAATACTCTTCCCTAACCAACCATCCTACCATTCTCTCCTATTTCCTCTAATCCCATCCCCCACTGTTTTTGGAAAGGAGCCAACACTGGCTGGGGGTAAAGAGAGGAAATGAGGGATTACTAGCTGGAGCACGGAAGCTGCTGCTCCCAAAACAGAGAAGGGTGGGGGGAGAGAAAGAAAGAATATTTAAAAGCCTCCCCAGGCAGGGCCCCTTGTACATGGGAACTATGCCAGCAAACTTTAGGGTAGCTATGGAAAAGAAAGGAACAGGGATTAAGGTGGCCCCACACAGGAGCCTCAGATGTACTGAAAGTCACGCTCCCACCAGCTTAGAACCTCACATCCCTACACACACACACACACACACACACACACACACACACACACCCTCTCACCCACAGAGAATGCACACAAAACAAAACATACCAGAAGACTGACACCCATACACCATTAATTCAATATTAGCTTTCCCTTCCCCAGCAGATAAATCCCACACACATACATTGAATCATATCCCAGATGAACAAAAACACATACTGTTACACAAACCCAATAAATAGATGCATGTGTGTAAGGATGTATATGTCCACCCACGTGTGGATCTGCATGTGTATATATACACATTTCTTTGTCTTTCATTCTTGTGTGTGTTTCTTCGTTTGCCTGTTTGTCTCTCCCATCCCATACTTATTTTATTCTCTTTAACAAACATATCTCTGCACTGTGAAAGCAAAGGGAAAAGTCTAGAATCAAAATCTTCAACACATAATCGTGAGTATTTAGCTAAATGAATACATGTTTAATTATGAAATCAGAAGTCTAGGCCAATTTGCTCATGAGCCAGCTATATTTGCTATTCCATTCATTTCAGTGACTGCATCAACATAACTCATCTGCAGTAAGTGGTAAAATATTTTAGAGACCTTTATAGAAAGAAACACTTTCCTTCTACATTATACATCTGCAGAATTTAGGATGAACATGTCTACTCTGACAAAATGAGAATGTGCTAATTAAGCTATGTAACTTTTAAAAAGTTTCTTAGCAGTTAGATGCATTACCTTGGGCAGAGGTGATAGGTATAAGTTTTGCATAAAGCATGTTTTAACTTATTTACCTTACACTTAAGCACCTGGACTCTAATGAATTAATGACAACTAAGTTACAAAATAGTTAACTAAGTAGGCAGATGGTGGAAGGTATGGGTAATGGCAGAGTTCCATATGAATAGGGGGGAGAGGTTTGAGTAGGTGGAAAGCAAGGGAGAGTGGCCACAAGGTACCCAAAGAGCCACGGGCCAAGTCAAAAAAGATCTTTCTGTATTAACTTCATAAGATAATGCTAGACTTTGTGGAACAAACGCATTCCTGAGTGACAAGTGTTAGCGCCTCCATCAGAGGGCAGGCAGAAGAAATAATAGAAATACAAACTCTAACTCTAGCTGCTGTCCAGTGACCAAAATGACTCATTTCAAGTTGGATGGGGAAGAAAGCAAAATGTGGTGGTTTGGATGATGTCAGTCATCCAAACTACACAGAATCTCACAGTTTGTCATTGTCAAGCAGAAGTGGATTTCTGTCTTTACCCTACTTCATCTTGTGATTGATATATCTATCTGGAAACTCTGCACAGACTAGAAGATTCCATGAAGGAAAGCAAATAGATGGTAATCTGTGTGTAGAGTCCCATCTCCTTCCAAGTCTGGGGAGTTAGAAAGGGGTACCCAAAAAACAAGAGTCTTGGAGTAGGATATGGGAGAAGGAAGAGACTGGGAGTACCTATCTAAGGTAACTGGACTTCTTGTCAATTCTGTATTCACAAAACTGCAGAGGCAACATACTGGGAAATGCCAAGAAGCTCAGTAGCTAGAACTGTCACAGTGGGCTCAGGAAACTGGTGGTCTTTTTACCTATCTCTCTAACCATTAAAAACTTGTAGAAATACATCATATGTGTGTGTGTATATATATATACACATAAAATATATATATACACACACACACCCATCTACCTATATACATACACATACATATATTGTATGTATACACGTATACATGTACATACACATATACATCCATAAATCTTCACACATATGCATTTATTTTTGTGTGTGTATATAGGTGGGCTTATACCTATATCTATAGATAGACATATAAATCACAAATCCAGTCCCTTTCCCTGTATATATGTTTTTAAAGGAATTAATTATGAAATAAAAGGAGAGTGTTCTGTAGTACAATATTTAGAATCAGAATGTCTGGGTTCACATTCCGTTTGAGAGCCAGCTGGTACAGTGGAGGGGGTCTTGGATGACCCCCTTTGGGTCTGGATGACCTGGGTTCAAACTCCAACTCAGACACTTACTAACTGTGAGACCATGGGCAAGTTCCTTAGCCTCTCTGTGCCTTAGTTTCCTCATATGTAAAATGAAGGAGGTTAGACTAAATGGTCTCTAGGATGCTTTTCAGCTCTAAATCTATGATCCCCGATTTGTCAGTTTCCACCTATGTGACCCTGGGGAAAAGTCCCTGGTTCCCCTCTCCAGGCCTCAGTTTCCTCGTCAGTAAAACAAGGAAGTCAATCTAGATAATCTCTAAAGTTCCTTTTGTCCCTAAATCCTATAAACCTATGATCCTAAAATTGAGTTCCAAGCTAATAATTTCAGAGTTCAAAAGATTAATTAAGAAAATAGGACAATAACCTACAGGATCTGAAAAGAGGAGAAGGGGGACAGAACATAATCTTGTGCATGTGAGTGTTTTTTTTTTAAGAAAATTAAAAAGAATTTTAAAAAAAGAATGAAGTACACAAGAGAAAGTTCCTGACCTGGACTCCCGTGGGAAATTTAGCTTTTTACTCTTTTCAAGGTGCTGCCATGAGGTAGGGACTGTAGATTTTACACAGCTCCCCATTTTTTTTATGCAGGGCAAATGGCTTGTCTCATGTGCACAGAAAGGGCTGGAAAATATTTTTTTGTGATCGGAGTGCAGCGGAGAAGTCTGGGATTCCAGAGGAAGTGAAGGCCTCCCGCTCCACACAGGAAACAATCTCCAAGCAGGCCTTAAATGCCAGATTCCAGGCCGAGTTTAACTAACCACTGACAGCTCTGTAAACAAAGCAAGGACAAAAAGAGCCCAGCTTTCCCTTTTCTGGTAGTCATTTTGGGTTTGGGGGCTGCCGGGGAATCTGGAATACTTGACTCCATGGCACGGAAAGCCAGGGGGAGAGGGCTTCGTGTTTGAAGAGCTGGAAAGGGGAGATCTTGCCTGGACTAAAACCCCCAAGGAGGAGGTAGGAGAGAGGGAAATCGCTAGATTATCTTTGTAAAAAGGAAAAAGAGCTGGGCTTTTTGAAACCTGGAAGAGTTTGTTCTTCATTTCAGGATTTTTAAATGTGCTGCTGCTTAGGTATGTTTATTGGTGACTTCTTCGCTGTGACCCTTATTCTATCGATAGTAATGTAATTTCATAGTATGTAACACGCTCCTTAATTTCTCTTCCTCCATTCTCTTTTCTGATTTTTTTCCCCAGGTCCTATATGTCCATCCTTCCTTTCTTGCCACTTCTCACTTTTCTCTCCGTTGTCCTCCTAGTGTCTCTGTTTACTTCTTTTAACTTTTTCCTGTGGGAACAGCAAACTTCAAAGAGAAAAACTCTTTTCCCAGCTCTCCAGTGATTCCCCAAATGTTTCAAGTAGACAAAGCTATCTTTCTCCTGAATTTCTGGATCTTTTTTTAGGGGGCGGGGCACCACTAAACCTGAGACTTTATTTCTTGGCTGCTATGAACCGTTAACTGACACTGACTTTAGCATATGCTGGCAATCTTGCTTGTAAACTCAGCTCAGAAACCAATGGATTCCCTGCCAGTCCTCAGACACTCCTCTTCTTAATAGGAAAGGAAAATAATGAAGTGAAATAAGACTAGAAAAGGAGAACAAATTTATGTAGGCTAGCGCTACCCTGATCCCGCTTGATATTGGAGTCTTTTCCCTTGCAGAACCAGACCTTACCTGGCCTCCCCAAGTCTGAATATAAACCATGGATGATTTTGAGCGCCGCAGAGAGCTGAGGAGGCAAAAACGTGAGGAAATGCGCCTGGAAGCAGAGAGGTAAGCATTGGGACTTGGAAAACACCAGCACTGTGTTAGTGAAGGTGTTGGGGGCAGTGGAACATCAGCGCTTGGTGGGGGTGGGGGGTGCAGTGACCAAGTCTTGTGGTCTCCTCCACTCCCCCCAAGACCAGCCCTGTGGGATCACATCTCTTTGTACTGTGTCCAGAAGCAATCTCTGAGCTCTGTGTGAACACTTTCAAGTTATTCAGTAAGTTAAGGATTCAGAGAGAGGGAAACGCTGAGAAGAGACTCAAGGAACAAAAGTGGTATTTTGGGCGGCAGAGGAACACGGAATGGTGGAAATGCCTGGACAGAGCTTAAATGTTGAAATGCCAGAACAATGAGAAAGTCTGGATATCAGAGCCTTTGGGAAACATGATACAGAGATCTTCAGCCTAGCTGATGAACAGGGATCTGTCCTAGCCAGATAGTATAATGGCTTTTCTCTTTATTCTTGCTAGAAAAGCGTATCGACTCCAGAAAAGCATAAATCTTCCAGGTTCATAGTTGATTTCATGTATGTATGAGAAGATTCTGTATCTGAGTTTTATGTAAAGAAAACTGTATGGCTCCGAGAGTCATCGCCACATCGTGTGTGTGTGTGTGTGTGTGTGTGTGTGTGTGTGTGTGTGTGTAACACGTATATAAACACACAAACATATTTTATTTACACATATTTCATATACACACATGTATATAAAATACGCATACATATATTTATGTGTATATAAAATACATACATGTATTTATACGTATATAAGGTATATTTATATATGTACTTATAATTTTTTATTTCTATCTGAGAAGTAAAGCTATTAGGTGAAAGTAAATGGTGGAGTGGTTTAACCAGCTAAAGTAATTTCTTCTGTCCAGAGAATAGGGCAGGTCCTCAGAAAAATAACAACAAAAGATCTGATTCCTTAAATATCATTATTTCTCACAGCATCCTTGTGAAATAGTCTGACAATAAGTATTCACAGTCTCATTTACAGATGACAAACCTGAAGCCAGGAGTGAGTTGCTCAGGGTCTGGCCATGAGGCAGTGGTAAAACAGGAACCAAGGAGTTCTAACAGTGACGAGAGGAAGCGCTTGTTGAGACAAAGTACATGCCCAGCATTGTGTGGGGTAAGGGGGCAGGAGATGCAATCTCTACCCCGCCCAGTAAGGCATTTACACGGTATTTGGTTTTCCCTTAGAAAGTAAACTCTTTGAGAGCAGGCATAAATAGTTCTGGGAGGGAGTCATGAGCCACTAGTGAAATCAGTCAGGGGAAGTTGCTTGGAGGAGGTGGACCATAAAGGGAATAGTGGGGAGATTGGTGCAGAGAGGAGAGAAGGGTTAGCCAATGGAGAATACCCATAGCAAAAGGCACACAGAGAGAAACAAGAAAGACATTCAAAGATTGTAAGAGACTTAACTGGAAAATCCTAACAACTGGGGTTGAAGACGTATTGCAAAGGGTACGTGGCAGTGTGAACCAGTTGATGGAGGATCTTGACTGTCACTTTGAGGAGTTCAGATTTTATTTGAAAAAATATAAAAAAGAGGGGAGGCATCTATTTTATTTATACTCATGAACAGGAAATTTTTTTTTTTTGAGAAAATCCTGGCAATATTTGGAGAAGGGATAAAACAGAGTAAAGACATTAGATATATCATCTATAGGGTTGTTGGTAACAGGCATAACATAATGGGGATTTGGACTAAGATAGGAGCCATAAAAATGAAAAAGGAGGTGACCCAAGAGACACTGTGGAAGAACAGTCAGTAAACCTTTGTGGCTAGATGGATTTGAGGGGAGAAGGAGAAGGGAAATGAAAAGATAACTTCAAATTGCCCAAATCTAGAAAATTAAGAACAACATTGACACAAAAAATGGAGGAAGTTGGGAATGGATGCAGTATTTAAAAGGCTGGAATGGAAGGAGATGATGATTTTGGTTTTCTAGTTGTTAAATTTAAGGTATCCAGAATATATCTAAATGGAAGTTTAGTGTAGGAATTTGGCAGTGGAAGATTTCAATTTTTGTCCATTAAGGGGACAAAATTAGAAATGTCAGTTTGGAAACCTTCAACACAGAGATTGTATTGGAAAGATTAGAGACAGGTGAAAATGAATATATTTCACATGCAAAAAATATATATATATAAGTATGAACTGCTAAAGGGGTAAGGGCAAGGGGAGGGCTGAGAATAGAGCCTTGGAGAGAAAAGGGAAAGCTATGAAAAAACAAGAAATCAGAGAACCCTGTGCACAGTTACACGAAACAGGCATAAATGTAGGCAAGGATTTCACATCATGCTAATCAGATTTGAGATTTCAAGGAACACAGGGATGATCTTGCATTAAGTGGATCTGATTCAGTGTTTTTGGGAAGCACACAAACCACCAGTGGACAGATTTGCAGCAAAGGTAGATCACATATATCTTTGACTCTACTCTAGGTCTTCCTTTATGTCTGACTCAGAGAAATGGTGCTGGACACATAAAGGTCTCCCATAAGTGCTCCATCCAGACACAGACCAACCCCTGGATAACCCACAGCTGTTAAGGGTTCTGATTTTATATTGAGATAATCATAAGGAGGTGGAGCCTTTTAATGGATATACCAGTCTATGGTTGGCCAGATAAAGCTAGACACGAGGGTTAGAATTCCCTTGGAGTCAGAAGTTGCACTCCTAGATATTCATCAGTCACTCTAGCTATCTCTATCTCCCTGGCCCTCCCTCTCCCTCTAGGGAAAGGGGTCTTACCCAAGCACTCTATATCACCAGGAATATGGGGAGGGGCACAAAAATCCAGTTAAGGTATTTCCAGCATAAGATGGGGAAGACATGGGTTAATTGTAGTTTGTATGAAAATGATATAAGTATTTTAGTGAACTGCTAGCTTAGCACAATGCCTGGTATACATAGTAGGTAAACATTATAAATGTTTATTAACTGATTGATTGCTAGCTCCGTACAAGTTACCAGAGTGGTACAGTGACCAAAAAAGCTAATGCAAAGTTTGACTGATTTTTTAGAAGTATGATGTCTAAAACAAGCATGGTAACAGTCCTACTGTGCCCTGCACAGTTTAGACCACAAATAGGGGATTGTGTTCTTTTCTAGGTGCCATATTTTGAAAGAGACATTGACTGGGGAATATCCAAAGGAATTCAGTCAAGGTGGTAGGGAAATCTGAAGAATGTACCATATGAGGAGTGATCTGTTTAACTGAATCACATTGATGTGTAACCTGGAAAAAGAATCACAATAATTATATTCAAGTAACTACTTAAGCAAGGTAATAGAAAATAGCTGGAAGTGCTGGTTTTAGTACCTGAAAAACTGGGTTCAAGTTTAGGCAACATATTCCTGGACTTGTCTGTTTCTCCTCCATGAAATGGGAATTCTAATAGATATGCTATCTACTTCGTAGGATATTTGAGAGGAAAACCATTTTTAAGTCTTAAAAATCTATAGAAATGCATAGAGATGGGAGTAGAAAAAGGTTTCTTTGCCTTTGGAGAGGCCAGACGTTTTAGTGGAGAGAACACTAGACTTGCAGCTAAAAGACTTAGATTTGATTTCTGCTCATCACTGATGAACAGGATTTAGAGCACAACTTTATTTAACCTCTGTGAGTCTCAGTTTTCCCATCTGTAAAATATGTACAATTATACTTGGCCTTCCAAATCCTATAGAGTTGTTTTAAGGATGAAATGAGATTAAATATATACATATATAGATGTATATACCTACGTGTGCATGCATAGATGTATATGTGTATATGAACATACATATATTTATGTATATGTGATACTTTATAAACCTTAAAACACTATACAAATATAAATTATTAATAAGATAATCAATGTAGCCCTGGAAGGGATCTTAGTGCAACCTCTTCATTTTACAGAGGAGAAAACTGAAGCCAAAAGTTGTTAAGTGACTTGCCCAAGGCCCCACAAGGAGTAGCTGAGCTGGGGTTTGAACTTGGGTACCTGGAATCTAAATCTATTGGCTCTCCTGTTGGAGTATGATTAACAGTACTACTAATAATAGACATTTGAAGCATTTCCATGTGGCTGAAGTATTAAAGGTATTTTGCTTTCCTCCAGAGGACAGAACTAGGACCAGTAGTTGAAAGGTACTGGGGAGTTAGAAGAACTTACTAGCAATGAAAAGTGTCCCAAAATGCAATGTGTGGTCAGCTTTAAGTTTCCATCCTTGCACATACTCAAGCAATAACTGGATGACTATCCCTCAAGGGTTGTTAGTAGTAGAAGAATACCACTCTTTTTCCAACGATACAGCATGTCTCAGAATCATGGTACCCCACAAAAATGGAAGGTTCAAAATACAGTGAAACAGAGAAACAGACAACTATAAAATAAATTAGACAAGGATCCCATGAGGCAACACAGGATGGTTGAAAGAGCTTTGTATCTGGAGACAGGTGGTCTGGGTTTGAATCCTAGCTCTTAGACATTCTACTTGACCGAGCTTGATCAGGCCTTTTAACTTCTCTGCCATTTGGTTCCTCATCTGCAAAATGAACGATTTGGACTAGAATAACATTAAGGTTCTTTTAAAAAAAACCATAGTAAGTAAGAGCGAATAGCTATGAGTCATTCCAGGAAGGAGAGGTCCCTTTCACATCAGAAGATGAGAAGAATCATTCTACAGGAGATGATTCTTCTGCCAAGTCACAAAGGGTGTCTCACTGCATCTCATTGGGACATTTGCCTCTTCTTCCTCCTCTGGTCCAAATGAGTCTGTCTCCTCCAGGCAAAGCATAAGTTTGGGTTGTATGTGTTTCTGTCTCTTTAAAGGCTCCCTGAGGGAAAGACATTCATAATTGGGAAATGGAGTTCATCTCTACCCTTGTCCAAGGAGCTCAGGAGTGTTTGTATTATTTCTGCAAATGGTTGGCAAAATTAAATATATTAAGAACCAGCAATAGATATATATAGTGAAAAATGCTAATGTTAGGTTTCTTGTTCTTTATTCTAGATTTCTGAGGTATACAGAAAGTATTTAGGATTAGTCGTAAGTTTTTGAACAAGCATAAAACATCATGTGTAAGCTACTGTATGTGCTTCCTAAAGATTACTAAAAACCCAAGCAAATCTCCAAGGAGAATAGAAATCCAAGAATAAGCGTAGGATCATGAATGAGCAGAGCAGGAAACAAAGTTAGAATAGGGTTAGGGTTGCATTATCTGAGCTAGGAGACAGTATGTGAAATGAAGTTGAGACTCTGAAACAAGTAAAAGTCTTTTTAGGTTTCTTTAAAAACTTCATGTACATTTTCCAAGAAAACTAGAGGGCATTTTTTTCTCCATATGGAAATCTAAAAGTCATGCATTGTTTTGCCTGGCATTGGACTGACTTTCACAGCATACATTTCTCACCTCTCTAAGAGGTGTACTCATTACATTCCCAGCCCATGCTCTACACCCCCAGTGTGAGCTCCCCATTCTGGTCAGAAGAAAGACACCTTTGTAGGGCTATGTTATCAGATTCAGAAATTCACAGGCATAAATTCATAGACTGAAAACACCCTCACTTGTTGTCATCTTTCATACATTTTAATGAGCTTCTGCCAGAGACAGAGGATTGTGATTTAGAAGAAAAATTCTCACGATGTTGGAAAAACAACTTTTAAAAATCCTCTGGGCATATGTAATTTACTCTCAGACGTAAGTCACTAAAACTTTTACTTAACAAATTATGGTAAGTAGTTTAATTAATAACAATATTCGGACTTTTTTCAAAGGCTATTATTCAAAACACTTACCATCATGATAGTGAAAACAGTTTTTGTTAACTTTATTCCAAGGATGATATGGACAAAATAATGTTTATTAACTGAATTTTAAATTTAATTTTAAACAAATTATTTTAATATCAGGTAGCCAATCTGAGAACAATGATAAAATCTTTTTTCCTGAATTTTTTTTGACAATCTCTATTTGGGATGACGGAGGGGTAATCAAGCTTGGATGCAGAGGGATGAATTTGATGGAATCAGAGAGAACTCCCAGCTCCCAAGTTATTTAATTCTATATAGGTGTAGTCAATCCCATGCAGAAGTTGCAAATATTTATGCCCTTTCTCTGAAAATAGACATCATTTTACATTGCTCGGAGTTCAGAGCAAGAATGCTTATTTTGACCAGTTCCTTAATAACTAGCAAGATCCTCATTCCAACAAATAATCATAGATTAGAAGAGTCAGAATTCATTCAACAAGTCACCACCACCTCAGTGTTGTACCTAAACTTTTGGAATTCCTGAGTCCCCAAAGCCTCCCCTAATCCGTTGTATTTTATTTTCACCTTAAAGTCTATTCCCCACCAAACCCAAATTGATTGCAATGTACAGCCTTGGTCCAGGTTAATAGATGTTGAAAAATATTGCCCTATTCTCATTTGAGAGGTAGGAGACTGTGGGAATGAAATGTTGGGTACCCTTTCAGATATGATCATTTTGTTGGTTGGTTTTACTTAACTGTTTTGCTTTGTTACAAGAGATGGTTTGATGGCAAAGGGTGGAGGTGGGAAAGAGGCATAATAGGCAATGATTGTGATGTAAAAAGTAAAGTAAAATAAAAGACATCAATAATTGGCCTATACATATGAGTCAATATTTTCATAACATATACTTGTAACACTTCAGAAATTGCCTACCTTCATTTTACTAAAAACAAATATTTCATTTTTGTAGACATTTGTTTCCAATGTTTGGCATTCAATGTCTTTCATAACCTTACCTTGCCTGCCCTCCCTCCCCCACCTTTCCAGTCTTCTTATACCTTGTGCCTCCTCCATATACTCTTTGATCCAGTGACGCTGGCCTACTTGCTGTTCCTTGAGCAAGACATTCCTCTTATCGCTGGGCATCTTCATTGACTGTCCTTATTTGAAGTACTAGCCTTCCTTATCTCTGCCTTCTGGCTTTCCTCTTTTCCTTCAGGTCCCAGCTATAATCCCACCTTCTATGGGGAGCTTTTCCCAGCTCCTTTTAGTTCAAAGAAGATTCTAAAATTCTCTGTTGATTATTTCCTATTTATTCTGATTGTAGCTTGTTCGTACATAGTTGTTTGTACAGTCTTCCTCTTAGATTGTGAACTCCTTGAGGAGAGGAACTGTCTTTTTTCTTTATCGGTATCCTTAATGCTTAGCACAGGGCCTTGCACACAGCAGGTGATTAATAAATGCTTACTGGATGACTGATTTCCTTGACTCTGTCAGAATTTAGGGTGGGTCTCAAGGATTCAATCATTCTCATTTGCCTTGGCTGATCTATATCAGGCTAGGAGTCATTTGTAAGGATATCTAAAAGACACAAGAACCAGATGTTTTCCATTTTTTGGACCCATCCATTTCTACTCTGAATATGCAATTTATGGAGGATTTGGAAGGCAGAGGTTTGTAGGGGGCAGAGTATTGGTCTTAGAATCAGGGGACTTGTGGTCATGGGCACTAAGCTTCACTTTTTTCATCTGTAAGATGGAAATGAGACTATATAATATATAGCAGATAGAGGGTTAGGCTTTGAATCTGTAGGATCTAAATTCAAATCCTAGCTCTGACACTATCTTTGTGACTATGTGCTTCAGGGAAATGTCTAGAATTATCTACTAAATCATCAGTAAGTTGCAATCTGCCTTTATGGAAGAGTCCTCACATTGAGAATTCCCCTGCATTAAGGAAATCACAGCTCTTTCTCATCTTTGAACATTGTAATAAAATTGACATCATAATACATATACTACCTACCTCATGGAATTGTTGTGAAGAAAGTATTTCATGAACCTTTAATTCCAACACAAGTAGGAAGCATCACCATTATTATTGGGGTTGATTCTCAGTCTGCTTTAATTCACTAGTAATGTTGTTGGTCATATACGCTATTTAAATAACTCTTTTGTAACAAAAAACCCAGTTTTATACAATGTGATTCAAATTCACATCAGGAAAAATGTTGGTTAATTCAGTAGGAAAATAATCAGTAAAATTAGTTGTTGATTGAGTTTTCTATCTTTCACTAAGTTGTTTTGGCTTTGTGTGTATATGAAAATAACCAGTTGAAAATCAAATAATTTAGTCAATCCAGTTATTTGCCACCGGGAGACTAAAAATGGTACAAAGGAAAAAACCCACTGTATTTGAAATCAAAGCACCTGGTTTTAGGTCTCAACTCTTTCACTACTGTGTGCTTTTGAGTAATTCACTTAGCCTCTCTTGGTCTAGTTTTCCTCATTTGCAAAACAAGGGAGTTGGACTAGATGACCTCTGAAGTTCTTTCCAGCATGTAGACACAAGAAACATTGATTTAATTCAGTCTTTCACCATAATGAAGACTGATTGTTTTACATGTGTAGTCATAGCCACCATCTCATATGCCTGCCTAATACTCCTTTTTTTAAATTCCTTTTTCATAAACAGAAAAATAACCAAAGATCAAATTTCTCCCTTAAATCAAACAGGACTATGGATTTAATTGTTGCTGACAGTAAATTCAGTCAAAAACCTATTTTGCTTATCTTTTCTGTAATTGGACTTAAAATTAGGTAATCAGTCTCCTTGAGGATAGAAGTTACCATATTATATATAGAACCACAGTACTGAAGAATGGGAAAGAGGTGGTCCAGTCCCTTCATTTGGAAAATGAGGAAACTGAGATCCAAATATGATTTACCCAAGGCCATATAGCTAGTTACAAAGCTCCAGACTGCTCTTTCAGACCCCTCTCCATAAATATTTGCCAAATTGAGTTGACTGGGTGGTTGACCAAACTGGAACTGACAGAAATAATCACAGTTATAAAAATAGGTGATGTAGCATGCTTTTTGTAAAAACGTTTTAGGTTCACACTCTGGGGCCCTGCATTTCTAAACATTTAACCAAAGTTTGTCCTGATCAAACCACATCGAATTACAGTGCTCAGTGCCGGGTGCTACCTTTTGATAAGGACATTGATTCAACTAGAGAACACCCAGAGAAGGCCAGCCAGATTGTCTAGGGCCTTTAGTTCATCTCCTATGATCAACCAATCAACCAACAAACATTTATTAAGCACCTACTATATACTAATCCCTGTGCAAGGTGCTGTTCAATACCAAAACAAAAATGAATCTATTCCTGCTCTTAAGGATCTTACTCTATTTGGAGAGAAAAGAAAGAGCATTTATTAAGTACCTATTATTAGGTATTATATAGGTATAATATTAGGTATTGTATAAGTATAATAGGTATTAAGTACCTATTATTAGGTATTATATAGGTATAATATTAGGTATTATGTAAGTATAATAGGTATTACGTACCTATTATAAGCCAGACAGTGTGGTAAGAATTTTACAAATACTATCTCATTGGATTCTTACAATAACTCAGGGAGATAGCTGCTGCAATCATCGTCCTTTCACAGCTGAGAAAACTAAGGCAGATGGAGATGAAGGGACTTGCCCAGGATCATGCTGCTAGTAAGTGTCTGAGATAGATTTGAACTCAGAGCTTCCTGACTTGAGTCTGAGATAGATTTGAACTCAGAGCTTCTGACTTGAGGCCCAGCACTCTATCCACTCTGCCACCTAACTGCATATGTGTGAGCATTGATAAAATAAAGAAAAGATCATTTAGGGTTGGTGGGTACTCACAAGTTGGACGATCAGAAAGAAATGATGAGAAGCCTTTAAATACAGCACTTTTATCTCATATTTTATCTCATTTGATCCTCACAACAACCTTGTGAGAAAGCACTATTATTTTCTCCATTTTACAGATGAGGAAACAGAAAATGAGAAATGTTAAATAATTTTCCCAGGGTCACATAGCTAATGCCAGAGGCAAAACTTGAACTCAGGTCTTCTGGACTCCAAAAATCCAGCACTCTATCCATTGTGCCACTTCAATACCACCCAGTTCAAAGAATGGAGTATGTTTATTCTGGGGGGTTATGGGAGGTACCTTGAGGTCCCATGTGGTCCTCTAGTGGGGCATGGTAGCTGTCTCCAAGTCTTTGAAGGGATTAGTCATACTTGGTTGAACCCCATTTTGAAGAAATTGGAGCAATAAGTAGGAACAGAGAGGTATAAGCTTGATATAAGGGGAAATCTCCTAATACATAGTTACCCCAAAGTGTAATTGGCTGCCTTTGAAAGTAGCGTGTTTCCCCCTCATTGGAGGTCTTCATACAATAGTTGAAGGGCCACCAGTTGGGTATATGTAGACAGAATTATTTTGCAGGTACTCCCTGGAATCTGAACTCTCTTTCAATTCCGAAATTCTGCTATTCCCGTAAATGTGCAGTTCACGTTGATCTTGGGAGTTGTTTTCTTCCATTAATATGAGAAGATTAATAGTTTAGACTCTTAAAGAAGCCCAGAGCATCTTTCTCTATAGTGAACAAAATGAACAGAAAATAGAAATTTTATATGTGAATAGGCAGAAAGTACAAACATTAGTAGAAAATTGCTGGGAGCTGGGGCCAAGCTCTGCTCTCCAAGCCAAAAAGAAAAAATAAATGTGGTGATCTGCAAAGGAAACTCCATTTTCAGCCCAGCTTCGAAAGCCTCTCATTTAGCAGACACGCCTCCTTGGCTAGGCTTCTTCATACAAGGCTTAATTATGGAGATAAGTATTAAATAGAATTCCTTTTGCTTGTCAGGATTTCATTTTAGCAATGAAGCTAAACAAGGAATTCTCTCCCTCCAAAGTTGGCTCTTTCTTAGGCAAGGCAAATAAAAACAATACCAGGTTCTGTAAGTACAATCCCCGCCCCGCCACTTACCTTTAGGTAATAATACAATATTATATATTGTATTATATAACTATATATAATGATAATAAAATCAAAAACACTGATTAATAGCTTACTTCATGCCAGGCATTCTACTAAGGGTGGAGGATGCAAAGAAAGGTAAATCATCAAGGAACTCACATTCAAATGGAGGAGACAACTCCCAAATAGCTAGGTATTTACAAGATACACGCAGAGTAGGTGGAAGGCAGTCTCAGAGGGGAGGGCACTTCATCCCTACTACATGATTATAGATGCAACCCTTGTGAAGAACTACAGGGACTAGGTAAGGCAAAGCCAGGGTGGACAGTGAAGAGGATAGCCATCAATTACCCATATTTATATGCCTCTTTGCATTTTTACTAAGTGCTTTCCTCACAACACTCCTATGAAGTAGGTAGCAGTACAAGCGTTACCATTCCCATTTTTAGATGAAGAAATTAAGGCTCAATTTTGGTTTGGATCTAAAATTTCATGAGTGTAGAAAACTTCCTCAGCATGGAGATCCCCTCCAAAGTACCAGTTGTACCCAGCTGGCTCAGAGATTTGCCAAGGGAACAGAGAAGTAAGTCCCTCAACCATAATCTCACAACTTCTATGTATCAGAAGCAGGAAAAGGAACTGAGATCTCCCTTATCTTCTGCCATATAGTCTTTCCAGAGAGAAGATGATGATGATACCACAAAGGTATACTGTCTCTCCAAAGAGTTAATAATTAATAATAATAAATAGCCAAATACAAGATTTATAAAGCACTTTACATATATCATTGCATTAAATCCTCACGATGAGCCAATGAGGTAGGAGCTATGAACATTCCCATGTTATAGATCAGGAAACTGAACCTGAGATTAGCTGACTTGCCACAGTTACACAGGTAAGTAAGTGTCTAAGGAGGAATTCAAACCCACTTTTCCTATCTACTCTATCAACTACCCCATGCTATTGCCCTAATAAAACAAATAATATTCAACAATAATTGAACATAAATAGGAGATGAATGTCATCATCACCATCAATAACACTTAGCAATACCAATAGCTAACAGTTATATATGGATTTGAAATTTGTAACTCTCTATATATGTATATATAAACATATGTACATGGATGAGTCAAATGAAATATACATACATGCATGTGTATTTTATATATATATTATATATATATATATCTGATTCTCATGCCAACCCTGTAAAGGAAGTGCTATTACCATTATTCACACACAGGCATAACTTGTTTTATCGTACCAGCAAGGCTGTCGGTGCAAGCTTTTCCAAGAGCATGTGCGCACATGGTGCCTGTGTGTCATGTCTTGATAATTCTTGCAACGTTTCAAATATTTTCATTATTGTATCTGCTATGGTGATCTGTGATCAGGGATCTTTGGGGTCACTATTGTAATTATTTTGGGGAACCACAAATCATTGTCAAAGAAGGTGGTAAGCTTAAGTGATAAATGTTGTGTATATTCTGATTGTTCCAGTAACCAGCTGTTCCTGTCTCTCTTTCTCCCCTCTGGCCTCCCTACCCTCTGAAAAACAGTGCTGAAATTAGGCCAGCTAAGACAATGGCCTCTAAGTGTTCAAGTAGAAGAGTCGGTGGATATGACAGGCACACAAATAAGGATGATACTAAGTAGAGGAGGTTAAGGGCAAAAAAGTGCTCCATGAAGATTTCAGGTGGAAGGGGTCCTATCCAGTTAGGGAGGATTATGGGAACCTTATTGGAAGTGGCCTCCAAGCTGCGACTTTACAGAAGACAAGGATTTTGTGGACTGAAATTGGATTTTTTTTTAAAATGTACCTGTGTACATTTTATCTGTGTAGGGAACACCCAGTAAGGAAACTCCCTGAATTAATGCAGATCAGCCCCTCATCTGTAACTTAAAGTCTTAAAAGTACTGCCTATAGTGACTGGTTAAATTTCTTGCATAGAATGTGTCAGGGACAAAACTTGAAGCCAGGTCCTTCTGACTCAGAGGCTGGGCTCTCTAGCCACTCTTCTGAGAGTTTTTTTTAGAGTTATTTTATTTGGAGCTTGAAAGAGACCTTGGGGAATATCTAGTCAGGTATTCTTAAATCTTTTTTTTGTATGCCGTGGACCTCTCAGGCAACCTGGGGGAACCTATGGATCCCTTCTGACACTAATGTTTTTAAATGCATAAAATAAAAACCCAAAATACATAAGATTACAAAGAAAAACGATATTATTGAAATACTATTATAAAAAAAACATTAAGTTCACAGATGCCAGATTAAAAATCCCTGATCTATTCCAGTACATTTATTTTTATGCCTGAGGAAGTTGAGGCCCAGAGGGTAAGTGAAGTTAGCCCAAAGTTACAGGTAATAAGCTGAGGAGCTTTGGTCAGATGGAGGTCCTCAGTCCAAATCTAGTGTTTTTTCCAACGCTACACATCATTCTCATTTTTATCTTGTCGGAATTATGCGTACATTTTACAATTCACCAGATCCCTTCTTTATAACATCTCCATGAGGTGAATAGTACAAGTTCAACCAGGTTCCAATCAGTGTAAATAATGAATCTCATTATTCGAATTCATATTGCATAGATTTCCACTAGGCTGGAACCAAATATTATAATTTACATAATTATAACTTCAAATAGTGTGAACCCAAATATATGTGACCACTTCATGGGATTCTTTCTTTGTAGTAATCAGGACCTGTCTGTATGATTATCTCCATGTTACAGAGAAGGGAACTGTAACTGTGACTTCAAGAGCTTGCAGGTTGTCAGATGGATAGTAAGTAGAAGAACCAGGACAGGACTCAAACTCAGCTCATCCAGTTCAAAGTTCTTGACCCTGTCCCACTACATGAAGCTATCTCTCCTAAAATCACAATTTCAAATTTTGCTAATCCTTTAAGTAATTTTTTTTCAAATCTGAATAATTCTGCAATTTGAACTGTGCCCTTATTTTGGAAAGGGTTTCTTTTCTTTCTTTCTTTTTTTTAAATAGCATTTTTATTTTTTCAATTATATGTAAAGACAATTTTGACTAATTTTTACATTTGTTTTTATGAAATTTTGAATTCCAAATTTTCTCTCACTCTCCTTCCCTCTCCTCCCTTCTTCCTAAAATATAAGCAATTTGATCTAGGTTATTTATGTGCACTCCTGTAAAACATTTCCATATTAGTCATATTATGAAAGAAGAAACAGACCAAAAGGAAACACACACACACACACGCACACACAAACACACACTGAAAATAATATACTTCTATCTGCATTCACAGTCCATCAGTTCTTTCTCTGGATATGGATGGCATTTTCCATCATGAGTCCTTTGTAATTGTCTTGGATCATCACTACATTGCTTAGAGAAGTTAAGTCACTCAGTCGATCATCACACAATGTTGCCGTTACAATGTAAAATGTTCCGGTTCTGCTCACTTAACTTTGCATCAGTTCATGTAAGTCTTTCCAGGTTTTTCTGAAATCATCCTGTCATCACTTCCCCCATTAGGCAGCAAGCTCCTCCAGGGCCTAGGTCAGCACACCGTCTGGCACATGGTAGGTGCTTAATCAATGCTATTGCTATTTACTCTTTTTGAAATCAAAGCATCTTAGTATTGTTATAATTTCTTACTTCACAATAGTATTCCGTTACATTCATTTACAGCTTGTTCAGTTATTTCCCAATGGATGGACCTCCCCTCAATTTTCAACTTTTTGCCATCACAAAAGGGCTGTTACTAATATTTTTTTGCCTGTGGGTCCTTTTTCATTTTTTATGATCTCTTTGTGATACAGCTTTAGAAGTGGTATTGCTGGATCAAAGAGTATGTGCAGTTTTATAGCCCTTTGGGCATAATTTCAAATTACTCTCCAGAATAGTTAGATCAGCTCAAACCCACCAATAGTGTTCCAATTTTCCCACATCCTTTTGGGAACTGTTTCTTTGAGGACTTGTGATCTAAGAGAGAGCATCTCTAAATGTTCTATCATAAATAACTAGTTAAATGTCTTAGAGAACATCAGTTTCATGAAAGTTTAAAAAATGATCTTTTCTGAGCATACAGTTAAGTACAACTTAGGGGAAGGCACATTGGACAGGGAATCAGCAGACCTAAGCCTGGTCCTTCCATAAATCATCTCTGTGACTTGAAGCAAATTCACATCACCTCTTGGGCCTCAGTTTCCTCATCTGTAAAATGAAGGTAACCATTGCTAAGCATTCTATGATTCTTGGCTAAAGAGAGGTGGGCTGGGGTGATACACTACTGATACAGTGCAGTCTTTGGCATCCTTTGAAGAGCCAAGGCATTTTCCAGGTGATAACGTTTGGTGAAATATCTTCCAGTCACTCAGTAATTAGAACTTCAGAACCCTGATACTACTGCTATCTCAGGACCTACTACTGCTGCTTCCACATGCCATTCTGTACCTCAAATCTGAGAAACAGAATCCAGGAAAGGACCAATTTTGAGGAGATGGAAATTACAGATTTCACCCAACCAGTTCTTCCCTAACAAATCAGCAAACTTTTATTTTTCTTATTTAGCTAGTTGTTTCTACATCTTAAAATCTCCCTTTAATTCCTCTCCTTTGAAGGACTACAGTTACCATGGAACCAATGATGTAATCAGCATCAGTTTGGTGGCCCCCTAAGCCCAATATAAAGTTGTTATATTTGAAACTTACACTGCACTGTGTCCAGAGAATGAGTTTTATGGGATAGATTTCCTCTGATAGACTGTAATATTACACATACCCACACTCCAAAATCCTCTGAAAATGAACTAGGATAGAGTGGAATCCTGCATCTAGGAAAAAGGGCAAACAAAGGTGAAGGGATTTGGGATTATTTAGCCCAGAGAAAAGAAAACTAATGAATAATTTAGTAATGTCCTACCAGATTAATAAAAGGCTTTTATATGGTACTGTTCTCCATTTCCTCTACCTCACCAATGAAAATGAGTGAGCTGAAAACTAAAGCCGAAGGAATTTATGCTAGAAGAAAGCCTCACGCTGGAAAGTAAGAGTAATACTACTACTACTAATGCTAAGCATTTATATTGTTCCTGCTGTATACTAGGCACTGTGCTAAACTCTTAAGAAATAACTCATTTCATCCTCACAACAACTCTGAGAGGTAGGTTCTGTTTTTTACAGTTGAGGAGAATGTGACAAACAGAGGTTAAGGGCTTAATAGAGGTCATGTAGCTCGCTCCTCAAATAAAAGTTAGACATCTATCTATGGGCGATTGATAGCTCCAGGGGCTCCCTGTTGCCTCCAGGATAAAATAAAAACCCTATTTGGCCTTTAAAGCCCTTCACAACCTGACTCCAACCCATCTTTTCAGCCTCATTGGGCATTATTTCCTCTCTAGAACTTTGCAGTCCTGTCAAACTGGCCTTTCTGTTCACACATGGTGCTTCATCTCCCATCTATACACCTTTGCGCTGTTCATCCTCCTAGAATTCCTTTCTTCCTTCAAGATTCAGAACAAATCTACATAAAATCTTTCCTTACTACTGCTCCAAGTGCAAGTGTTGTCCTTTCTTAGCTACCATATATTTAGCTACCTTGTGTTTATTTTATATATGTTTTTACTGGATATGTATTTATTATCTCCATCCCCACCGCCCAGTAAAATGTAACTCCCTTGAGATTTGGGGATGATTTCAGTCTTTGTATTTCTTTCCCCAGCGCCTAGCAGAATGCTTACCTGGCACATAGTAGGTATCCAATAAATGCTTATGGATTGATTAGTTGACAGCTAAAGGAACAAATTGGTCTGAACTCAAAAGAATTGACTAGGGGCCCTCTGAAAGACTCTTCCTGCTCAACGTTGTTTTAGTGTGGGTGAACACTAGCCCTAGTTCTTGTTAATGATGGTGCAAGATAAAGAACACATTGATAGGGAAGTCCAGGGAAAAGTCAGTAATGGCCCAAGAAGAGAAGGTAATTCTCTATACCTTTTTCCACAGCATTGTTTTTTTCTCCCCACTTCCGTAAGAGAAAAGAGATACTGACAATGTTTCCTTTAGGAAGGAGCAGGACATAGTCACTCTCTTGAGACTACAAATTGTAGAGAAGGAACTGACTTGCCTAGGTAAAGGGAGTTTCTTCATCTGGAAATTTCTGTATATCAATGGAATCACAGATCCAATCTCGATTCCTAGTCTGGGCTCTTCAGAAAACTGGTATCTAGACTACTTTGATGGAACAAAAGACCCTTATCTATTTTTGCTTATCATAATCACACACACACACACACACACACACACACACCCTTGTACTTATCTAGTTAAACAAACTTTCATTATGTTTATATGTTTTAAATATTCAGGATATTTTGAGGTTCAATTGTGCAGTTGCAAAAAACAAAAAGATAAAATTTTGTAGCTTGAATCAATTGATGGACCTCTGGAGACCTTCAGGGAACATCAGGGAGTGTTCTATGGACTATACTTTTGAGAATGGTTGTTTTTTAACATGATGCCAATGAGGCTAATTGTCTTTAATTTAATCACCACATAATCTAGTAATAAGCTTCAAGGAGAAGATTCTTCTTTAACTCTAGATTGCAAAGCCATTTCCAGCTTGAAGTTTCCCTAGAGGCTACCGTTATTCCTAAAAGGGACTGAACCAGAGAGTGTGGGTGGATTCCCACAACCCAGCCCCACTGTGCAAAAGCAATTCAGAGGATATTTCATTTATTGGCTACCTTATCTTCAAATAGGAAGGACAGAATGTTCTTAAACTTAGCCTCCAGAAGATTAATTTATTTTTTCCATTTTTTGTTGTGAGGTACTAGCATTGCCAAAACACAGCTTCCAGGGAAGGCAGAGTTAAACCAGTTCCTTTCAACATGAACATGAACTACTGAATGTGTAAAATGAATTCTTGCAGCAAGACCAACTAAATGAACTATTTAAAGTCAACTATTCAGAAACAGTCAAGTAAGACTTTCAATCAGAATGCATTGGAATAATAATTCTGTCATTTATTTGTTTCCATCATATCTGACTCTTCATGGCCCTATTTGGGGTTTTCTTGGCAAAGACACTAGAATGATTTGCCATTTCCTTCTCCAAATTATAATTCACAGGGCATTTTATAGTTAACAAAATTCTTCATATAGGCTATCTTAATGGATCCTCACAATATCCTTGGTAGGTCGATAGAACAAATAGCATTATTCTTATTTTGTATATGAGGAAACTAAGGCTTAGAAAGACTAATTAATTTGCACAAGATCATACAGAGATAGTAAAGGGCCCAGATGAACTATGAACCCGTGTCTTTTGACTGTAACCCTTCATCAATGTGTCTTCTCAATTTGTAAGTAATATAACCTGGGTTTTTGGACTCATTATTCATTCCACTATAACATTTTGCCTTTTTTGGTCTTCTTGATTAGCCTATCAGACCTGGAAGTCTATGTTCCCTTAAAAGATTCATGATCAATGGCCTTAGGAGAGCAGAGAGAAGAGACAAACTAGCTGTTGAGCTTTCTGGTAAACATCAGTTCTCAACATTTTTAAAATAGAAAAGCTATATTGGGATTGTAGATGGGTGAACTGGGAACCAGACCTGTGCCTTCAGTAGTATAGGAAAGTGCAAAGGAAAGAAAGTCCTTCTCCCAATGCAGGCTGTCACTTTCTTTGTAATTTACAGTCTGGGAGAGTTGTCTACAGAGCAAGCTCGAATTGAAACAGGACCACTACATCATCACAGTCCCTGTGTGGGGGCATATTGACTTAGAAAACCATGTAAGAAAATTATCCATGTTCTATTTGATCTTTATTTATCTTGTTAAATATTTCCCAATGACAGTTTAATCTGGTCTTCCCTGAGTCTCATGTCTGACACCTCTGGTTAGAGTCCTCAAAACCAGCTCAGCACCCCCTTTGCAACATTACCTCTATGGAATTTGAGAATTCAAATTCTACTCATTTGAATTGTCTGTTAATATAGGCAGAGGGTAGATTCAAATATTGTGAGACTCAGTTAACTAGGAAAATTAATAGTGTGTATATGAGTTTGTTCTGGCTCTGATTAAACCACTTAAGAGAAAAAAAATTTCCTCAAAGGATCATCATTATAAATTTCGATTTGGAAAATTACCTTACACTGTACAGATAAGAAATTAAATCATCGAGAGAGTAAATGATTTGTCTAAGACTATACTGGAGAAGGAAATGGTAAACCACTCCAGTTTCTTTTCCAAGAAAACTCCCCAAAGGATCATGGAGAGACAAGTATGACTGAAATATTTCAATAACATACTGGAAATAGGTGGCAGAGAAAGAATTTGAACTCACATCCTTTGACTCCAAATCAAGCATTCTTTCTACCATACCACACTATCTCCTGAGTAATTAGAATGACTCATTTACATATACATGATTATTAATTAGAAGTCATTCTTAACTTCATTAAAGCTGATCTTCTAAAGATCCTGTAATCCTGCACATATATTGTTTTGTACATGTTATATGTTATATACACTTTAGTATATCTAAAATGTCATACCACATTTCTTTGAAAAAATAGTATGTAATTCTAATTTTTGGTTAATTTATACTGGCCACACCTTAGTGATGTTAGATTATATTCTAAAAGCCAGTTCTGATTAGGTATTTTTAAGTGTGAGAGTTTCCTTTTCATTTAATAACTCATCACATTCGTATATATTTCCTTTGTTGGAATAAGAATCTTTGTAATTTTCACATTGGCTGCTATAAATAGTGGCGATGAGCCTGTATGTTCAAGAAAGTCTCACAGGATGGTATTTTTAACTGCATGCTGTTTAGAATAGGAAATTCTTCCAATGTCCACATTTTCCAGGGTGGGTTACACATCTGCACCATCTCCATTGCCCTCCATTTTCCTGTAGATTTTAGGATTCCAGCTGATTTGTTCCAGGGAATTGCTAAAGGTTTGTTTTTATTTTTCTAAGGCTGACTTTGGTCTTTCACTACCTTGTGGGAATACTGTAGATTTCGTGGGGCTCTCCGAATGAAAGCTGGATAACTCCCTGAGCTGTCACCAGAAACTGAGTAATGAATTAGGCCTTTATTTCTTGAGCTCAGGGAGCGCCTGCCTCGGCTTAGAATAACAGTGGTCAATCCATTTTCTACCCCCACAGAAAATCTTACACCCAGCTGGCAGGTTTTTCTGAGGCACTCCTGAGACTAATGTGGAAAATAACTGAGCTAGGAACTAACCAAGACACAAGTATGGTCACCGTGGTGTTTCAAGGACAAGAGGCATCTCCAGGCATAATCACATTGCATCCTTCCCATGATGCTATTGGCAGTAAGGGTTGATCTTAGTTTCTTCCCACTCCTTCCTTGAACAGTGGTCTTATTCTGTTTCTCTAATCAGCCCTGTTCAGTTTATCCCACTTGTTCAGTTGGATTTCATTTCAGGGATCTGATGTTCATTTATTCTTTGACTTCCCCCAAATGAATAGACTGAAAGAGAATGTATATGTGAAGCCCATATAGGATTGCATGCCTTCTTTGGGAGGGAGGGGAAAGGAAGGGGTGAAAATTTAAAACTTATGGAAGTGATTTTTGGAAATTGAAAACAAATAAATAAATAAATGTGGAAGGAAAAAAAAGAATTTTTCTGTAAGCCTAGAACAAACCAAGTCCCACTTTCTTCCTTTTTCTTAGTAGTCTAGAAGTAAAGAGGAAGGCCAAACGATGTCTTTATTACCACAGAATATACTATAGAAATATATATATTTATAGTTTCAATATATAACATATATTGTACATGACATTATAATATATAATAATATAGTCATATAGTCTAATATAATAGCAACCATTTTTGTTCTTGTATGCCTATTTATCTAATAATACTGCTATAATAAAGATACTTTTATTCACAGGATCCTGGATTTAGAGTTGAGAGAGGCCATAGGGGTCATCTTCCAGATGAGGAACCTGAGGACTTTTTCAGCATCACACACACGCACAATTTATGTCACACATAAGTGCCAAAGCCAGATTTAAACCCAAATCCTCTGACTCCAGATTGTGAATTAGCACAGAAGTGTCAAACTCCACCAAAACAGATTAAAATGTAATTGGAAAACACTTAACAAAATAAATGAAAAACACAATAAAACATAGATAATTCTAATATTTTTCCCAAATAAATATGTGGCCTGTAGGGATCCATTTTGATTTGAGTTTGACACCATCAGAGTGCCAGCTAAAGCTTTATGTTCATGGACTACCTCTGACACTTACTACTTTTCTGACCTTGGAAAAATCACATTTCCATGCCTCAGTCTCCTCTCTGAAAAAAGAGGAGGTGAAATAAGATGATCTCTAAGGTTCCTTCCAGCTCTAAATCTATGATCTGGGCGCCCTTGCTGATTCTTGGCATCTTTTTTGTTTCTTTTGTCCCTCTTGTCCAGTGTTATTATATTAACCTTTCTGCATTGTAAAATCAAGAGAATCATCTAAGTCTTAAACAGATCAATAGATGTCCAGCCCTAAATAAACTGTAAAGGCAAAAAGTTGTGTTTTTTTTTAATTAAAAGACTAAGATGTTATAACAACCTCAAATAATTCTGGACAGACTACTCTTAGGCTAATTTAGAGATATTGTTATTTAATTAGAGAGTTTGCCCTAATTCTAAGTAACTCTTCAAAACATACTAATTGGGCTTAATTTAAGTGAATTTAAGTATTAAAGAGGTAGACAGGAATGGAACAGAATGGACTTCTTTCTTCTAAGCCTGCACAGCCTATTTAATTCAGAACCCAATTTAGAGGATTCTTGACTCAAAGAAGAGACTGATTCCCCCATTGAAAGATACCATAGTAGAGTGGAAAGAGCATTACTGGATCTAGAGTCAAATGACTTGGGTTTAAATTCTGACTCTGCTATTTGCATCTATGTGACCTTGAGTAAGTCATCTCTCCAGGCTTCAGTTTTCTCAGCTGTTTGAAAAAAGAAAATGAGGATTGGATGATGTTTAGCTAGATAATGATCCCTAAGGGTCTTTTCAGCTCTCACTTCTATAATCCCAGTATGTTTAGAGTTAAAGTCAGGACAGACTGCTTCCTTCAGGAAACACAACTCATTGTCCTTGGACAGCTCCTAGCTATTTCTTCTGACCTCAACAGGGCATTTAACTCATGATCACTCCATTGACTGTGGTTCTGACCTCTTTCACTGACCACACATCCGTCTATTATTTCCAACATCCACTGGCCACACTGACTCAATGAGGAACTTAGCCTTGCCTTGACCCATCCCAAAAATCTGACCTATCTCTAGGCTCAGATCTTCTCTGGCTTTGAATCTAAATTCTGCAATGACCACAATTCCTGATCTGTAGGTGTCTATACCTCAGTGGGTCTCTGGAATAACTATTTATTAGTTGTTGAGCCTTGGCAGAGTGGATTTTTTCAGGGCCTGGGATGTATTGGAACCCATCAGTATCTGAATTACTTTATGAATTACTAGTCCTATAAAAATACAAGTTTTTTTGTTGTCTTTTCAATAGTATTTTTACATTTTCAAAAAAAGGAGAAAGAATGAAAAGGAGACAAATAGGAGAAATATATATCTTCAAGTCTTGCAAAGCACTTTATTTAAATTCTTTCATTTGATTCTCACAATAATGTAATATAGTGATTCATAATATAATGTAATATAATAAAATATGATATGATATTATGTGATGTGATATAATAATCTGCCTGTGAGGTAGATGCAATTTTACCTCCATTTCATAGATTAAGAAAGCGAGCTTAAAAAAAAAGTTAAGTGATTTATCCAAGCTTGCAGAGTTAATAAGTAGCTGAGGCAGGATTTGAATCTAGATTTTCCTGACTTTAAGTCCAAAATTCCATCCTCTGTACCATACCATGTAAGTATTACTTAAAATACTAAAATTAAAATTGTAAGCTTGTTAACTAGTAATAAAGCATGGCTCTTGATGTGACATTTCTCTAATACCCTGATCTACTCATCTAGGCATGGCAGTCAATCCAAGTCAATACTTTAGCATGGCTCAAAGAGAGTATTCCCAGACTTTTAATTGCTGGCCTTCTTCTTGGCCATACAGATATTACTGAAGAGAATTGAATACTACTTAATTTAGACTAGAGAAGATGTTGGCAGTAACTAGTTATTGGCCACCACTGCTTCCCTACTCCTAAAGAAAAGAAAGAATAATCAAAAATCTTCCCAAATAAAGAATTTTGTGTGAACTTTTGCCTTTTGTGTGTATTTTAGAAAAACAGAGGGAGAGAGAGAAAAACAATGCCAGAGAATTTTACAGGATTCTTTCAGGGAGAAGGAAGGAGAATCAAAAGCATATATAAAACCTCAGCTTGAAGGAAAGGTGTCACTAGGATGCTTATTTGATTTGATGAGAAAAGGTGTCAAGCTTAAGTCTCCGGACCAAAGAATGAGAAGAACTACAAGTGATAGTGATTATGGGGGGAAGAAAAGTGACCTAGGTGAAATGCCCAGCAGTCAGCATAAGGGAAGATTCCACTCATTAACTTCCCTCATTTTAAAAAGTAATTAATTACCTTTGCCATGTAAAAACTTTTTGATTAAGTCAATCAGAACTAAGTGTGAACCAAGTCTGTACTCTTCTTTGTACCAAAAACATTTCAACTAGATGTGACAGGAAGTCTGTTTCCATTGGATGAGATTTAATCATCCCCTATGGAGGATATATAAAACCAAGGAGTTAGTTTTGGATCCTGGAGATTTGGGGCTGGGCAACAAAGAACATTCTAACTAACCCTCTGAGAAGGAATTACCTGGGAGAGGAAGAGAGGGTCTCAATCTCTTCCTCAACCCCCCAACTCTGGTCAAAGTAGCTTTATGAGCCTTAAAATTCTAAGAAACTTGGACCTACCATCTCCCAAGCATCATAGTATTAATGTCCCTGGAACAGCTAATAGTAGTGCCTTCATTGGAAGCCAAAATATATTAGATACAGGTTCAAGGCTCTACAGAGAGCCTAGCATATAAAGCAAAAGTGTACCCTACCTAAGGAGAACATCTTGAGGACCTCAGTAAAAGCACTTCCAGGAGCTCTAGTACTCTACATAAATGTTAATTACTGCCATTGTTATTACCCCTTGCTATAGTGATTGTTCTAAACTTGAGCCTGAACTTGACTCTGTGGGAAAGCATGTCTTTTGTACCCACTGTACTTAAAAACCCTTTTCTAAAAACTAATTTAGTCTGGCTGACTGATTTCACAGATGGGGAAAAGCATCCAAATGGGGTCTCATGCATTATAGCATTAGAAAATATGCCCCAGACCCTACAAGTGTAAGCCTGAAGCCCTCAGTGAATATAGTAGTTGTGCTCTGGGGACCAGATGTCAGTGAGAGGGGCAGCTGAGATATTCACCACAGACCTACGATAAGTATAGTTTTACTTTCTTATAGAATAATTAATGTTTTAAAATCATTAAAGTTTTAGCATTATAGAATTTATACATCTAGACCCTGATTAATGCAAATAATAGATCCCACAAAGTAAACTGTGTTATTTGAAAACACATTTTATAATGCCATTGCACTGGGATCAATCACCACATTTTACATATTTATGACTTTCATAGTGTCCATTCAAATGCATACCACTTCATGGTATGCTTCATTTGCTGCTAATAGGGACCTAGCTGTGACCCATATTCTAGCTACAAAAATGTATATTCAAATGTACTATCCTGACATGCAAAGTAATCCCAGTGAACCAATGCAGAGAGCTTAGTGTTTCTAAAAAAGGCCTTTGAGATCTTCTAGTCCAGTTTCCTCATAAATACAACATAGAACTGGGCTAAGAACCTGGATTTCCTGATTTCCAGTCCAATGATTATTCTACTTCCCTTCTTATTTTTCTCTACTTATCTATTTCATTTCTTGTGACATTTTTCCACTGCTTCTTTAATATTTTATAAAAACTTCCCTCATCAGATTATATTTAAATCTTGAAATTTGTACCTTAAGTAAGTTGTCAGTGTCCTTGTTCACCCAGAGCAGACTGGATCTGGCAGCTAGACTGGGTAATCTTAGAAATGGAATTAGAACTTTCAAAAACTTCTTACATGAACTGGAAAAAGGGTTAGAAGGAAAGATAATTTGAAGTTCACCTAGAAAGAACGGGAATTCTGAAATACCATGGAGAATCTCAGATTACCTCAGTTCTCCATACCCTGTGACATGAAGTCAAATTGGTATCTCAGATCATTGGCTTTCAAGATTGGAAAGAGTGACAGATTCTTTGTTAAAAGAGCTTTAATGTTATTTTCCTCCTTGTTGTTTTCATAGAGTCTTAAAATTAAAGGACTTTCCAGATGGTTCTTTACCTCTTTGCATGTGAGACTTTGAATTTATTTCTATTGCTGCACGTTTTAGCAAAAAAAGCAGCTCTAGATTCTCTTTTCTAGCTTAATAAGTAAACAGCAACAATAACTTCTATGTTCCCAAATGGAATGTAAGCTTTTTCAGGGTAGGCTGTATTTCACTTTTGTTTTTGCATCCCCAGTGACTAAGAGTACCTGTACTTAGTAGGTGCCTAAAAAATGTTCATTGATTGATTCTACCTGCCTCTTCTGGCTTAATCCTAATCAATGTATTGTACAATTTGATCATTTCAAAGAATAATTAGAACCTTGTTTTCACCATACAAGCCAATCATCTTTTTTCACTCATTTCTCTGGTGGCATATTTTACATATGCAAAATTTGGAAGAATCTGTAATTTCCTCAGTCTAAGGAGCTTTCTTCACTAACACAGATCATAATCCTTCTGTGACTTAATAGATAAATCATCAAGAGTTCCCTGAGACACATAGATATTAAGTGACTTGCCTAGTGTCACACGGGAAGTGACAGAAGTGGGATCTGAACCCAATCTTTCTGACCGTAAACTTATCACTGCCTGTAAGTGGGAGCTAGGGGCACAGTGGATGGAATTCTGGTTGTGGAGTCAGGAAGACATGAGTTTAAAGACAATCTTAGATACTAGCTGTGTGTAGTATCATTTGGGTTTCAGTTTTATCATCTAGAAAATGAATAGGTTGGATTAAATGGACACCAAGGTCCCTTACAGCTAATTCTATAGCATTATGCAGCATTGCTTTATTGCATCCTGATATAATTTACTAAATTGTATGATGACAACTGTAATGGAATAATATGGAAAAAGGTACTAATTACACAGTATATATATATATACCTAAATTATGTAGAGCCCATGCTTATCTATCTCATGAAAGATCTGCAGAGATGAGTATAAATCCACATCTGAGACAGGATGTTTGTCTTTTTGTAGAAGACCATATGTGAAATCACTGGGAAAATAAAAAACCTGGCTGCTATTCCAGCTGCAATTCTATATGCAAATGTAATATCCAGACATATAAAGTACTCCTAAACAATCCAAATGGCTATGAAACTATCTGGATAATATATATTAGACTCCTAAGACTTGAGAACTAGCACGTCTCCTTGTAATACTTTGTTATGACCCAGCAAGTTCCTTGGTTACCCTTTGCATCCCTCCAAAAAACCCAGTACCCCAGACAGTATCTTCCCAAACATAAGGGAGAAAAAAGCTGAAAATATCATGATTCAACTATACCATAGCCAAAAGTATACATAATCTTATAGCCTTTGATAGGATTGGTTGATGTCTTTAATCTTTTAAATCACATTCATCTCTCTCTCACCCCCACCTTGTGACAAGGAACATTTAAGCAAAGGCAGCATCTAATATAATATTCTCTCCTAGTAAACCCTCACTTCTGTGCTGTGAGGGAGTAGGAGGTTTGTTTCGTTATCTCTTCTCCAGGACTGTCATAGATTTTTCTTCTACTTAGAGTGCAACTTCCTCTTCATAATCTTCAAAGTTACACTGTTCTAATTGTGTAATCAAGATTTCTTGACTTGGCACATTTCATCCTGCACAAGTTCATATAAATTTTTCCACATTTCTCTGAATTCCAAGGATCAGAGATTTAGAGCTGGAAGAGACCTGGGAAGCCATTGAGTCTCACCCACTCATTTTACAGAAGAGGAAACTGAGGTTCAGAGGTCAAGTGGCTTACCCAGGGTCATCTAGCTAGTATCTGAATTTATTGTATATAATTTACCAAGATGGATATAATTTACCAAAATGTGGCAGAAAATAAGAAAATTAATTATAGAGTTCTAATTCTGGGATTTGGTCCATAATTTCAGTTTACCACCATCATTTGGGTCATCTAATGCATTAAGTATCCCTCCAAGTTTTATGCCAACTGTAAATTTGATAAGTATGCCATCTTTACTTCATCCAAATAACTGATTAAACAACATTGACCATAACTGAGCTAAGAGTAGAGCCTATTGGCGTATAATCCATTAACAAGATTTTTGGGGTCTGATTTTGTTTTGTTTCAACCAAGTTCAAGTCCATCTAAGTAAAACATCATCTAGATTGCTCTTCAGGCTATAAAGAAATACAAGTTACAGCCTTTGCTCACAAAAACCTTACATTAAGCTATAAGTCATGGAGGGAGGAAAAGACAGGTACTCTGGGTTATTATTTTTTTTTAAAAAAAGCTTGACAATCTCTGCCTGTAGACACTTAAAATCTTGCTGATGAAATAAGATAAATGAATATGAAAGATAATACCATATAAAAATAGATTTAATTATAACATAGATCTTATCCATATCCCCCATTCCAGCATTTAGGTTATATTTGAGTGTTACATGTGTTTGTGTCTTTGTTTTGTCACAGTAACTTTGTGCTGTGAGTAAACTAGTATGTTAGCATGTTTAAAAATTGTGCTGTGTTCAAATAATATTTTTAAGTGGGGACATGGAGACAAAAGTGTGGCCCTTTTAAGAAATAAACTCTCAGCAAAAATAGAGATCGTGAAAATACTAGAAGATAAAGAATTTAGCTTAAAAGTAGCATTAAGATATTTAAATAACTGCAATGAAAGCATACATGTATATACTTTGTTCCAATTGATGAAGCTCTTTTCTCACAACAGCCATGAACTATAAGTAGTTATTCTACTACATTATTTTTATAAAGAAACTGCCTTTTACACAAACAAAGAGCCTTGAAAGTAGAGGGAGGACACTCTCTGAATGTGGTAGTCACATCCGGTCTGTTCTGGAGTAGAATAAGACTGTCTTGTTGTGGCATATAGGCAGCTCAGTGGATGGAATGCCAGGCTTCATCTTCTTGAGTTCAAATTTGACCTGAGACACTTAATAACCGTGTGACCCTGGGTAAGTCACCTTAACCCTGTTTGCCTTGGTTTCCTTATTGATAAAATGAGCTGGAAAAGGAATGCCAAATCACTCTAGTGTCTTTGCCAAGAAAACCTCAAATGGGGTCATGAAGAGTCAGAAGTGACTGAAAACAGCAAACAGTAACAACAAACCTACTGGGAAAAAGTAAACACGTGAAAAGTTAAATAATAACACGACTTAAAATAAGGACAGTATACAGATAATTATTTCTGACTGAGGGGCATAAGGGGAAAAGTCAAGTCACTGTATTGGATTTAAATAGGGAAGGAGTAAAAAGACTCCAAGTAGGAAAGAATAGGATTCACAATGGAATAAAGGCAGAACATTGAATGTGAGCGGGGGACAGCAACTCAACTAGAAATAATCGCTACCTTGGACTTCCTTCAGCTTCATGTTAAAACGTTGCATTATCAAAATTCGTCCTGGATCTCTAGGAGTGGGGAGAGCAGGTTATGGCTAGAGGAGTCTTGGGATGGTCAAGACTGAAGAAAGGATTTGTCTCTTCACATCTTGCTCTGAGTAGTGGTACCATGATAGAAGAATTTTACCATAGACAAAATGAGATTTGGACCTGGGTGAAGCAGAGCACCCATACGCACCCGCGCGCGCGCGCACACACACACACACACACACACACACACACACACACTCTGCCACCATCACCACACACACCTGGTATAGAAATAATCAACAGGGCATAGACTACTACAGCTGTTGATGAAAACCTAGTTTGGAGGGATTAGGGCTGAGAGGAGAACAAGTGAAAAAAATAAAGGATCATCAACTCAGTCATCTTCAGTTGCTAACATCTTTTGCTGATAAGACATTCGATCTTGGTAGGAAATTGAAATGGTCCAGACTCTTCTAATTGGTTTCAAATTGATTGTGTGATTTGTTCCCGAGTATTTAATTTTACATATATATGTATATATACATGTGTGTATATATTATATGTATGTATAAATATGTATATACATACATATATGCCATATTATATATAATTTATGTGAATTATAGGATTCATATATGTCTTTATTTAATGGCAGACATTACAGTTGCTTGTTTCTCACCTGAATTCTTTTAGCAAACTTTGAAAGACCAAAATGGCAATTCATGAAAAACTTGCTAGGCAGTGAGTGTAGCATCATGAAAAGAGCACTGGATTTGGAGGACCTGGAGTCCAACCATCCTCTCTAAAATGAGGGAACTGAATTAGAGGATCCCAAGTTCCCTTCCAATTCTAAGTTATATGATCATATAAACAGAGAAATGGTCCAATAAAAAGCAGGGTGAAATTCAGTATGATCAGTATAAATAGAGTGAACTTAAAGATGAAAAATAAATTCCATAGGAAAGTGATGAGGGAAAACTGATAAGGAACAAGGAGAACAGAAAGGGACTTTAAATGCACCACTAGCTGAACTAATCACCAAAGTACCAGTGTTATTTAAAATGCTAATGTGATCTTGAGAGGTAATATAATGTACATGATAGACAGCCAATCTTGGAGTCAAGAAGATAGGAATTTGAGCCCTGCTATGGACACATACTGGGTGGGTAACCAGGGACAAGTCATTTGACTCTTAGTGACCCCCAATGACTATCTAAGACCTTAAGAATAGCTATTTATCTATATTGGGAGAAGAAGTCTATACCAATTACATCATAGGCCCCATACAGGGAGTGTCCTACACCAGTTAAATGGCACATCTGAAGCAAAACCAAAATAAAACATGATATTAGGTTACATTATCATATTCATGGCATATTAGAGCAGGGAATTTCTCTCACTGTATTTGACAGAGCCATAGCTAGTCCATTTTGAGCCCTTGGCAAAACAATCAAAGTTAGGAAAACTCAAAGCTTTGATGAAGAGTCTCTGTGTGTACTGGTGTAGAGTGAAGAGGAACTCATTGGGAGGAACAGTTACTTGGCAGGGAGAAGCTTCTGGAACTTTCCATTCAAACAAATTATTCTTGCTAACTAGGTATTCTTCTCAGATGTTTCAGTTCTACTGGAAGTTGGCAAGCAGCACCCTCTAAAACTAGGTGCCCTGGAGTAAACCTTTGGTTATGTCACCCTAGTTATAATTGGGATGTTTGGCATCAATTAGGCCTTTTTTAGGAGTATTGCGTCCAATTTTAGTCTCCTTTTTTGAAATTATCTTTCTCAAAAGGTCTAATTAAGAATCTAGAAAATAGAAACTCTGAAAGGATGATTAAAGGCACTGGCATTTAGCCTAGAAATGGCAAGTCTGAAGGCTGAGTTAATACCACTTACAGCCTTAAATTTCAACAAGAATTTGATTAGTGGGAACTATAATTGATAAATCCTCATTACTATTGCTTCTAGAAAGGGTGTATCAGCTCCCCTGTGACTCAACTCATTGTCTCTGTGACTGCTCAGACAAAAACACTCCTTAAACCACCAATTTCCCTCCAGGTGTTATGTTCCCTATTAGAAGTCAACTCTTGAGGACAAGGACTGTTTCGCTTCTGTACTTGAATTTTCCATCACTTAGCACCTCACTCGGCAAATAATAAGCACTTAATAAATGCTTATTCATTTATTCAAAGGCGATTGAATTCTGAGACAGTGTACCATCAGCGTTACTAGCTTACACTTAACATAGAACTGTAAGGTTATTGTCCTCACCATAATTCTGCAAGATATATAATATAGTTCAAGTACCAACCATTATCCAGATTTTATAGTGTCACCTCTCATTCTGAAGTGAGGCTGAGACTAGAACCCAGATCTTCGGACTCCAAGATCATTTGAACTTCTGCTACACAATGCTTTATTCCCTAGCCTTCCTTCTGTGGTAGTGAGTAGTACTTGTTTAGAAGGAAACAATACACCACGGAGGGGATGGGGAGAAAGAGAAGATTGAGGGGCTTCAAGAGATCCTGTAAGGGTTTCAGACGAACAGACTGGGTCACAGGGGTGAGGAACATCTAGGTGTGGCCCTCTAAGTCCTCAAGTACCACCCTTTGACTGAATCCAAACTTCACAGAACAAATCTCCTTAATGAAAGGATTTGTTTTATAAAACTTGGACTCAGTCAAAAGGCTGCACCCCAAACCTAGAAGGCCACATGTAGCCTCAAGGCCACAGGTTCTCCACCCCTGGAGTCTAGGAGATAGAAGGGGCAGAAATGGAAGCAAAGGCTCCAAGCAGAATTTGGTGAAGATCAGAGGCCCTCAGACTTGGGCAAGTTTGAATGTTCGTTCTCTCTACTCTCTCCTATGCCAGTGACTCCTCAACCCACCCCAGCAAGCAGGGTTAGGAGGAGTGTCCGCTATCAAATTCAAAAGTGTAAATTGAAGGAAAGGAAGGACAGAAAAAACTGGAGAGGCTGAAATAATTCAGTGGAGAGGAGTAACAGGAGGATGAGCAGGAGGGGAAAGGAAGAAAAGCATAGTCTGATGGACTTTCTTTTGGGTCTTCCACAAATCTACTAGAAGGCGTGAGAACAGGAAAGAAGAACAGCCTTCCGGAGGGGATACAGGCCAAAGGAGAATTACTCCACATGAAGATGTTTTGTGAGAATCCGCTCCACAGTAACACTACCTCAACTACATAACATGACAGTAAATGTAATCACAAGGAGAGGAATATGGGCCAAAGGAAAGCTCTCCGTTGGGTGGGACAAACTGGGGCAAGCTTCCGAGAGGAAACCCAAAGGTCAGGGGAAAGAGGAAGTAAGATCGCCTGCAAATGTGCAGGAAAGCCTTTCTCCATCATCCCCCCCCCACCCCCCCCACCTCTCAGCAAGTGCTCATCCAGGGAAAATTTCTTGGCCTGATCCTACTAGTGTTGTATTTGAAATTACTTCCTTTGTGAGGCTTTTGGGTTTTGTTTTGTTTTTTTACTAGAGAATTTTTTTAAAATAGTTCTATCTATGCCAAAGCCACACCTACACCCTCAGATAAGATGGGAGTCAGCAGTCAGGAAGCAGAGATGGGCTTCCTTCCCAAAACCCTGAGGAAAAAAAAGGGGCCCATAGGTAATAATTTTGAATTCTATGAATGAGTGAGGAAAGAGAGTAAAACCACTTATGCCAAAATGGGGAAGGAACAAAATGCCTCTTGCTAGATACTCATTTCTATCTCATCCTTGAAAATCAGTTAAGTTAACTCAACAGATGTTTTGTAAGGGCATACTCTGTTGAAGGCAGCCTGATGTATTGTAGATGGGAGACGCAGCATGATATAATGGGAAAAAAGAGTGCACCTGGGATCAAATCTAGTCTGTGATGTTTTTTTACCTATGTGAACCTGGGCAAATCACTTTACCTCTCTAGGTCTCCATTTTCTCGTCCCTTTCTATTTTTTAAATATATACTCTTATAATAAGAAATGTCATTGAATAAATATAACATCATATTTAAAACGAGTCCCACGTATATATAGAAAAAAAACAATGTGGGACCATGCAATTTGAAGTTCAGTTCATTCCATAAACTGTTGCTCAATGCTGCTTGACTCATGGGCAAGAAAACAAATTCAGTTCCTAGTTAGCAAAAACTAATGAGAGAATTTAATCTAATAGAACTGAAATCACTTAATTTGAACATTGAGCCAGGAAGGTCAGATTTTTCAACCTGATTCTTCCTCTAACAAATTGTATGACTCACCTGAGCTCTGTACCAGTTTTTTCATCAGAGTGAGGGGGATTAGATTCTATGGATCAATCCCAAAGCTTTTTTTTTAAAGTATTCATATACCAGGCACTGTGCTAAGCATAGAAGTTACAAAGAAAAAAAGCAAAAAAACAAACCAAAAAGCAAAAAAACCAAACCCTGTTCCTACTTCCAAAAGGATTTATTCTAAATGGGGAAGGCAAAATGTGCATAAGTTGATCCAAAGAAGACAGAGAAAAGGTAGATGGAAAGTAACCGCAGAGAGGGAGTCACTAGAAGTTCCTGGGATAAGGAAAAGCCTGAGTAAGTAAGTGAGCTTTGAGCTGAGCCTTAAAAGAGCTCAGGAATTCTAAGAGGCAGTTGTGGCATCCCAGCATGGGAGATAGTCTGAGTAAAGTCACTGAGAGAAAAGGTGGAAGCGCATAGGAGGGAATAATGTGTAACGAGACTGGAAAGATAGGAAAGGGTCAAGGCATGGAGAGCTTTAAAATGCTCTTTGGATACAGACGAGTCTCTATTTGATTCTAAAGATAATAGGGAGCCCCTGGAGTTTACTGAATAGTCAATGACATGGTCAGAATCTAAACCCAATCTAATCTATCAAGCATTCTTTTTCAGGTCCTACCTTGTGCAAAGTACTGGGATATATACAAAGATAAAACAAAAATCAAAAAATGTCCTGTCTTCAAGGAGCTTATATTTTATTGGTTCCTTTTCAAGGTCCTTTCCAATTCTGTGATGCTATGACTTTGTTATCCTATGTACAGATCCCTCCTGTTAGCCAAAGAATAAATCTGTATTGAGAAAACCGACTTACTAAAGAGCTTAGCTTTTCATCCCTTTTGACGAGTAAAAATTCCTCCTTTGATACTTGACTGTATCTATGTTTCAGGATCAGTTTGTCCAGTTCACTTTAGAGTTGGGAAATGTTTTCATAGAGGTGGAGAGTAATCTCCAGAAAGAATCAACACCAGCACTACCTCCTCGTCCTCCTCCTTCGTGAGGGCAGAAATCTGGTCTCCATCCAGGTTCACCTTGCCCTGGTTGAGCTGGTGAACTCACAGACCAAGGGGTATGGATGCAATCTTTGCTGCTAGCTATTTGTTTCAACATGTTCACACTCCTCCTCCTGCCTCCCTTGCTCTAAGGGGTATGAGCACCCAGCCCCTCTAGTTACTTGGTGGGGGAGTCTCCGACTTTATTGCATTTGGTTTGCATTTACATTTCATGCATCCTTTCCTGGATAAAAGGGACAAGAGAGGTTTCTTAGATTCAGTTTCATAGTGGGAACTGTTTACTTTGGAGGCCACCTACACCAATACTAATTGAGAACAGATCTTAGAGCAACTGCTGGAGAACTGTACCCAGATGAACTTTACAGGAGGCTAATCCCCAATGATCCTTTCACAATTAGATAGTGTGTGTATATATTTTTTAATGTTGACCATGATCAGCAATGTTCAGAAAATTTTGAGAATATAGGTTTATATTTTACACACCCTTGAATGGTTACTGATTCTGAAATAGGAGCTATTTATTAGTAGGCATTTCAAATCCTTGCTGTAATATTCCTATCTGGTAGTGATATTCTTGGGAAGCCTAAAGAAAGATGGGGGCCTTTGAGGTACAAAAAAAATTCGGGCTTCTATTAGAGAGATTACAGTAAAAAATAACAACCAACCCTCTGATGATCATATGCGGAGGGGAAGCGTGGGGAGGAGCAGATTTGGCAGAGGACAAGCTCAGACTTTCGTCACAGGGGCAGACCAAAACGTTAATACATAGGGTGAACAGGGGAGCATCCTGCAAACTCCATTAGGACTGAAACGAAAATGACATTCTTCCTGTCCCATTCCACACCCTAACGATTTGTCCAGTCCCTCACTGAACCTGGCAGCAGCTACCACTGATTCTCAGCTGTAGACATGCTCAGCAGATCGCAGGGAAGACGGAGCCTATCCAGTCTCTCTCAGTGAGTGTTTACTTTGTCTTGATTTTTTGCCCCTGTTGCTTCTCTGTATTGAATTTTGTATAGTGGGGTTCAAGGAAGGGAGGTTTGGAAGAGCAGTAGAGACCTGGACGGGGTAAGAAGTCAATAAACTAGAATAAGTTCTAAGATTGTAGAAAACTTGGGTCTAAATGCCATATGTGTTGTAACATCTCTTATTTTCCTTGTTCCCATCTTGCTGTGTCTTGTAATACATAATCAGAAGTGGGTTCATTGTCATACTTAGGAGCATGCTTCTTGAGAGATGTTATGTATTACAGATCAGCATTCTAAGATTAAAAAAAAATCTATAGATAATTTAAACTCAATCCCTCTGTTCAGAGCGATCACTTTACAGGACACAGATTTCATCTAAGTCATTTATTGCCCAATCCTCAGAGTAAATAGCAAACAGCCTTCATTATACAAGCTATCTGAAAAGGGCAGGAGGAGTCAAGCGCATATGAGATTCATCAGGGAATTATTCAGATTAAAGGCTTCAAGGTCAGAGAATTATGGAGGCATAGAATATTTCAGCTAGAAAGTGCCATAGAGGGCAGCTTCGTCCACCTACCTTGTTAGATATAAGAGAAAATAGAACCTAGGGAATTCAATGAAAGCCACATGGATAGTAGAAAAGTCAGGATTAGACCCCAAGGTTTCTGACTCCCTGTCTAAAGTTTTGTTGTGCTGTGTGAACAAAACAATAATCTCTTGTGAAATGCAACTAGGAAGACTGGAGGACCAAGCACTAGAATTCAAAGGATTATAGATTAAGAACTCGGGGACTCTTAGAAGTTATCTAGTTCCAACCCCTTCTTTAGGGAGTATTGACACTAAAAGAGTTTAAGAGACTTGCCTAAGGTCACAAAGGTAGCAGAAACTTGTTCAAACCCAGACCCATGGTATCATAGATCTAGAGTTGGAAGATACCTTAGACGCTATTTAGTCTAACCTCCAGTTTACAGAAGAGAAAACGGAGGCTCAGCCAGTAACTGTCTGAGGAAGGATTTACACTCAGGTCTTCCTGACTCCAAGTCCAGTGTCCTTGCCCACATCTGTAATGTTGCTGTAAATGTGCACACAGCTACAGTTTGAGAGATCTCTTTGCCTTGGAGGTAGTATTAGTCTATGATGGGCACGTAGCTACCTGAGCTCTAAGTTCTCCTGTAAGAAAATTTACCTCAGTCTTAACAGTTTAAAAAGAGTTTGGCAATATTTGCTATGGAGAATATTAACCTTCTTGAATGCCAAGACCTACATAAGAGCTTTGTTACTACTGTAGGTGTGTATAAACTGTCTGTTGAAAGCACTAGAATTTTGAGATGCTAGCACAGTGCCCAGTGTTAATTAGCCTTTAATAAATGCAAGTTGACATGATGGGCTAACTACGTAAGTTTATGGTAAGATCGCTGAGAGTTACTTTGTTCATGGTTACAAGCTACTAATAACTTCATTTCTATCTAATTCTGTTTAATAATGAGTCTCAAAGACATAAGTTTCCATATTTCTCTAGATGGAAACAAAGGACAAAATTGAAATTTGGGATACGCTGTATTCAGGATCAAGGTTAAATAGTTATTGCTTTCACCAGTAAAAATCAGCATTCTTAGTGAAGAAACGTGCTTTTAAGTGGCATAATGATTTAAGAAAAAAATTTAAAAGTTTTTGTTTATCCTATAGCATTCATATAACAAAAGAAACTTTGAAGGATACTACATGTCTTTAATACTTTGGTTCCAAGAATCCTTAATAATCATTCTATTCTATTTTTCTATTGAGGGACAAAACCCTTCCAGAAAAATACATCTATCTGTGAATCTCAAAGTTGGAAGGAACTTCACAAGCCATCTAGTCCAATCCATACCTGAGGAGAAATCACCTCTGCAATGTAATTGACAAGTAATCATCCAGTCTCTCTTTGAAGGTTCTCAATGAGGAGGCATATACCTGCCAAAGCAGTCTATTCTTTTTGTGGGCAGCTCTCATTTTTAGGAAGTCTTTCTTTTTATCTAGTCAAATTTTGCCTATTTTCCATTTCTGTCCTTTACTTCTATTTCTGCTCTCTGGAGCCAAGCAGAATAAATGCAATATCTCATTCACAGACTTTCAAATTTTTCAGACAGTCATGATGTTCCTATTAGGTCTTCTCCATGTTAAACATCCCTAGTTCCTTCCTCTTGTGTCCATTTGGCATCATCTTAAGATTCCCACTTGTCTCTCCTCTAGACATGCTTCAGTTGATCAATGTCCTTGAAATATGGTGGCCAGAACTGAACACCATACTTATCTGGCCAAGGCAAAACATAGTAAAACATAGTAAAACCTCTCCAGTCCTGCTAAGGGGGGCGCATCCCAAGTCTTCCTCATCTATGTCTTGCCATTGGACCCAAATGGCTCCAGAGGAGAAAGGGAGGTTGGTGACTTTGCACAGCCTTCCTCACTTAAATCCAATTCACTTGTACGTCATGGTGTCACCTTCCTGATGTCATGGCCCTCTTGGAGAACAAAGGACAAACAACAACCTATGAGTAGTTTGAGCTGCCCCACTGGGGACCCAAATAGTTAATCAACACAGTTCCCTCCCTCCCTCCTTCCTTCCTTCCTTCCTTCCTTCCTTCCTTCTCTCCCTTCTTTTCCCTTCCCTTCCTCTCTCTCTCTACACAAAGTATCATACCCTTAATTAGGTAAAAGAGGCCATTCCTTGGTTCATTTCTTACTTAGCCTTAGTCACTGAATGGGCATTGCCTCAGTCAACCTGAGAACTCAGAAACCACCTTAGCTTAAAAAGGCCAAGGCCCCCCACTGTGTCTGGGCCATCTCTAGTCATCCTGATCTGTATCTTGCCACTGAACCCAGATGATTCCAAAGGAGAAAATAAGGCTGTTGACTTTGCACATCCCTGCCTCACTAAAATCCAATTCACTTGCAAGTCATGGCCTCACCTTGGTCCCATTCAAGAAGGAAGAATAAACAACAGTAAGAAAAAGTCTAAGGTAGCCTAAGCATTAGCTTTTTTTGGCTGCCCAGTCATACCATTGGCCCATATTAGAGGAATAACTTTAATGTGGTTCTTTAGAATTGGAATCAGTCTATTTAGATCTGAAGTAATAAAGCACAATAAAACTGTACTTATCTGACATGAACAGGGAAAGAAGTATTTCTCATAAGTAAAATCTCCAGATAACAAGCCTACTTCAAACACTGAAACTCTTCTTTAATTATAACCTTTTTTTTGGAAAACTTTCTAAAATGTATCACATACTCTTGTGGCCTATTTAAAAAGACATTCTCAACATAACTTAAATTTTCCTTAATGACTTAGTGTTGTCATTTTGAACATTGGGCAAGAGGAATGGAATTAAAAATATCAAGTGATATCCTCAAGAGCTATTAAGTTTTATAGGACTATTTGCTCCTAAACTGGTTCCGAACTATTATGTCTTTGTAGATTTGTTTGCTTTTTATATTTTTCCTATTTCTCTTTTCACCATAAGGCTTTCTGACAGTTGCCATTTTTTTTTTTTGCTAGGGTCAGAATATATTCTGGTAGTTTCCTACTTTGTGTCCATTTTCTTTATGAAAAGAAAAAAACTTATCTATCTTTCTTTTCACAGGGAAATTATGGGGAAGAGCAGAGAGGGGCGGGGCACTGTCTATATTCCTTTAGCTCAATTTTTTCACCTACTCATATGTTTCAACCTTTTTGAAACTGGCTCTCATCCACACCATCTGACTGAAACCGCTATCTCCATGATCATCAATGATCTCTTCATTATTTACACCTAGCAATCTTTCCTCATTCTTCATATTTCTCACCTTTTCTGCATCATTTGATACTTGACTACCACCTCCTTCTGGATACTTCTTCTTTTCTGGGTTTTTGTGACACTGTTATAATATGCTTCTCTTATCTCTCTGACCTATTCATATATGTTGTCTCCCCACCTTCCACTCCAACCCCCATATGCACAAATGTGGGTATATTCCATAGCTGTGGTCTGATCTCCTCTTTCCTTCTCTTTCTGTATTCTCTCTTGGTGGTCTCATCAGCTACCTTGGTTTTAACTGTTATCTTCGTGCAGATGACTCTCTAATGAACATATCTAGTTCTCATTTCTCTCTTGAGTTCCATTCCTGTATCTTCAACTGTTTGTTAGACATCTCCCCTTGAATGTCCCACAAACTATAATAGAACTAAAATAGAATTCCTTACCCTTCTCTCTTCTCCACCCTTCTTGTTTCTGTTGAGGTCATCACCAGTCATTCAGTCACCAGGATTACCAGTTAGGAATCTCCCTTGTTGCTTCACTCTCTCCCCATAGCCAATCAGTTGCTAGATTCTGTTGTCTACTTCCATAACCTCTGTCACCCCCATTGTCTTCTCCCCTCCACTCCCACCACTCCAAATCAGGTCCTTATCATCTCTCACCTAAACAGTTGCAGTAACCTCCTAAGTGGTATCCTTAAGTCCATCTTCTCTAATTCATCTTCCATAGACCTACCAACTGACATTACTAAAGGGGTCTGACCCTTTCCCTACTGAAGAATTTTCAGTGGCTCCCTATTACCTCCAGGATAAAATATCAACTCTTACATCTTACATTTTAAGCCCTTCATAATCTGACTCCAGCTTATCTTTCCAAACTGATTACTCATTACTCCATTTCATATGTAGTCTACATTCCAGCTGGTCTGACTTGTGAGCTGTCTTAGGACACAAAAGTCCATCTCCTGCCTCCATATTTTTGCCTAGGCTATTGCCCAAATCTGAAATTTTCTTCCCCTCCACTTCTACCTCTGAAACCCTTACCCTCTCTTCAAGGCTCCAGATACCATTCCCTTCAGGAGACTTCCCCAGTTCCCTCCTGAACCCTTTGCAGCTTCACACCCAGTCATTTTGGGTTTATTTTTGACATACCTCATATTGTGCATCTATGGACTTAGAGTTTCCCTTCAGTAAATTACAAGGAACTTCGGGGCAGACATTATTTCCTTTCTGGATTTTTATCTTTAGTTCTTCACACATAGGAGGTTTTTTGTTATTATTGTAAACAGTTTTTGGTTATATCATACTCTTTGTAACCCCATGTGGGGTTTTACTGACAAAGACACTGGCATGATTGACGAAACCAAGGCCAACAGAGTTAAGTGACTTGCCCAGAGTCACACAGCTATTAAGTTTGCCTCAGGTTTTAACTCAGAAAGAGAAGTCTTCTTGATTCCTGATTCCAGGCCCGGCACTCTATCCACTGCACTAAGAGCAAAATAGGTCATTAGTGTACTGTTGATTTTTAGTAAAGTTAAAACTTAGATTGTAGTAACTTGAGTTTTCCCTTATCATTTTATTACTGCCCTTATATTAGATTCAGAATTTAATTAGAATGTTCTTTTCCAATCCTCACTGAATCCTACTTTAGAGTTTAAACTCTCCCAGGGCTTGTGGTAACTTTATTCTCCAGGTATAAGGCTAACATGATATTAAATTGACTCCCATCAGCTTCTTTTGACCTTTGGCATCTTTTCTTTTTCAAACAAAAGGGAATTACAGGGAAGACTATAGTTTGCCTATTCTGGTATACAACCCATGAGTCTTTTTCTTTTTTTCTCTATAGAACATAAGAAAAGAGAAAAACTATGAAAAATATCTTTGTGCTCACAATATAAAACCCCTATGTCTAAATTCTCTAATAAGAAGGAGGCATTTTTAATTTGGGTTACTTTTGCTCTTGGAGGAAAATATTCCTTCATCCTAGGCACTCTAGCTGAGAGTGGCTTTCTGTGACTTGAAATCTATGTAACATATATAGCCAGTCTGCAAGTCTGACTTTCTTGGACCTGTGGGTTAGAAGACTGAGCTCAGGTAAACCCCTGCAGGTGGACCTCAGAAAGGCACCTATCATCAGAGGATGGAATAACCCTCCACAGAGAGAACCATGCTCCCCATTTCCAATGGGATGTAGAAGAATGCTTCCACTCTCCAGATTTTCTTTAGATTGCAGAGCAATAAGTCTTAGTTCTCTTCTACATATGGTTACCAGATACCAGAAGAGTACCAAGGAGAAAAAATGGAGGACACGACTAATTAAACATTAGACTTCATCAGCAATGATATACAACAGCACATATTATAGTACGTGTTTACCCATTACACATGATGTCAGATGGTGTTGAAGGGCTGTCTGTAAGATTAATTAGACATATCCTCTGCTGCCACTAAAGGAATGAAAAAAGTCCAAAGATCATCCCAGAAAAGGATAGACACCATCCAAAAATGCCACTTGGAAGTAAATTAGAATCATTTGATCTTGAAACTGAACACTATAAAATTTCAAATGATTTTACATGAATTTTTATTCCTAATTAACAAATCAACGAACATCAAGTATATTTAAAATTCTGGCCAGCTGGAAAATGTGAGGGAGGAAATGAGGATATGTCTTTCTTTGACCAGTTGCCTGGTAACTCAAAACATTAGTATGTCTTAGAAACTTGCAGATGAATGTTATAACTCATAATCATGCATAGGACCTCAGGCTCTGATATAGTCATTTTTCTGGTCTGATTCTGAGGAAGCCAGGTGGTGCAATGGACAGAACATTAGAACTATAGTCAAGAAGGTCTGAATTCAAATTCCACCACTGGCATTTACTGTGTGACCTTAGACAAGTAATTTAACTGTCTCAGTTTCCTCATCTGTAAAATAGGGATGGTTATAACAACACAAGGTTGTTCTGGGGATAAAACAGGATATTTTTAAAGTGCTTTGTCAGCCTTAAGGTACCATGTAAATGCTGGCCTTCATTATTTTCATTATTGCCATTAGCATTTTTTAATATTTTATTTATTTATATGCCATTATCGTAGATTTTAACTCAGACTAAATGTAAACTCATCCAAGGATACAAAATCAAAAGGAGCAAGAGAGGGATAGTGTGAAAATATTTCTTCCCTATGACTAGGAAATATGCCTCCCTGGTCATGGAAAAGTCTGACCTAATTATAAATAGCTAAGCCTATCTATACTTAATAAAGGAGATTTATATATACTTTATAGGACTTTATATATATACTTTATAGGACAAGTGGACCATGGAGACAATGGCAAGGGGTAAGTAGTTTGCCCTGGGGTGTTGGCAACCCTTGGCTTTATCTAGGCTAGTTATTATCAATGAGAAGATGTTTGGGATTCTTTGGTTAGACAGAACGTTCTACCCACTTTTGCCTCCGCCCCTCCAAATTCCACAGGATGTTTAGAGTAGAGAATCTCTCTTTGATTCTCATTATTTATACTCAGCTTGAATATAGTCAATAACTCACGCACACTAAAACTATACTTTCCTGTATTCCTCTAAGATCCATCCAAAAAAGTGACAGAGAGGAATCATCAACAGTCATTTATTTTGCCAGACCCTATGCGAATGTTGGGGTTCCAGAAAAGACAAAAAGTAAAGACCCTGACTTCAGATAGCTCACATTTTAATGATGAAGACAGTTTACAAATAAGTGTATATAGAAAAGAAAAAAAAAAAAAATATATATATATATATATATATATATATATATATATATATATATATGGAAGGTAATTTCAGAGCCTGGAGTCAGGAATACTTAGCTTCCTGAAGTCAAGTCTGGCCTTAGACACTTACTAGTTGTGTTACTCTGGACAAGTAATTTAACCCTTTTGGCCTCAGTTTCCTCATCTGTAAAATGAGGTGGAGAAGCAAATGAGAAACCACTCCAGTATCTTTGCCAAGTAAACTCCAAATAGGGTCACAAAGAGTCAGACATGATTGAAAAATAACTGAAGAACCAAATTTCAAAGAGCAGGCATTAGTAGTAGAGACTATGAAAGGACTCCTAAGAAGGTGTGATTTAGACTGAGTCAGAGAAGCCTCACAGGGGTGAGAAAGGAATGAAATCTAGGCATCGGGACAGTTAGTGAAAAGGCACACAACTGGGAAATAGAGTGCCGTGTACAAAGAACAGCAAGACCAGTTTTGCAGGATCATATAGTTCAAAGAGGAAAGTAAAGTATAAGGAGATTTGGAAAGATAGGAAGGGTCCAGTTTGTGAGATTTTAGATGCCTTCATCCTAAGGTAATGGGGAGCCACAGGAGTTTATTGAATGGGGAGGAGGGGGCGTGTACATGCACTTTAGGAAAATTGTTTTGGCAGTTGAGTTGATGAAGACTTGAAAGGAGAGACTTGAGATAGGGAGATCAACCAGATGGTTATTGTAATAGTACAGGCATGAGGTGATGAAGGTATGCAGCAGGGTGACTATTGACCATTGTTTAGTCTCCTTTGAGAAGGCTTCAGGGCTTTCCTTTATAGGTTTACTGTGGTCTAATTATCACTGTCTGGTGAGTCAGTGAAGCCTGCTGCATTGAAGTTACTACATTAGATTGTAATGATGAGTAAGCTAATCCTGAGGTGTGAGTCATATGCATTGATCCTTCAAAACTTGGTGAGATTTTTTTGACCAATTACAAACCTAGTAGCTAAATGATAATTCAGTGACCCGAAATGGTTATGCATGCACAGCTCTAAGTGTCTCATTTTTCCCATAGGGAGACAGGGTTTCATGGAAAGATATACTGTTCTCTTTTCTATTATTCTTGTCACATAACCTTTTATATAAATTAAAAGAAAACAACCCAAACTTAATTTTTAAAAATTTTTAATATTTAACCATCTCCTGATCAATTATGTCTTTATCTGTATTAACCATGCAAAGTGAGGTAACCAAGTGCCCCTTCATTTTATTTTACCTGTTTCTATACTCTTTCTTTCCTCCCTTTTTTCCCAGTCAGGGTTATCTTGTCCATTTCATTCTGTTCATTACCAATTTTATATCCTATTTCACTTTCAATTGGCAATGACTATCACGTTTAAATTTCTAACCTCATTAAAGTGCGGAATTTGTAACCTGAAAGCCCCAACAGGAACAGGATAGAACAGGCCCTGCTTCCAATTTACCCAACAATCCTCCCATATATCTCCAGATCAGGAGTTTTTTGTGTGTTATGGATCCTTTATGGACCCCTTCTCAGAGTTATATTTTTAAATAATTGAAGGAAATTCTAAATTTCACTAAAAGTTGGTAAAAATGAAAATAAAATGTAAAAATAAACGTATTTTAAATAAATATAAAAATAAAAATAAAGGTGTAATTTTTTTCCCTATTCAAGTTCACAAGTCATCTAAACTCTGTCTGTGGACCCCTTGGCTAAGAACCCCTCCTCTAGACTCTTATCTACCAGCTGCCTACTTCTAAGTGCAAAAAAGTGATCCCTGGGGATCAAGTCTAAAATAACCATGATCCAAAAGGTCTTTGAGCAGATACAAGAGTCTGAATCCTCTTAAGAGCTTTGTCTGAACTGAACACCCTAGTCCAGCTGAGAATAGGCTTGAACTTAGTCTTTGAGTTCTTTTGAACAGAATAGTACACCTAGGATGAGGGAAAAGGTGCCCTCACTACAGCCCCAAAGGGATTGTAGAAAAGACCCTCAATTGCCTTAAGTTGTACAAACAAAGATCCATTTGGGAAAAAATAGTAATGGAAGAAGAAAAAACTAAGACAATGATTTTAAAAATAATAATAAAAGATTCGGTCTGGCTGATAGGGAAGGGTTGAGGGAGAGGAATGCAAATGTAAACCAAGGTCACAGGGTGAGAGCAAAGGGAACATGGGGAAAAGCCATAGCCATAGACATGGTTGTTGTGATCTACCCAAAAATCCAAAGAGAACTGGGTCTTTTGCTGATACTATGGTGACCCACAGCCAGGAGAGACTGCTTCAAGGCTGTTCAGGATTGGTGAAGACCAGTTGAATTTAGCCCCATCTAAACCAGTAACTCAAGCCAAATGGATGTTGGCCTCCCTACAATCAATTCCCTCTCCCCTCTCAATTGAAGCCTTCTCTGAACTGAGTTTCCAAGGAAAGCTTCAAAAACACCCTTCCTAAAAATGCATTTGACAAAAAAAAAGTATATTAGTGCTTTGGCTTATTTTTTTCTTTTCTTTACAAAACCATAATTGTGGCCTATACCAAATAGATTGTCCTGCATTGGATGAGGCTTTAATTTTTCCAGTCCCCTCCCTTCTGTGTCTATTAGCCACTTCTCTTTTTGCTTGATGAGCAGCACATGTTGTCGAAGCCACTCTTGGGGCCATCATGCATGGCCAGTCTTTCTTTCCACTGCCAGTGTCCTAATAAGGGAATAAATGAGCCCTTATTGGTGAGGTAAGAGGAGCCAGGCAGTGGATAATATTTTTGCTGATTGAGAAGGATAAGGTGTGGTTTGGCAGGTATTTCATTGGTTTGGCTGACTCCCGACAGAGTTTGTCTCTTTTACAGTTCAAATCCCATAGAACAGACTGTCAGACAGGCTGGTTTTTGGTATTTTTTTTTTTTGCAGATGTTTAACTAAGTCATAAAAATTTCATCATGACATGGATTGTACATACTAAGGAAAGATGAGGATTCTTTGTGGCATGATGTTTCTAACATGCACATACCAAAAAAAAAGAAGTTTAAGATTATAAAATAGGTCCCATGGAGTTATTTTGTTTTATTTTTTCTCCAAAGGACAATAGCTATACTTCAGATAACTGCCTTCAAGTGACCAGTGGGGCCTGTTTTAAGTACCAAAAGCAAAACAGTAAGGTTGACTTAAGACTTGAGCATCCAAGAGAAGTAGAGCTAGAATCTATCTCTCAGTACACTCACATGCATTTTTGTTTTTATTTTTTAAGAAGAAATAAGATCATAGATCCTTGATTGATTTAGAGCTAGAAGAAATCTTAGAAGTCATTCAAGTCCAACCCCCTCATTTTACAAAGGAGGAAACTGAAGCTCAAAGAGATGAAGCGATTTTCTCAGAAATACCCAACTCAAAATAATAAGATTTGACCCCTCTTTCAGATTGAGTCCAGCATGCTACGTTGCTTTCAGTTTAGAGAAGAACATGTATTAGTATCTTCTCCTTTCCACTGGTAAATATTAGTTACCTGGTCATTTAGTTGTTAACAAGTGATGATCCTCTGCTTTTGAATTTTTCTTTCTCCCTTAGTAAGACCCCTTTCTCTACCAACTACTAAACCCAAAGTAACTAATTAGAAGAAATGTGATAATTACCTCATTAACACTACTCTATATACTCTGTTGTTCAGTTATTTTTCAGTAGTGTCTGACTTTTCATGACTCCATTTGAGGTTTTCTTGGCAAAGATTGGTTTACCATTTCCTTTTCTAGTTCATTTTAGATAAGGAAAGTGAAGCAAACAGGGTTAAGTGACTTGCCCAGGGTCACACAGCTAGTAAGTGTCTGAGGCCAGATTTGAACTTAGGAATATGAGCCTTCCTAACTCCTGACCTGGCTCTCTATCTACTGAGACCCCTAGCTGCCCCTGTTCACTCTAAAATGCCCTTATCTGCCTCATAGTTTCTCCTTAAACTTTTAGTAGTCTCTCCTGCTATGTAGGGTTTTGGGGCTCTGTAACGTCTTTCTCTCCTCACTGTCTTCCTGGATACTTAAGCCCACTGTTTTAAAGGTTTGCATCCTGTTCTCTGTTCACTCCAGCTCCTTCCTCCGGGTGAGTGATCCCACTATTTTGCTACCTCATTTCTCCAATGGACTAGACCTTTATCCATTCTTACATTTTAAATCCAGGAAAGAAAAGAAGACAGGATAAAATTAAACAAGTTTCTTAACAGATTTGTAGGTTTGTTGAGGTTGTTCCATTCTTAGTGGCAGAATGGTACTTTTGGGTGAAATCAACTGTTAGACATGTCATCAAGTTCAATCCCCCTATTACAGATGAGGAAATTGAGACCTAGAGAGATTAAATGATTTTTATGTAGATGGTAAGTATCTGACTTTTATATAGGTAATAAGTATCTGGTTTTTAACTCAGGTTTCTGAGATTCCAAGTCCAAGATCCTAAGCTTTGTCAAAGCACTTGGGGCTAGGGAGACATCATCATGCCACAGTTGAAAGTACTGACATTATGTGACTTTCCTCTCTTTTGAATATGTACTCCAATAACTTTTGATTTAATTCAGTCTCCTTTCTTTTCTTACATTTGAAGCCAAGCACAGATCTGAAAATGGTATTGTGTGTTATGAACTTAGAATGTATATGAGAAGGAAAGAATGCTCACCTTGGTTCCTAACCAATCAACAGAGATCTGTCACCCTCTTTTCTCCATTCTTAGTTGCCCTGATCATTGTTACAAAGGACCACTAGATCCTGACTCACTTCCAGAACTATTGAATGAGTTCAGGCCCATTTATTAGGGACTGATTGTATGCCAGGAGTGGTGCAAGATGAAGCAGGCCCTGCCCTCAAAGAGCTTATATTCTAATGGGAAGACAGTATGTACATAAAAATGTACACATGAAGTATATACAAGAAGCAAATAACTAGGTACACATGAGATACACCATAGCTAAAAATAACTTAGCATTTATATGGTGGTTTAAGGTTACTGTCCCCATATTACGCTTCGAAGTGTAAGTAGCCTGGAAAGGCAAGAAGGGCCCAAATTTGAATGAGAAACAGAAGATTTGCTATTGACTCTTGTAGGGAATAGGGCCAACTGGATTTTATTGCATAAGAGATTCCATAGACCTCTACATTAAGAAGATCACTTTGGCATGTAAGTGAAGGACAAACTGGAGTGGGGAGAGACTGAAGGCAGCCTGGGTCTTATTACCTTAAGAAATACAACAGGAGTTAAACAACTCAGGAACACTTTCTATGAAGGCATTGGGTGGGGGTTGGGATATGTCATCTACAGTATTGGAGGGTTTTTGAGAGGAAGACATGAGGAAAAAGTTCGTTGTAAACATGGGAGACGTATAAAAATTGAGAGATGAGAGATGGAATGTCGCATATGGGGAGCATCTAAAAGGTCAGTTCCTAGCTATACCACTTAGTACATAAAAGGAAGTAATTACAAAATAAAACTGAAGAGATAGGTTGGAGCCAGGTTGTAAAAGACTTGAAATGCCCCAAAGAGGAATTTGTACTTAATCTTAGAGGTAATAGGGAGCTGCTGTATGATACGGTCTGAACTGTGCTTTGAAATTCACTTTGCCCGATGGGCTAGAGAGGGGAGGGAATTAGGGTGAGGAGACCGATTAGTTAAAGCAATTGACATAGTCCAAGTGAAAGGTGATGAGAGCCTGAACTGGGTTGGTGGTTGTGTGAGTGGAAAGGAGACAGATGTGAGAGATGGTATGGAGATAGAAATTATAATATTTGTCAACTGATAGTCAATGTGGATTGAGGGAGGGTGAGAAGACATACAGGAAAGAAGGGATAGAATTGGGATTCAAACAGTTATTCTGGCTCCCACTGTACCATGCTGCTTCCTTCTTGTATCCCTGTGGTGCTTCCCAGGTAGAATGTAAGCAACTTCAGGTCAGGAACCTTTTCATGTAAATGTTTATATCTCCAGCATCATACATGACATCATGTACATAGTAGGTTATATTGAATGTTTGATGAATGGATAAACTTTGGAGCTAGATTTATATGGGGGTGGAAAGATAGATGACCACATGAATAGTTCTAGTATAGCATGTGATTTTTGGACACCTCATTAATACACTGAAATGACCACATTATCTGTCTGGCAGAAAAACCTCAAAATCAGTGGAATAAATTAACTGGAGCAGAGGTTCTCTTAGTATCTTTTACTTGCTTTGAAATCTTTTCTTCCCAAATACTGACCAAGTGACCAAGGAATATGAGGGAGTACACTGAGGGAAATGGGGAAACAGCGAAGGTGGGGTAGCGGGTGGAGTGAGGAAGATTCCTTTAGAGAAGCATGAAAAGACATTGCTTATCAACTAGGTTACTGAGATAGCCCATGAAAGAAGTAAGTTAGGTAAACAAGTATTTGAATGGAAATAGTTTCTCAGGCCAGTATCAATGGTCAGAAGTACAGTCAAACATTAATTCACATGGTCTAGTTTGACTTCAACCCCGGAGTGTTGACAAAGAACTGAAGTCCAAAAGTGATCTCATTCCAACTGTTAAGATGACCTGTAGGAAAACTAGAGCAACCAATTTCCAGTGGCCTAGATCATAGAGCTATGACCTATGTCTAGTCGTAGTGGAATCCCTGAAGTACAAGAAGTAGAATGAAAGAAAGAAAATTAATTTTAAAAAACTTAAATTTCAAGGTTTTATACTCTAGCTCAGAGATTAAAATTCTTTATGGTCACAAAAAAACCACTGGTGAAAAGTTTATTGTTAATTACCAATTACCATCCAAATGATCTCTTAGCCAGAGAGGGGTAGAGGAAGGAGTTAAGTGTTGTCATTAGCTCTCTGAAAAGGACCATAGAGGTCATTTAGCCCAATTCTCTCAATTTATGGGTGAGGTTCAGTCATAAAGATAATAAGTGCAAAACTGAAATTTAAACCCATGTCCTCTAACTCTAAATTCAACACTCTTTTCGTAGTTCAGGGTTACATAATCCTCAATATTATTTTCCTTCTCCAATCTCGCTGGTCCGTCCACCCCTCACTACTGGACTGATTCTGACCAGTCACAATGAGGAGAAGACTACGGCTCTGGAAGAAAACCAAGGCTATACTCTCAAGACAAGGCATTTGTCCATGGCTTGCCTCATAGGATCAGAGAATCTCTTGAGGGGTCCTTAGCCATCATTCATTAGATTATAAGCTTCTTGTGGGAAGGGCCTCTTTTTATATCCCTAGCTCTTAGCACAGTGCCTTGTACATGGTAGGCACTTAATAAATATTGATTGCCTGATTAATTGAATATCTAGTCCAATAACCGTCTTTCTGCAATAATCTCCAATGTAAAATCCCGGAGAAACATTCATCCAAGTTCTGTTTATATGCTTCAGCACCTTACAAGGTAGCCCATTCCATTTCTGACCCTAACCCTAATTCCATTTCTTTGCTTTCATTAACCAGCTTAGAATTTCTCTTGTCCTAGTGAGCAGAAACATTGAGCTTGGAGCCAAAGATGAGTGAATATTGCTAAGATTTAAAGTGAGTGGGAGGTCAGAACATTGAGGCAATGAATATAGACTATCCTTTTTAAAAAGAAATACAATTTTATTTTTTCCAATTACACATAAAGATAATTTTAACATTCATTTATTATAAAACTTTAAGTTCTAAATGTTTTTCTCTCTCTCTTACCTCTCCTCTCTCTAAGATGATAAGCAATTTATATCTATGTACAATCATGTAAAACACATTTCTACATTAATCATGTTGTGAAAGAAGAAAACAGCTTGAAAAGGAAATTACAGCTTACAAAAGCAAAAAACTGAATGTGACCTATCCTTCCAGCAAATTAGTGGTAAAAGAAAGGTCAGGGAGATCACATTAACTTGGTGGAATAGTAGGGTTAAAGGAAGGATTTTACAGCAGAGCATGTTTGTAGGCAAAAGGGAAAGAGCCATCATAGAAATGATCTAAAAATGCAAAAGTGAAGATAATTAATTGAGCTAAGTCCCAGCAGGATAGGAGATACACACACACACACACACACACACACACACACACACACACACACCTCTTAAATGTTATCAAAAATAGGATGCTTTGAGAATCTATGTAATTCTCATCCTGACTAGATTCAAAATAATATTAACTCAATAGTGTTTCCAAGAATAATTAAAATAGCAAATATGGATTGAGGAAGAAAAAGTAGCACTCACTTGCAGTCTGTCTTTTAATACAGAAATAGAAGATTTTTGTTTAGAGCTGGTGATGATGAGATATGGGTGACTTAGAATTCTGAAAGAATTGGTTGTCTATAGATAGCTGTAATCATGAGTCTAACTTGCCCTGCATGGATTTATAGTCTAGTTATAGAAATAGGAGGTAAACATGAAAAAATAAATAGTAACACCAAAGAGAAATAACATTTCATAAAGAAATGCAAGCAATGTCACATTGTTAAATATCAAATGAATGGTTCAGATGATAAGTTCTATCAGAATGCAAAAGAGAGATCATCATTGCTAGATGCAAGAGTTCTTAACTCAGGGTTGGTGAATTGTTAAAAATTATTTTGATAACCATATTTCAATATAGTGGATGTTCTTTGTAATTCTATGTTGTATTACATACATTTAAAAATATTCTGAGAAGGGACTTTACCACCCTGCCAAAGGGGTCTATGATACAAAGGGTTAAGAACCTTGTAGTGGTCCAAGAAAACTTCATGTGGAAGAAGGAATTTGATCTGAATCTTAAAAGAAAGTTTATTTGAGAAAGTTTTCCTGGGTTACATTTAATTTGATTTATAATGAACGGAAGAAATTAATTGAGGTTCTAAATTCGCAAGATGGCTATGTTCAGGAATCCAGAGCTTTGGGTTAGACTAGGTGGTCACTGAGATCTCTTCCAATTCTGAAATTCTAAAAAATTCTATCATGTGTAATCTTAGAACAGGACTGAATAAGGAAGCTAGAGTGCCAGACTTGGATTTAGGAAGGCCAGGCTTCCTGTGCCAGCAGTTACTAGCTGGGTAACCATATGAGTTAATTAATCTCCTTGGGCCTCAGTTGTACTGGTAAAATGCATATAAATAATAATTCCATCACGTTGGTAAAATAATATATCTCGTGGTTGTTGAGAGGATCAAATTGTATATAAAGTACTTTGCTAACTTAAAAGGACTATTTTGTTGTTTCCAACTCTTCATGACCTCATATGGGATTTTCTTGGCAGAGATACTAGAGTGGCTTTACCATTTCCTGCTAGAGTTCATTTTACAGGTGAGGAAACTGAAGTAAACAGGGTGTGGTGACTTGCTCAAGGTCACATAACTAGTGATATATGAGACTGGATTTGAACTGTGCTCTTTCTTACTTTGGGTACAGTACTTCACAGACTGCACCACCTAGCTGCCTCCAGAAAGTATTATAAAAATAGTCTCAGCCCACTCTGTGTCCTTGGGCAATTCCCTCCCTTTTTCTGTGTCTCTTTTGCCTCACCTAAAAAATGATAATCCCTAAAGGACTTTCATCTTTAAAAACTTTGATTTTTATAATTCTAAAGCTTGCCCCTAACCAGGGGCATTCCACTGGAACTCTGACACAGAGATCTGACCTATTGGGATGGAAGGATTGCTTAAACTTGCAGGCAGTGGAGGGGCCTTAGGATTAAGGGTGGGGGAGGAAGGAGAATGACAGGGAAAATATTGCACTCTGAAAAATGGAAAGCTGTGTTGGATTATTCACGAAGGGTCCTCTGCAGGCCTACCGTTCAAAACGATTTGTAGGATTTGCTAAAGTTAAGTCTTCTTTTGTTACTAGGATTTATGGAGCCCTTGATAGTGAGTAGCTGGACCCAATGTTTTATTTCTTTGATGGGATGTGAATACTGGGAGGGCTGAGGAGTAAAACGAAGCAGCTGGAACATGAAATGAAAATAGAAGCTAGACACAGTATGCTAGCTTGGAGGGTTTCCCAAGAAGCATTACTCTCCTTGGATTTGACCCGACTTCCCTTCCCTTACTGACCATGTCTACATTAGACTTAACTAGCCTTATGTTTCCTAGGTCTTGGAGTCTAATGTTGGATACAGCTAAAACAGTAAAGTAATTCCATCAGGCCACTAGGATGCTAGCTAGTCTACTGGAGCAGTAATTGATAAATCAGGACAAAATCAAACTTCATTCCTATCTTTCTTCTCTGTTTGGAAAAAAGGATCAGTCTCCCTCCTGGCACACCCTCCTCTTCCTGCCAAAGGCATTCTGCCTTCATTTCCCTTGCCAGCCTTTGGCAAGCCTTACTACACTGTAGTTTGTCCTTTATTCTTGAAGAGGACCATGGCATCAGGAAGGCAATGTCATTACTTGCGAGTGAATTGGATTTAAGTGAGGGAGGGCTGTGCCAAGTCACCAGCCTCACTTTCTCCTCTGGAGCCATCTAAGTCCAATGACAAGATATAGATCAGGATGACTGGAAATGGCCCCACACTATAAGAACTAGAGCAGGGTAAATGAGGCTTTGGCCCACGGTTCTGACATTCAGGGGGAATGCTTTTCCCTGGCACTACCACCACAACTCCTGCAGACTGATTTGGGTTTTTTTGCCCTTGATGAAAAAATTCCTCATTGCATCTTTGTGTAACCTAGGTTAAGTCATTTTTACTATTTCCACCCTAACTGCAGCATCAATTTCCTCAGTTGCAAAATGAAAGAACAGTCTCTTCTGTCTTTAACAAAAATATAGTAAAGATTTCTTGAGTATAGGATGTTGACCTACTGTGAGTAGAACACATGTTCTAATTTTCTAGTAGTAAGAGTGTCAGTCTCACTGGCCCAGGTCACCTTCAAGAATAAATGGTCTTCTCATAAGGACCAGCCTCCAGGATGTGGCCTTTTATTTTCCACTTCTTGCCTTCATCTATGAAGAATCTTCCTCTTGCCATCAGCTATTATTATAGCTCTACAAGCTTCTATGTAGGAGGGTGGTAGGGGAGCCAGTGAGGTGTCAGATGCATGGATGGATCTCATGTTAAATGCTCTGTAGTTGCTAGGCTAGTTATTACACAACAATAGTGTTCTGTGCAAGACTGGCAGTGATCCCTCCAACTTGTGGAGCTAGAAATAACACCCCCAAAGGCCTCTCTCTGAGTGACCTAGTGCTTCCTGAAGAAGGAAGCAGTTAGCCAACCTAACTGAAAGGGAATGGCATCGGGTGCATTTTGGAAGAGAGGAAACAAATACTAAACCTTTTTTTTTTCCATTTTAGAAAAATGAAAGCAGAGAGAGCCAAGTGCTAAATGGCATGTTTTGGGTTGTTTTATTTGTTTTCTGGATGGAAAGAGAGTGGTGGGCCTGTTATGGAATGAATCATGTTGGTATCAGTCTCTATGTTAGGGCTGTCTGTCTCAAGGTGGTGGGGAGAAGCCACTGTCCTGATGCAACGAACGTGATTTGAGTTAGAGATACTCTATGTGCCATGTACAGTTTCAGGGCACGTGTTTGGAATGCCACTGTCTTCTATCTGGTGGTTGATTTTAATTAGTCACAGATTTCTAATCCCTTTGCTTCAAGACTTGGTTGTTTATCTTGTTTTAGTATTTCAAAAGTCCTTTTCTTTCTACAGGGAGACACCTGGCAGTTGGGTAGTACAGAGTAGAGTCCTACTGTCCATCTTACACAGCACAGAAGGCCAATTCTATAATCAAAGTCTTTTGAAAAGGAATATAAATTTCTAATAACAAAAATAACAATAGCTAACATTTATATAGTGCTTATGTTAAGTACTTTATAATCATGATCTCATTTCTTCTTCATGATATGCCTGAGAGGTAAGCGCTATTATTAACTTTATTTTACAGATAAGGAAACTAAGGCAAATAGGGTTTAAGTGACTTGCCCAAGGTCACACAGTTAGTTAAGTGTCTGAGGCCCGATTTGAATTAGAACAACTATTACTAATTCAAAGAGCCAGATCCTTCCAATGTCTATCATCAGTCATTCAGACAACAAAGCATTTAATAAATACCTGCTATGTGCCAGGCACAGGGCTGAGTGGTGGGAATTCCAAGAAGGAAAATAGAACCACGTATTTAGTCCTGGTGGAGATTTTTGCCCAGAATCCCTGATCTTTTGGTCCATTTTATACAGATTTGATTTATACGAAGTTGAGTTGGGGGCGGGGGGTACAATCTAATCTTGATGTATGAGGTGACTGAATGGAAGCTAGCCTTTTGGTTTGATCACTTTAAGTACACTATGTTGTCATTTGATTTGAACAATGTTACACCCATCTTTCAACTCCTTATGAATGATCTGTTCCATCCTTGACTGATGGGGAACAGTCTAGTTCAACCTCTTCATTTTACAGAAGAAAAGTAAGAGATTTGTCCAAAGACACAAAGGTTTCCAGCAGCAGAACTGGGATTTGAAACCAGGTCCTCTGAGTCCAAATTCAAAGTATTCTTCCCTACAGAATGGCCATTCTGTACCATTTAAAAAACAAAACAAAAAAACAACAGAACATGGAAATAGAAATTCCCAAGTATTTTCCCAAGATGCTTATTTAAGCCTTTTAGATTATGTTCATATATAGATGGTCAAATGAACTTGAGTCCTTATCAATTAGTGAAAAGTTGCTTTGTTGGATCTTGGTACAGGTAGGCAGTTGGTTGAAAACTTCACTCTGAATAGGCCTCCAAGGGGAAAGGTTGAAATGGCATGTATTGTATACTGTTTGGAACCCAGCTTCTTTGGCCCCGCTTTTCTTCCATTTGCCAGCATAAATACAGCCTAAGTTTTATGACCATTTCACAATAAAAAGAAATTGTGAGTTTGGCAAAAATCCTGGATTAGGCACAAAAGAGGAATTCACATTCCCAAATGCACAGTGAAGATGAGCTCAGTATTCACTGGCCAAATTTTCTATTTATTGGGTCTTAAGTCAGGGAGAAAAATTGGACCTTTTGGAATTCCATTAAAATACTAACTATACAACCCACCCCTCTCAACCCCTTATCTATACCTTTACTAAACACTCTCTTAGAATCATAAAATATTTGAGGAATCTTATAGATAATCTAGCCTCTCTCGCTTTCTAGAGGAGGAACTTAGGTGCAAAGAGTTCAGATGATTTGCCTAAGGTCACATCAGGAGTAGGATCATAAAATTACTGTTTTAGAATTGTGTGACCTTGTAGACCAAATCTGCCCTTTTACAGAGGGGGAAAGTGAGACCCAACGAGAATAACTTGGGCCTTGTTAGTAAGAGTGAGAAAGAGGGTTTGCACCTAGGACGACTATTTCCCGAGTCACTCTCCTGACTCAGTCTGAGGGTTCTTTTCGCCATATGTAATGATTAATTTATTTTCTGCGCCATCCAGCATCATTTCCCAGCTGTCTCTACCCAAGCCACTTTTTACAATCCATAGGGAACTACTTCTTGGAGTCCTCCTGCCTTGGTGTGCTAGGTAGAAGGAGCAGAGAACATGAGAGGCACGACATAGTAACCGAGCCCAGGGAACATTAATACCAGAGCTGGTACTGTCGGAAGGTAAATGTTCTGGTTCTGGAGTCAGACAGCCTGGCTTCAAGTCCCATCTCTCAAACTGAAAACGCTTTGCTTGACTCCCCTATAAAATGGGGGAAATGGTACTTGAACCAATCTGTTAGTAAGAGAGTCAAGAAATTCAGATAAGATACTGTATAAGGAATACCTCATGAGCCCTCAAGTTCTAGAAAGAATGTGAATTCTTATCAATCCAGTTGAATTTATTATTAACAACATAGCTTTGAAGAGAAGTGTTCATTCAAGTTCTCCTTTGTACTCCCTGCCTCAGTCTACAATTGTTAGTGGTGTCAAAGGAGGAAAGACTGAGGGGAGTGGGCCACAAGGGTGAGGAAGGGGAGACAGAAAGTATATCAGAATGCTGTGTGCTTATTATTTACTGTCCTTGTTAAGTCATTTTGCATGTTTTCTAGAGCCTGTTTCCCTCATCTGTTAATGTTTGTTTCAGACTTTATTCTAGGACTCTTGCCAGTGAGGATGTTTTATTAACGCAAAAAGTAAACAACATCTGACATTTTCTTGGAGATGTTGGACAAGCGTGGATTGGAAGCAACTGCTGTGTGATGGACAGGCAATGGATTTTCCCTTCTTTTTGAGTGTAACACCTGTGTTAGGACCTAGGACTAATTATTACTAGGGAAAAAATGAAGTTTTTGAAGCGTAATTCACTCTCCCCTCTTCACTAAAATAAAGGGTCTTTTGAACTTGATTTGTCAGTCACTTGAAGTACTTGAGTTTAGGATATCACTCTGCCTCTACTCCACTATATAATGGTCAGCAATTAGTAGAGTTCAAGGCAACTAGGTGTCTCACTGGATAGAGTGCTAGGTCTGAAGTCAGAAAGACCTGAGTTCAAACCAGCCTCAGACACTTCCTAGCTGTATGACCCTGGACAAGTCACTTAACCCTGCGGCCTCAGTTTCCTCTTCTGCAAAATGAACTGGAGAAGGAAATGGCAAACCACTTCAGTACTTCTGCCAAGAAAACCCCAAATGGGGGCACAAAGAATTGGACATGACCAATAACAACAGTCATTGTGTATACTGTTTTCTTGGCTCTGTTTAACTCATTCTACCTCACTTAATATAAATCTTTCCATATGTAATTTTGGTCTTTTCTTATAACCTGATAATTCTTACAACCTGTTAAGACAGCAAGGTGGTATAATAGATAGAGTGCCAGGCCTGCAGTCAAGAAGACTTATCTTCCTGGGTTCAAACCAGCCTCAGACACTTAATAGCTGTATAACTGAGCAAGTTATTTAACCCCTGTCTTAATTCACTGGAAAAGGGAATGGCAAACCATTCCCATATCTTGGCCAAGAAAGCACCATAGATAATATGGTCCGTATGGTCACAAAGATCAGACACCACTGAGTGACAATAGCAACAAAGAGTTGAACACTTCTGGGAGCCATGATTTCATAAATGTGGATACTTTCTTCCCCAGCATATTTCACAACGCCTTCACACTTTAACAGATTATTTAAGGAGATGCTATGGCAAGTAATGATGATGATGTAATGAAGATAACCAAAAAAACTCATTTCCTAATTAACACATCATGCAATCATCTATTTTAACTCCCCATTTTGCAGATGAAGAAACTGAGACCCAGAAAAGGTAGGCAAGTTGCCCAAGGTCACATAGTTAGCTATTGGCAGAGCTGGAATTTGAGCTCAGCTCCTCTGACCGCCAACCCAGAACTCTTTCCATTGTACTGCAGATACCTTGTCATCAACTCTCTAGGAGATACTCAATAAATATTTGTTTAATGTGACTAAATATTTGCAGTAGATTTGGGATCCAGTAAAATCCTAACTAGGTTTTACCTAGTATCCTTCGTTTGGACTTTGTACAAACAATAAAACTTCTAATAGATAAAATCCTCACCACTTCCTAGCTATCTCTACACAAGGCACTTTTTTAAATCCATAAGGAGGGTTTAAAATCTACTTCACTCTAGTGCATTCACTCCCTATCAGATTTTTTCCTCCCCTTTCTTGGTGTCCCTCCCTGAAAAGCATTGTTCAGAGGCTCAGAATAAGGATAGATATTCTCCCTTCTTCCTCCTCACCCCCTATCCCAACTTGTTTTAACCTGCTCATGTTATCTTATATGAGTTAAATTCTATACAGCCCTGAGGGACTTAGACTCTTCAGTTGATGTTTGTATTTCCTCTATTCCTGCAAATGCAAGGAGTATAGACTCACAACTTGTGTTGAAGATATATCTACTTAGCAAAGATAGAGGAACTGATATTCCAACACAAATCTCTAGCCCAAGGTCTTTCCTACCATCTCTTTGTCTCAGCATTTGCTTAATTTTGGTGACATGGCAAAGACTTGCATAAAAAAAGGTCCTTTGGCAGATTGCTAACATGGTTAAAAGAACTTTTGGAGTTCCTGTGCAGTTGTAGCATTTGCTTGTTTACAGGCAAGAAATTAAACAATGAGGACTTAATGTTTTAGGGAGTTTAGATCTTCCTTTCCTTCACCCAAGGAGCTTTTCATTCTACCCAGGCTCTCTGGGACATAGTGTATCCATCTACTCACTCCTCTGAGACCATCTGAGGTTCTTGTTAATTCTTCCACATTCATATATTCCCCTTTCTGAATTTCTTTTTTTTTTTCCACTCCTTACTTAAAAATGCTAACATTACCATAGTTAGCAGTTAGGATGAATTTGTCCCTATCCAGATTGGGAGTAAACAGCAAACTTGCTGAAAACTCATTACTTTTATTGGACCCTGGGTTGTCCCTAAAGAATTCACTCACAAAATGGTGCCCACATGGCAGCAATGATCAGACACAGAGGGGAATGACTTTGTGGCACAATGGAGCACTATATCTGGAGTCAGAAGACCTGGTTCTTCAGTCTATTAATTATGTAGTATTTGGGTAAGTCACTTATCTCTGGGTCACAGTTATTCCCCTTATAAAACGAGGGCATTGGACTAACTGAACTTCTGATGACTCTTCTAGCTCTAAATCCTGTGATACTTAAGTAGGTGTGAAATCTGGGGTCCTAGTGGCTTTGATGCCTCTCAGAAGCTTTGGTTCTCCCAAAGGAGATAAGTGTTCTTATACTTTAACATCTCAGTCCCTTACACCTCACCTCCAAACCAGAGCAGTTAATATCAGTTACTGTTCAACCTAGTCACCATGCAACTTCTGGCTGGGATGAGGTTGAGTGGGAGCATACCAACTGAAGAGGTGGAGCCTCACTGGAGCACTGTGGGAAACTACTCGCCTGGGAATCAAATGACCTAGGTTTCCATCCCTGCTCTGTGTGATTGCTGTTGTTGTGTTTGTCCTTCGTTCTCAAAGAGGACCATGACATCAAGATGATGACGTGACTTGCAGTTGACTTTGATTTGAGTGAGGGAGGACTGTGCAAGGTCACTAGACTCACTTTCTTCTCCTGAGCCATCTGGGTCCAGTGACCTGATATTCATCAGGATGACTGAAGATGGCCCAGGATACAATGTGAGACCTTGGCCATTTTAGGCTAAGGTCTCATCACATTCTCACTTTGAGTGAGATACAGCTATTCAATGAATAGGCTTCTTTAATGGCATCACCATGGTAAGGTGAAGTTTCAGTGTGTTCACCTGTGGCTGATCAGAGCAATACAAGCTCAAAATGCTCTACCACAGGTTGGGCACAGATAGTCTGTAGAATTTTTGGGGTGGATACTCCAAATTTGCACATCCTATGTTTACTTTGTGCTGTCTCAATTCTGCTTTGCTTATAGATGGTCCATTTAATCATAAAAAAAAACTGGGAGGAGAAGACCCTCAGGGTTCCTAGGTAAAAAGAGAACAATTACTATTTAGTATTTAAACCCACTCTATGCTAGGTGGGTGAGGACTTGTTGTCTATGAGCTACAGAGTGAATTGGATTTGAAGCTTGATCTTTGAGCAGCAATGTAGCCAGTAAACCCAGAGGAAAAAAGGCAGCTTTTGGGGGTGGAAAGGAAGAGGAGGAGCAGGAGAGTTGCTACTTACTCACAGATGATTGTAGTTACATAGTCAACACAAGGTAGCACTGACTTCAGGACACTTGTGGGTTCAAATCCTGAATTAGACACCATAGGCAAGTCATTTAAACCTATCTGGGCCTCAGTTTGCTCATCTGTAAGATAAGGGCAATTCTTGAAATACCTAAGTTACAGGGTCATTATGAGAAAAGTGCTTTGGAAACTTTAAAATGCCATGTAAATGTTAATTGTTAATAATATCTTCTGGTGGTAGAGCATGAACTAGAAACCAGTTCCCAATATGATGTTCTTTCCCTGTTTGGGCTGTTGAATATGGAAAATTAGGCTACTTAATTGATGACCTGAAGGAATTAAGGCATCCAAAATGTTCATACTAGTTTCTTTATTAATAATAGTTTCAATTTTTTGGCCCATGAACCAAGAACTGTCAAACCCATGAAGGCATATATGGAAAAGTCTTTACAGCCTTCCAATAAAATGTAAGAACCTTCATGACTGAAACTATTTCATTTATTGAATCTTTGTTGAATTGAATTCAAACTCTAGAAAAGTCTGCTCATTTGTCTCTTAATGGAGAACAGGGTGACCAAAGTGGATAAGTAATTAATGGGGTGACTGATACCCTAAAAAATGTAGATGAGCTAAGGAGGCTTTTCTACCCTTCATGATTCCTCTGGATGTACCATTGCACATTGAGGAGACCGAAAAGGACTTTGGAGACCAAAATGGAAAATTAAGACCTTTTAGATAATTAATACTGAATTCTTGGTGTTCACTAAGTCTAATCACAAAAGATCTCTTCTCATTTGAGATGTGTATACTTTTCAATGCATAATATTTCAAACTGAAAGTTACAGCTAAGGGTTATGTTTCAAACCTAAGAACTACACTTTCATTGGTATGGTTTTATTTATGTAAGGAACTTCTGTCATGGAAACTACCTCCACCAGTACAGATCAGTTACAGATCTGTAACTTATAGTTGTAGAGAGTTGTCTGGGACACTGAGAAATAAAGGGACTTGCTCATGGTCACACAGAAGGTATGTATCAGAGGCAGGATTTGAATTCAGTTTTTTATTCCCTCCAGGACCAGCATTCTATCCACTTCCCTTACATTGCATCTTTCTAGTTATATAGGCATAGTATTAAAAGAACTAGAGTCAGAAATAGTGGGTACATGACTAGAAAGAGTAGAGTTGGACTGGATAGGAGACAAATAATTGACTAAAATAATCAGGGTGGGTAGGAGATAAAGTGAGTAATGAGGAAAGAAACCACAGGATGCTAAGTTTGAGCGACTTGCTTCTACTTAGTCCTGTCTTGATTTTTTTTTTCAACCTTGTTAAGCCGTTATATACTGGGCTGTCAGTTTATTTTTGTCAGATCTGGAAAAACCCACAGAGGCCATCTAATTCAATCCTCTCATTTTACAGATTAGGAAACTGAGACCCAGAGAAATAAAATGTCTTGCCCTAAGCCACTCCAGTATTATATGGCAGAAATAGGATCCAAATCCAGGTCTTTGGACTCCAAAGTCAGTGCTCTTTCTACAGTATTACATCCTCTTACTGTATATGGCGTTTCTATGAAGGCTGAAAGTATAGCATCCAAAGAGCATATTTCATCCCAGATCTTCCTAACTCCAACCCTGTCCCTCTAACCACTATGCCAGGCTCCTCTTCACCCTGAATATCATAGGCACTTTTAATAAATGTTTGTTAAATTAAATTACTATAAGTAATGGATAGAAATCACTCATCTGTTTGATATCAAAGAAGACATTTCAACAGTGGGATTATATACTCCTAACTGGTATTTTATCAGAGTGTAGATACTCCCTTTTCTCATTTGAATATTCTCTCTTTCCCAGAAGGAAAGAGAACTCAATCCAATAGGAGAAGGGGGAGGAAGGGGAGAGGGGCAGCAGTGATGGTGGTGGTAAATAATAAACTATATTTTAAATCTTGTTTCCTTAAACCCAGACACTCAATAAAACAGTAAGTCAAGCTAGGATTTGTAGTTTTTGCTGATTTTAGAAGTGTAAATGCTCAGAATGAAAATTTAGCAATGGCTCCCATGAGATGGTTAGAGCTGCCTGCAGCACAACTATATTTGATGATTTGCCCTTTGAGTCACCTTTCACTTCTAAGTCGATTATCCCAGGGTCCCTTTGAACTTTAATAGTCTCTTCTGTTAAATGAGGATGAGTGTTTCTGATATTGAATTCATGTTGGAAGAAAAGTTTTGTAAACCTTTTCAGGGCTATCCATGTTTTGACATGGGTTTTCATAAATAATAACAGTGAACATAGGGACAAAGAACTTTTAAAATGAAAAGATTGATATCGAAATAAAATGATTAGTCATTTTCAGTTATCCAATGGTGGTATACATAGGCTCAGAAATCTACTTCTGAGACTGCGTGTCTAGCCTTGAAGTCAGAGGACCTAGTTTCAAATCCTGAATATTTTACTTAGAATATGAAAAGATGTACTTCAAAGCTTAGAGGGAAGGGTTTGCTGGAGTCAGCTTGACCAGGCTCCTAAAAGTCGTTAAATTTTCAATACAAGTACTTACCCCTTGGAAATTAGCGAACACACTAATCAGAGCTTGATTTATCATTTTGTTTATTGTGTAAACTTGAGAAAGTATTGGAGAAAAATACTAATAATGCAGATTAAGCTTAAAAATACGTCACGTAGGAGAACCAGTTGTTAAACATTTGCCAGCAAACCCCTGTCTACACTTCTACATGCACAATGACAAGACTGTTCCAGAACAGTCCCACCATGATGGGAAGACAATTACTAGAACTCTTTCCAATGAGCTTGATAACCATAGAGGCAGAATCAACTGAAAATTATAATTTTTCACAGTTCTCAAAACCATTCTGTGTGTATATCAGACTCCATTAGAGTTTTCATCCCCCCCGTCTCATTTATCTTTCTGCTTTGGCTAGAAGCCCCATTCTCATATCATAGTTTTTTTTTTACCATAAACACATTTGGGATTGTAGGATGTTGTCAATCTGACTTCATGTGAGCCTCCTATAAAGGAAATAGGTTGAGATCCTTGGATGGGAACATGATTAAGACCATGTCTATATGACAATGCTGTTTGCTAGCAAACCATCAATTTTGATTCCCCATGATCTTTTTTTATGTCCATTTTAAAAAGTAAGAAATGGGTCAGCTTCAGGGAACATTTAAATAGGATGCTCCAATTTAACCAGTTGGATCCCAGGAATCAGGAAGCCCGCCTCTCAGTTCATACTTCCCTTCATAAAACAAAGAGATCAGCAGCAGATAAGTGAGGCCATTACAAAAACTAAAACACCAGACAGTGACAAATGAAGGCTGGGTTTGGAGGGAATTTGAGGTATTTTTTGTTTGTTAGGGAGAGAGAGAAAGAGAAGGAAGGAAGCAAGGGTGGGAAATTGTAAAGAAAAGAATGAAAAGAAAGGAGGGAAGAAGAAAATGAAATCAATTCTTGCCAGGAGTATCTGGCAAAACAGATAACTAGCTTCTGGAGTGGCCAGTCTTTCCACATCCAGAATGTTTCATTCGACAGCACAATAATGTTTATATTTATATAGTATATGATAACTTCTTATATTTATATAGTATATGATAACTTCTTATATTTATATAGTATATGATAACTTCTTATATTTATATAGTATATGATAACTTCTTATATTTATATAGTATATGATAACTTCTTATATTTATATAGCTCCTTATGATTGCAAAGAGCTTTTTCCATTTATTTCATACGCTTTCCAGGTTTGCTAAGCCTCGCTATATTTTAGTATTATTGTTTCCATTTTACCAAAGAGTATATTAAGACTGAGAGAAGATGAGTACTTTGGCCAGAATTTCACAGCTGAGAGTGTCTGAGTCAGGTTTCAGACTCAAATCTTCCTATATCAGGTTGATCATTTTTCAGATGAGAAAACTGATATTCCACATTCAGTGACTGACCCAAAGGCATGTAGCTAATAAGTAATGGATCCAGGCTTGAATTTATATCTTGTAATTCCAAATCTAATGTATTTATCCCTTCCACACCATAGTGGGTAGAGGTGCCATGTCTCTACCCCCCAATATCTGGAAAATTTGCGTCAAATGTTTCGGCCCTCCCTTCATACCAGAGAAGTCTGAGTTATTATGGTATTAAAAGATAAAATATGTTGATATTATCCAATACTATTTATGTATATATATAATATATATATATATATATATATATATATATATACATAAACACATATATATAATACATTGCTGAGTTTCTAAACTTTTTCTGTGTTATCTACTGACCTTTGCGTCTTGTCTGCAGTTTCTGCAAAACTCCCCGCAAAATTCCCATTTAATTTCTTATGCCAACCTATGATATATCAAAACTGCAATGGGGCAAGCCATGATAGGAAGGAATAACTACTCAAAAGAGACTTGAGAGTCTTTGAAAATGTTCCTTTAAAAAAATCTTTTAAAAATAACAAATAATGTTTTGAAAAAAATAAAAAATAACAATTACTTAATCTTGATTCAGAAGGTATTCCATTACATCTGATGAACTCTCCCTTGAAAAATCTAATAGAGTCAGGGTATTTTTCAGTTTTGTTTTTTTTTTCTTCCCGTGAAAGGAGGGATAATAAATGCCTTGAGACGATGTGATTTGTGATACCGGATCTGGAACAATATATTTGTGAGCCCTAGGCAAGTTTTAAAAATCATGTCCTCTAAGTTTTACTGTTGTTTAGAGACTTTGAGCTCTTACCATCATACAACAAAACGAATTGTTCTGCACCAGCAAAATTTTCTAGCACTAAAAGTATGTGCATTTTTTAAAAAATCCTCCATTGTGCTGCCGAAGCTCCACTGTGGTATGAAGGTGACCCTGGGTTCCCAAAGATTGTGTCAGCAAAATATAATCTTTTGGTTCTTACTAAGATGGAATAGCTTCCAGTTGGGGCTTAGCGATGAACTAAATGGCTCACAATCAGCCTTGTTAATTCCAAAAAGGTTGGCTACAAAATGATTGATTTTTCAGCCATAGCAGTTCTTTTTTGCTGTCATTACTGCTATATTTGAATTCCAATTTGTTTTCCTTCCTTCCACCCCAACCCTGTTTTAGAGAAGGCCAACATTTGACAGAGATTTATATGTGAAAGTATATAATACATAGTTCCATATTCTAGTTCTTGCTCTGGAGGTGGATAGCGCCTTCCTTCATAGGTCCTTTGTTGTTGATTTGAACATTAATGTAACTCAGAATGGCTTAGTCATTCACATTTATATTATTGTTGTTACCATATAAAATGTTCTCTTGGTTCTGCTTGTTTAACTGCTCTGGAAGTCTTTCCATGTTTTCCTAAAATCAGCCTGCTCATCTTTCTTATGGTATAGTAGTATTCCTTCACAATCATATCCCATAATTTATTCAGCCATTCTCCAAGTGACAGGTAATTTCCAGTTCCTTGTCATCACAAAGTGAGCTCCTATAAATTTTTTAGCACATGCTGGTTCTTTCCCTTTTTCCTTGGGAAACAGACCTAAGAGTGATATTTCTGAGTCAAAGAGTATACACAGTCTTTTGGGCATAATCCCAGATTTCTCTGCAGAAATGATCGGATTAGTTCACAGTTCCACCAACAGTGTATTAATGTTCCAATATTTCTACCTTCCCTCCAATATTTGTCATTTTCCCCTTATATTATTTTAGTCAATCTGATATATATTAAATGGTATCTCCAAGTTCTTTTAATTTGCTTTTCTCTAATCCAGGGGTGGGGAATCTGCTCTACTCCATTATGATTGAGAGCACTTTTTCATATAACGGTATATAGCATTGATTTCTTCCTCCAAAAACTGCCTATTCATATCCTTTGACCATTTATCAATTGGAGAATAGCTCATATTCTTATAAATTTGACAAAGTTCTCTATGTATTTGACATATGAGGCCTTTATCTAAGAAATTGTCTATAAAATTTTTCTGCTTTCCTTATTTTCTTTAGTAAGTTTTCATTGTTTCGGTGATTTGCTTTTTAAGATTAGGTTGTTTAAACTTCAATTAAATTTTAATCTGTGTTTCTATGATCCCTTATTAAATGTAATTTTTATTGAATTATGATTTGAAAAGATGCATTTAGTATTTCTGCTTTTCTGCATTTAACTATAAAGTTTTTAGTGGCTTAATATACGTACCACTGAGAAAAAGATATATTCCTTTCTATTCCATTCATTTCTCTCTAGATGTCTGTCATATTTAGCTTATCTAAGATTCTATTCATCTCCTTGACTTCTTTCTTATTTATATTTTGGTTAGATTTATCTGGTTCTGAGAGGGAAAAGCCAAGGTCTCCCACTATTGTAGTTTTACTATTTCTACCTTTTCCTTTAAAAATTTCAGTGCTATAGCATTTTGTTCATATGTTTAGTATTGATACTACATTATCTATATTACTTTTTAACAATGTAGATTCCTTGCTTATTTCTTTTAATTAAATCTATTTCAGCTTTTAACGTTGTCTGAGCTCAGGATTGCTATCCCTGCTTTTTTTTACATCAGCTGAAGCATAATAAATTCTACTTTAGCCCTTTATTTTAACTCTATGTGTCTTTCATTTTTAAATGTGTTTCTTATCAACAACAAACTGCTTCTAGTTTTTGGTCCATTCTGCTATCTGTTTCCATTTTATGGGTGAGTTCATCCTATTCACATACAAAGTTATAATTACTAGTTGTGAGTGTCCCTCCATCTTATTTTTCCACACTTTTTATCTTTCTCTCTTTTACCCTATTTCTCCTCAGAAATCTGCTTTACTTCTGACCACTTACTCCCCAATCTGCACACCTTTCTAAAATTCCCTCTCTTATCCTATACCTTTGCCCTCCTAATTCTTAATTCTTTAACACAGTTCTGATTAGACAATAAAGGGACTACATGTCAAATATTATGAGATGCACCAAAAGTAGTAAACAGAGGAAAAATTATATTTCTAAATGCTTACATCAAAGAAATATAGAAAGAGCAGATAGCTCAATGAACTGATATGTAATTAAAAGAAACTAGAAAAAAGAGTAAATTAAAAATCCCCAAATTAAACACAATTGAAAATCCTGAAAATTAAAGATGAGATTAATAAAACTGAATATAAGAAAACCATTGAATGAATAAATAAAACTAGAAGTTGGTTTTATGAAAAAATTAATGCAATAGATAATCCATTAATTAATATGATTTTTAAAGAAGAAAATTGAATCACTAATATTAAAAATGAAAAGGGTAATCCACCACTACTGAAGATGAAATTAAATCAATTATTAGGAGTTACTTTGCAAAATTTTATGCCAATAAATTTAATAACTTAAGTGAAATAGAAGAATACTCTAAAAAAACTATGAACTATAGTTTAACAGAAGAGGAAATAGTATCTGTATAAATATCTAAATAAACGTATTTTAGAAAAAGGAATCAAACAAGCCATAAATGAACTTCCTAAGTTAAAAGCACTAGGACCAGATGGATTTACAAATGAATTCTACCAAATCTATAAAGCTCAAGTAATTCCAATATTAAATAATTTGAATCAAAAGGCTAAGAAGGAGTCCTATCAAACCTCACCCTATCCTTCTCTCCATTGTAACATATCTTCCATTCATGCTTCTTCTGTATGAGATAATTTGCTCTATTTTACTTCTTCCTAACTAATTCTATTTTTTTAGAATCACCCCGTCATAATCAACTCAACCACATGCCTTCAGTCTATGTATCCTCTTTCTAACTATCCTATTAATAATAACATTCTTAAGAGTTACAAATATCATTTTCTCATATAAGAAGTAAACAATTTAACCTTGTAATAAGTCTTTAATGCTTGCTTTCCTATGTTTCTCTTGATTCTTGTAAATCAAGTTTTCTATTCAGTTCTAGTCCTTTCCTCAAGAATAACTGAAAGTCCTTTAGTTCACTATCCATTTATTCTTTGCAGAATTACACAGTTTTTCTGGGTAGGTTATTCTTGGTTTTAAACCAAACTCCTTTCCTCCTTGGAATATTATATTCCATGACCTTTGGTCTTTTAATGTAGAAGCTGCTAAATCTTGTGTTATCCTTATTGTAGCTCTACAATATTTAAATTGTTTCTTCCTAATTGCTTGTAATATTTTTTTCCTTGACCTGGGAGCTTTAAAACTTAGTTATAATATTCCTGTGAGTCTGCATTTTGGGATCTCTCTGAGACAATGATCAGTGGATTTTTTCAATTTCTATTTTACCTTCCAGTTCCAGAACATCAGGACTTTTTCTTTAATAATTTCTTGAAGTATAGTGTCTAAAGTCCAGGGGTGGGAAACTCTGGGGCTCTTTTCTTTATCGTAACTTTCATATAGTCTGACAATTTTTCTCTCTTGATAAGTTCTCTAGGACAGTTGTTAGTCTAATGAGATGTTTCATATTCTCTTCTACTTTGTTCATTCTTTTTACTTTATTATATCTTGATATGTTAGGGGCAGCTAGGTGGTGCAGTGGATAGAGCACCTGTGCAGGAGTCAGGAAGACCTAAGTTCAAATCTTACCTCAGACACTTGATACTCATTAACTGTGTGACCTTGGGCAAGTCATTTAACCCCAACTGCCTCATCCTGGGTCATCTCTAGTCATCCTGATGAATATCTGGTCACTGGATTCAGATGGCTCTGGAGGAGAAGTGAGGCTGGTGACCTGCACAGCCCTCCCTCACTCAAAACAAAGTCAAGTGCAAGTCATGTCATTACTTCTCTGATGGCATGGTCTTCTTTGGCAACAAAGGACAAACACATACACATCTTGATGTCTTATAAAGTTATTAGCTTCCCCTTGCCCAATTCTAAGTTTTAAAGATTTCTTTTCTTTAGCAAGTTTTGGATCTTTTTCCAAATGGCTGAATTTTCATAAATTGATTGCTTTCTTGAATTACTCTTACTTCTTTTCCCAATTTTTCTTGAAACTCTCTGATTTGATTTTTAAATTTTTTAAAAACTCTTCCAAGAACTCTTTTTGAGCTGATGACCACTTTATAAACTTTGTAAGCTTTCCAGGCAGCTGTTTCTGCCTTGTGAGTTTGAATCCCAACCTTCTCTTCCACCAGAGTAGCCAACTATGGTTGGGTTCCTTCTCTTTTCTTTACTCATTTTTATTTAATGTTGTTGGCTGTCAACATTGTGTTAGAGTCTGGATCTGCTCCTGTGGCATTGGGGATAATGTCTCAGACATAAAGATTTCTGTGCTGTTTTCTGAGCTCTATATGGGGCGGGGGGTATCTTTGATCTCAGGTCTTCCAACATTCTATAATCCAAGGCTGGTGTGACCACTGCTCACCTGGTTCACACCTTGATCTATAAGCAACTCCAGGTATTCCTTTCTGCCCCTGAACCCTGACCAGCCCCACCCCCCACAAGCACAGGTGCTAAGGCCATTGCCCTCACTCCCTGCCATCCCTCAGGCCAATGCAAGTCTTAGCTTCTCCCTCTGCCCTAGAACAGAAACCAGAGACTCCATTCTCCTGCCAGTGATCACAACCAGCAGGGCCCCACCATCACTCATCAGCATTCACCAGCTTATGCTCACTCCTCCTTGCCAGCAGCCACAAGCTATGACTGGTTGGCATGCCTGGGTCCTATATCCAGCACCAGTGGAGGACCCCCCCAAATCTTCCTCCATCAGGTACCTGACCCCCACACCATCTCTGGGGTGAAAACTCCTGAAGGTAAGGCTGCTTGTACACAGATGCCCCCAGAGCTTGCTGTTTGTTAACTGCCCAGGATCTTCCTGGCTCTATCTGCACTTCAATCAGACCACCGCCCCTGGAGGTCTGAGGACTGTTTCACCCCAACTTTTAGTTATTCCTGCTGCTCTAAAATTTATTTTGAGGCATAATTTTATGTGTAGGGTAATTTTTGAGAGCGAGGTAATTTCCTTCCTTGTTCTGCCACATTCCCTCCCCATATTATCCAGTTCTTGAAGTTCATCTACCAAGTCACAGAAAGCTTAAGATCTGCTTCGATAGAAAGAGCCCTTCCACACCAAAGAAACTATCTATATTCAAGATATTGCATGAATAAATAGTAAAAGATATAGTAAAAGATGCTCCTCATTGTGTCTAATCCTATTCATTGGTCCCTAAGTAGCTCCCTTCTTTATCTACCCCTGGGTCCACTGTATTAGAAGAAAAGATGTTCTAGCTGGAGGTGAAGTAATAGTGGAAACTATGCGCCTAACATAGTAATCATTCTGTGGTTAAATAGTTATGGTTTGAGGGATGACATGAAGAAAAATCACTTTTCTTTTAGGATCACTATTTTTAAGATAAAAATGAAGGTAAAGTAAATGCTTGAAGCATTTCTTCAACAAATATTTATCGAGAGCCTGCTACGTGCAAAGTTCTATGTCATTGCTATGGGGGACATACGTACAAAGATGTATAGGGTGGTTTCTGCCCTTGAAGAGTTTACAGTGGTAAGAAAAGTATTTCAAAAGGTATAAAGTACTCTATAAATATGACTTTTATTTATCATCATTATCACCAGAGAACTAATATCTATGTATATCCACAAGTAACATGTGTGTTCATGTTGATTTGTAGTAGTGTTCATGAGTAAAGTCAAGATGGACAAAGAGGTAGAGATCTTCCTTTGGAATGATCAGATGTAATATCCATCCTGACATTATCACTGGTGGAGATAGATGTGAGGAGTATTTCAAAAGAAGAATTAATAGAATATAGTGCCCAGTTTGGTATTAGGGGGAAAAGGGGGAGAAAAAATCTGGGCTTCAGAACATTCAACTTTTCTTTCTCATATCTTTAAATGTTGCAGTTCTGTAGTAGTGAGTCTATATAAATAAATATAATGCATTTCTCTTTGTATACAAATTTAACACAAAGTTTGCTATTCTGGGCATTTCTCTAGAAGAATACCAATAGTTGAATCAAAAATGATATAAGAAAGTTATGTCCTAAAATGAGGACAAAACTTTTCTAGAAAAGGTTTCATTTAAAACATCCAAGAAATGTGTTCAACTATGCTATGTTTGGAAGGAAGTTCTAATGCATAAAATACTGGACTTGGAGTTAAAAAGAGCTGGATTCAAATCACTCATTGGACATTTATAAGCTTTCAGATAGTGGACAAGTCAATTAACCTCTCTAATCCTCAATGCCCTCATCTTTAAACTTCAGATAATGTATCTCAAAATACCTACCTCATAGGTTTATTTTATAAAATGAGATATATTAAAGATCTAATGTGTAATAATATATAATAATGAAATAATTCAAATATGGCATAGAGATCATATAGCATCTTATAAACTTAAAATTGGTATGTCATTGTCAGCTATTAATGTTATTTTTTTCTTGTATTCAAAGTTCTATGAACTCTTCCCCCTCCTCACTTTATTTATAGCCAAAATTTTCCTACCACAAATTAAGACTGGTTTCTTTCAGTCTATGCTGAGTTAATAATTTTACCTATGATTAATAATTAACAGTAGATTCAATACATGTCAGAAGATTCTCAATTTCCTTTTTTTCTGGCTTGTAAAGCCTTTGTTTATTTTCTTAATGCTGCATACTTAAAATATCCCCATTATAACAGCTAAAATCAGAAACTGTTTTTGAATGAACCAAAACTGCAACAGTTTACAGACTTCCCATATTGAGAGAATTACATCTTAGAACCTCATAGGAGTCCAACAGACTCCTTTTTAGCTATTTTCTGTGCAATATATGTTGAAGGCAAAGTTTACATGCTTCAGTAGTTGAGGATTTCCCCTCATGCTCATAGTATTACCTGAAATTTGTGCGGAGGTCTTCTAAGCAATTTATAGAGCTATTTTGATGGGTTCAAAAAATCAGATTGCATATTTCCTATTATGAAATAGATCATTTGGGACCAGAGGGAGAGAAGGATATTATGTATGGAAAATAAAATAAATAACAGGAATATGACCAAGTTATTTGACCCCCACATGATGAACAAGTACCTTTCTTAACTGTGTGAGAGCTTTTAGATTTTTAAATGCACTATCATGTACATAAGACTTAGGACCAGACAGAGTGACAGAATCATTAAGGACTGAAGAACAAAGATCTTTCTTAGCATTGGCCTGAGTAGTTTCAGTATAGGGACGATCTGGCAGTTGGACTCCAAGAAAGCAAATTTCTTGGGACAAGACTGGAGAGATAGAATCAGAAGCTTCCCTCATCCAACTTGCTTCCAAATCTCCCTTCGGCTCAACTCAAGCAAACAAAATATATATTTTGTACCCATTATATTCAAATGGGGGAGACCCAAAGAAAGAGAAAAAAATGACTGTACCTACCTTTAAGTGGTTTGCATTCCCCAGGGTGAGGAATGAGGCTTAATAAAAGTGGGAGTGTACAAAAGATCATTAGAAGGTACTCTAGGAAAATTTAAGGAGGAAGAGAACATTTTCATCTGGGAGGTTCAAGGGGCCTTGGTGGAGGATGCAACATCCAAATTGAGTCTTGAAGGAAAAGTTGTATTTTTAACAGGCAGAGATGAAGAAGAATTGCATTCTAGATATGGAGAGCAACCTGAATGGATACTGGGAGATGGGAGAAGGCCTGCAGAATTCAAGCAAGGGCTGGTGGTCTAGTTTCATAAGTGTGTAGTATATGTGAAAGGGAATGATATAAAATAAGTCTAGAAAGGCAGATTCAAATCAGATTGTGAGGGGCATTAAAAGCCAGGCTAATGGTCTACAATTCATGTTCAAAGTAATAGTGAACAACTGGAAGATCTCAGGCAGGAGTATAACATGGTCACATGACAGATGTACTAAGGATGGACTTGGGGAAGAGGGTGAAGTATAGAGACAGATGAGTTAGAAGGATTTTGGCAATAGTTAAAGTGAAAGCATACAAGATCCTGAACTGTTTTTGTTCCTCTTTCTCTCTCTTTTCGATTTCTGTTGTTTTTGTGTTCTGTGTCTGTATAGCCATCCCTTTGGGTCTTCAGTACTTCTAAACTTTGAAATAAAATATATTCCTCATGGGAAATGACCCTTACCCATTCTTCTCAAGTTTTCCTGACTAGAAGAGAAATAAGAGACCTCTTCTGTTACTGAGATATCTGCATTGCATGTTAGCATTATCAGAAGTATAGCCAGTAGAACAAGTAGCAAGCTAGAGAGGGGAGCGAAATGAGAAGGGTGAGAGGAGAGATGGGGGAAGGAAGAAGGGAGGGAAAGGGTCGGGGAGAGAGAGACAGAGAAAGAGATGGAGAGAGAGAGAGAGAGAGAGAGAGAGAGGGAGAGAGAGAGAGAGAGAGAGAGAGAGAGAGAGAGAGAGAGAGAGAGAGAGAGAGAGAGAGAGAAAGTAAAGGGAAACTTTCTTTAAGCTACAAGGAATCCACTGGACTATACAAATAGAAGTCAAAGCAAAGAGCCATGCCCTGAAATTGAATTTGTAAGGAGAAAGAATCTTGGCTTTTTTCTTTATCCATTGGATAAGTCTGGAAAAGTATTTGAAGAATAAGGATGTATGCACCTACAAATATGCCAGATAGGAAATAACAGTCTTATTCAATCAACTTCCTCACCACTTTCTCTTCTTGTTCAGTATACAAGGATTCCTTTAGCCCTTCTCATTCGAAAAAGCCAGACTCCCCAAAGTTCTCACTTACTTGCCATCCACATAACATTTCATAAATCTGAGCATTCTAGCTGCCAGCCATAGAACATGATATAATTACCCTATAGCTTAAACACAGTGAGACAGTAGAATTCTATATTCCCAAAGTCTTAACATGTCTTTCCTGTAAGAAAACTGTAACATTCTAAAGGAAATCACCCATCACAGAGATCAGCCTTTGTTTTCCCTGGAAATGTGAGTCTTAAAGTTGTGGTTCTGGGAATGATGAGATGCCAATCCCATCTCCTTTTCCTCCTCTAAGCCCCCACAGAGTCGCAGAGCTCTCCAAGAAATGAGATTTAGACCATCTCCTCTCCTGAACCATTTCTAAGATTAGCAACGCTGCTGCCCTGCAGAGAGAATGATCAAGCTCTTCTCTTAAAACTAAGAAATAAATGAAGTGTGAACAGTTCCCCTTGAAAGAAAGTACAATGATCTCTTTGTTGTCCATCATGGTCAGGAAATAGGATACGCTGGTTAGTACTTTGGTTAATAGTGAGTTACCATACATGCCAGATGGGGATTACTAATTTTCAAAGACTTATAATACAATAAGATATATTTAACACCACAGCTATGCTGAACTTAACATTTCTTCAGTGATTCAGAAGTTACTCAGGATCTTGCTGGGTTCCAGGATCACCATTTTGAATATCTATTCTCACTGTAATATAGAGATCAACATATGTTAGGTGATAGAAGAATGGATAAAGCAACTTTTTTTACTACAGTTTAACAGAGAAAAGAAGTAAATCAAAGACTAGTTTGATTTTTTAAATGATATTTTAAATATTAAATAGCCTGCCAAATATTAAATATGGCATATGGAGAACCAGATACACAAAATGGCATTCAGATGAGGCATAAAGCAAAAGTTGCATTATTGCTCATTTACATTAAGGATCCTGTATTGTTGTTCTGTGTCTTGGTCAAATTCCAACTTGGCTGCAAGCCTTTTGCATGAAGTTCTGGAGGAGAAGGCAGTCTCTTCTCGGAGGAACAGTGACTATTGTGTCTCTCACTGCCTAAGAAAGATTTTTACTGTGTGCATGGTACTATCTACAATGCTAAGCTAAAAAGATAACTTTTTCTTTTTTTTTTAAAGTGAAGTGAGTGCTATTGAGAAGTCCCAGTGTCAGCTGTACTATGGGAATCCTAAAATCAGTTGTATCATGGGATTTTCCAACAGACTGTGTAATGTGATGATCATTTACAAATATTTCTAAATGTTAGGTCTCAAAGCACTCAATCACATTCATTTATTAAATACTCCATACATAACATTGTACTAAGCACTGAGACAGGAGTGGGAAACTTGTGGCCTCAAGGACATATGTAGCCCTCTTGGTCTTCAAGTATGACCCTTTGACTGAATCCAAACTTCACAGAAGAAATTGAGGAAATTTGGATTCAGTCAAAGGGCCACACTTGAGGACCTAGAGGGCCACATGTGGCCTCAGGGCCACAGGGCCCCCACCCCTGCACTGAGGTAATTACAAAAGAAGACAATTCTGCTCATAAGGAAATAGTGCTTTAGTAGGGAAAGGAGGAGACAAGTGATAAGCACATATGAAAACTAGAGAAAAGTCCCACAGTACAACACAATCAAACATGTGATAATATAATAATAGCATTTTAGTTCTGGATGTGACATTTTAAGATGGTGCTAGGGTTTGGTACTAGAAGAGATCTTGGAAGTCATTTGATCCAACTTTCTTATTTTACAGATGCCAAAACTCAGGACAAGAGAAATTAGGTAGCCTGCTTAATGTGTCTGGTACACAGTAGGAACTTAATAAATGCTTACTAATTGATTGCTTGGGGTTATTCAAGTGCCTTACTGTGTGTATACACAGTTTGGGGACAAGGCTACAACTATTATATACTGTCAACATCTCTAGGGTATTATTAAAAATTATTATACAACAAATTAACAATGGCTCCATGTGCATTAGAATCTAATGTGGTTTCTAATAAATATGTTGCTTTTAGATCCCTGGTAGAATGTTCGATCTTTGAGAAGTGGGACTATTTCACTTTTCTCTTTGTATTCTCATTGCCTGGCACAGAGTAGGTGGTTAATAAATGCTTATAGACTGACTCCAGATCCAGCATGTCTTCTGTTGTAACTCATTACCATAAATCAAGGATATCAATAGTCTGAAAAGTGATCAGAGGAGAGCCAATCAGATGATAAGAAGGCTCCATGTCATGCCTTAGGAGCATTGGTTAAAGGAAGTAGGGACAGTTAGCTTTTAGAAAGAGAAGATTTGGGGCAGGGTGGGACATGAGGGCTTTCTTCCAGCCCTCAAAGAAAGAATGTCGGCTAGAAGGATTAGACTTACAACATTATAGAAGTTGCCAAAAAAAAAAAAAAAAGAATAAAAGGCAAATTTAGGCTTGCTGTTGGGAAACTTCCTAAGAGAACTATCTAAAGTAAAATTGCCTACCTTACCTCAATTTGCTGGAGGTCTTCAAGTAGCCAGTGAAACAAGCATTTATTAAGCTCATTTATTAGGCACTGTGTAAAGAGTTGAGGATACAAGAAAGCAAAAGACAGTCCTTGCTCTCAAGGATCTCATGGTCTAATGGGGGAGTAAAGACAAGAAGACCATTTGCTGGATATGTTGTTCAGTTAGTGTTAGACTACCCCTGACATCCCTTCCAACTCTGAAATGGAGGAAGAGTGACAAGAGAATAAAAAAGTGAAGTGAAGTCAGTCAAAAATTATATCTTTTTTTATATATAAATTTATTTATGTAACTTTTTACATTCATTTTCACAAAATTTTGGGTTCCAAATTTTCTCCCCAGTTGTCCCCTCCCCCACCCCAATACCCCAAACATTCTAACTTCCCCTATCACCAATCTGCCCTCTCTTCTATCATCCCTCCCTTCCCTTG
>CM053770.1:90441662-90504100 GCA_028658325.1 Potorous gilbertii
ATAATAGTCATGTTGTGTAAGGCTAGCTATATTTCCCTCCATCCTATCCTGCCCCCCATTGCTTCTATTCTCTCTTTTGATCCTGTCCCTCCCCAAGAGTGTTGACTTCAAATAGCTCCCTCCTCCCATTGCCCTCCCTTCCATCATCCAAAGATTATATCTTAAAGAAGATCAATCTTGATTCCAGTCTTGAAAGTGATATATGTGTAACTTGTGAAAATTAAGACATAAGAATAATATCCCCAAAGACAGAGATGAATAATCAAGAGTTGTTCAAGAAAGGATAAGGAGAGAAAAATCTATCCAAAATGAGTAATGTTAAAACAGGCTTCTGCTAAGAAATAATCAACCATAAAAGCTGAATATTGCATGTGCTGTCAGTTCTAATCTCTGAGACTGTTTTGCTTAATTGTTTTTTGTTGTTTTTAAGAGAATGTAGTGGGAAGAATGCTGGGAAATGATTATCTTTTTAATTATATATATCAAAGGATTTCTACAGTCTTTATAAAGAAATAAAGTGGAAGGTTAATTTTGAGAAGAGGAAGGAGGAGATGGAGGAATAGAGGAGAGAGAGAAAGAGAGAGAGAGAGATTGCTTACTAACTCTGGAAAGAAGAATTTGATGGAGGCTTTGATTGTTAGACTTGAAGGTTTTTCTGGGTTTTATTTGGTTAGTTTTGTAACAGTAGTGAGTTTCTGAAGGTTCTGGCATAGAAGAGATCATGATGAATAACAATATTAGCAAGTGTGGTCAAAATTGATTGGAGGAATGAGACTTGCAAAAAACAAAGAGTAAAGATGAGGGTAAAGTATATGTACTTGAGTCACTGAAAGCCAATCTGCAGCCTTTCGGTGAATTCAAGTGGAAATGACTCATTGAGAATCCAAACAGGAGGTTTGGTATTACACATTTCCCTCAAGAAACAAACATTTTGAATAGTCAACAATAAGAGAGAATAAAAAGTTGATGATCCAGCTGCTGACACCTGTTTACACTGTTTAATTTGCAGTCCAAGATATTTATTAACCTGTGCAGAGAGTAATATAAAATCATGTTGTAGTCTGGCCCCAATTTACTGCTGAACTTATAGTCCCCTGACAGTTAACCATGTCATCTTTTGGGAAAACTAGAAGGATCACTGCCAATTCAAGCCATGATCAAAAAGAAGGCATCATTAGGTTCAGTCTATCAGGATGCACAAATCTGAATATGGACTTTAGGCAGGACAAAAATAGACTGGTGGCATTTATGTCTTGGGGAATTTTTTGCCTTCCTGATAAAGGTTGCCCTGACCAACCACTTGGTCTCTATAGCAAGAAACCATCGTGGGCTGGAACAAGGGATAAAAGTTTAAGGATGGCGCAGGAAACATGAAATGGAAAAGCAAGTAATGAACAATAGTTACACTTCAAGAAATATAAAAAATCTTAATCCTTGAACGAAAGGCTGGAAAGTTAAGAGCTAAAAATCAAGTAATATTCCTATTCCTGAGATGTCAGGCATAATCAATGATCCCAATGATTCTGCTCCAAGACAAAGTCCAAAAAGGTGGATACAAGAACAAATGTGTTAGAATTTCTCATTTGAGTCAAAACTACATTACTGGGACCAATAGTAAAGAGTGATGATTTTGTTCTTCCTCTTGGTTTCATATGGTTTAATGTATATGGAAGAGAAGAATAGACTTTTAAAACATTTTAAAGTTACCTCTTTGGGAGGTGACATTTTATTAAACCATCTTACAAGTCCATAGTTTGCTTACTAGCTTAAAAATGTCACTTTGGGAAAGGTAAGCCAATCCTTAAGTACCTGCTAAAAATGTAAATCTCATTAGGGCTGGGACCATGTTTTCTAAAAACTTTACCCAACACCTAGCATGTTTAATAAACAATTATTGAACTGATTTGATTTTCATTGAGAAGGAAAAAATGAATAGTGATGATGGTTTTTATTCTCAAGGTTGTGTCATTGGTATATTTCAGAATAGCCTATCAGAGAAATGATGATGATGAAGAAGAGGCTGCTAGAGAACGTCGCCGCAGAGCCCGGCAGGAGAGGCTTCGTCAAAGAGAAGAAGAGGAGTCTTTAGGACAAGTGACGGAAAAGGTGGAGGTTAATGCCCAGAACAGGTAATTCATTCCTCACTGTGTGGAACCCTTGTAAAAGTAGTAGGATTTGTTTAGAACACTGAGGAGGATTTGTTTAGAACAAAGCATCCCAATATTTTATGGATTTTAAATTTCAGTATAATGGTGTTTACCCATGATCATTGAAGCAATTGTTTTTAATCAAGTTAACAAATCTCAACACACTTGATCTCATCTGTTTTAGTATATAATCTGATTTGGCCATAGAATCTTTATACCCTCCCCCCACCACGAATTGTTTTGTTTTTCTTTAATTTTAGTATTTTGGTCAAATAGGCATGTTAAAGAAACTTTAGCTAATTTCTGTAGGGTATTCATCCACTGAGCCTAAGTAAATAGCTCTTTTTTCTATTTTCAAATAAACCTTCTCTTTGAGATCTTCTTAATTTATATAGTCATCATTGCCCATCAATACATGAAAATGTGACCAAATTTCTCAAGGAGATATGAATTATGAATGCCTTTTCCTAATAGAAAGCTACCCTTTTTAATTTTTCCAAAGCTCAGAGTTCACATCAAGGCACAGAGTCTTACTTAAATTAACAAATAGTTATTCTTCCCTAAAAAGCTATAATTTTTTTGCCAAGAGCTATTTAGTATTGTCTTTATAATACATATGGGTAAAATATATATGTTACATATATACTAATTCACTGTTGGTGATGGAACTTTGAACTGATCCAACCATTTTGGAGAGTAATCTGGAATTATGCCCAAAGAAATATATACCTTATATTGCCTGTACCCTTTGAGATTCCCAAGATGATTGGGGAAAAAGAAAAAACCTATATGTTCTAAAATATTTATAGAAAATCCCTTTATGGTGGCAAAAACTGGAAATGGCAGGGATAACTCAGTTGGGGAATGGCTGAACAAATTGTAGTATGTGACTGTGATGGAATGCTTCTGTGCTATAAGAAATGATGAGCTTGATGATCTTAGAAAAACATGGTTAGATGTGCATGAAAAAATGAAAAGTGAAATGAATAGAATGAAGAGAATATTGTACGTAGTAATAGCAATATTGTTTTAAGAACAACTTTGAGTGAATAAGTCATTTTTACTACTATAAATAACCAAATTAGCTACAGAGCACATATTCATCTAGAGAAAGAACTGATAAATAAAAGCATTTAGAGAAATACGAGAGAGAGATACATATATATTTTATGTACCTAATGATAGTCATCACTAGGGTTGGGGGAGAGAGAAAGGGAAAAAGGAAAAAAAAGTAGTTATGCGATAATTTTATTACATATTTATAAGAACTAGCAAGTTGTACATAATAGATTTGCAGTTTCATTTGCAGCTTTTTTCTATTCTACTTTGTTATGGAAATGCTTATTTTATTTCTTAAACTTAAAATGAAATAAATAAAATTTAAAAATAAAAAGTCTAAGGTAGAGGCAGGGGAAATGTGAAGGGAAAGGAAAGAAATATACTTCCAAAAAAGCACCTTTGATACTATTTGTTGTTCTAATAACCTTATTATATACTAAAGAGTCATATCTCTACCTTCAGAGAATGAAAGGAACTGAGAAAACTGGTTGGCCAAGCAAAAAGGAATAAGAATTATCCTAGCTAGCCTAAGAAGTCTTGGATCCCAGTTAAGCATACCCTAATTGCAGAATGGTGGTCATGGGCTCTCTGATGACTCAGGATCACAGTAGTACAGTTCTTTTTCTCTTTTCAATTTTGACTTTGGAGAAGGTGAGATTAAAGATGGAAGAATGAAAAAAAAAGCCAATATGGAGAGTTAAGAAAAAAAGTCAACATCTAGTGAAAGAAAAGAGCTAATAAGATATGGGCAGGTAGGTTACACAATGGATAGAATGCTAGACCTGGAGTAGTAAGGAAGACCTCAGTTCAGATCTAGCCTCAGACACTTCCTAGCTTAACCCTGTTTGCCTCAGCTTTTCATCTGTAAAATAAGCTGGAGAAGGAAATGGCAAACCACTCCGAGATCTTTATCAAGAAATGCCCCCAAAGAAGGTCTCGAGTCAGAAATGACTGAAAATAATAGAAAGATATGTCATGAATGTGTATTAGGGAAGACAGGATCTGATACCCCATTCTTATAATACAGCTGATAAATATCATCTTTGGGGTACAGTAAGCCCAGAAGAGGCTGGAAGGAGTAGAGTTTTCATGCCATAGTTGCTCTTAAGACCTGAAGAGTGAAATGCTAAAGCATAGCCTGAGAAGCCTTTGGACTCCAGAAAGCAAGTCAAAATAATGTTTCCACTAAATATTTAGTTAAGAGGGAATTTAAACTATTTCAATTTAGTAGGGTGACTAGATGTTCTATTTCTTTAAATCTTCCTCCAATTGTATTTCATTTGCTATTCATCTTTTATAAAGTTGAGTTATCCAACCAACACTATTGATTCAATAAAGAATGTTCCTTTTTGTAAAAACAACCATATTCAATATACAAGTGTGTATTTTCTCTGAGACATCAGTTTTCCATAACTGAAGCAAGTCTAAACTACCCTAACTGGTATCACTGTAGCTGATCTATAGCCTTTAGAATTTCAATCATAAAGTCTTAGGAAGATAGAACTGGCCCCTAGAGGGGGTATATCTTGCATATTGAACCTATTTCAGTGCCAGCAAATATTACACTTAGGTAGTCCGATTCAGACACCTATTATAGGCTATTTTTAAACCATAGTTAACTGTACTCTCTGTTGTTTGATTCCCAAGAAAAACAAAGGTATAACAGAACCCACTGATTTCCAGTAATAGTCATGGAACATTAGGTTTGGAAGGTGACCATAGAGGCCTTGTAATTCAACTTGATGATTAGGAAACTGGATTGCTTAAGGGTACTTAGTATTAATTAACACTTAGGCTAGTTAGTACCAGAGAGGAGACAAAAACCCAGTTTCCTGTTCAACCTGTGGTTTTCTGTATGATTTTCAAATACTTGGAATTCAGATGAACTCAGAATGCCTTATCAACAGAAATTAGAATGTACAATACTTGCCTTGGTCCCCATCTGATGACTGAGGTTTTTAAGAAGGGAAGCATTGAAGTATAAAAAAGAACTACACTTTAAGGAAGAAGACCTAGATTCATATCCTGCCTCTGGCACATACTACCAGCATGACTTTGAGCAAGTCACTTACTCTTTGCCTCACGTTCCTGTATAATGGGGGCCCATAATAGTATCTACCTTACAGAGTTGGTATGAAGTAGAAATAAGTTAATGTAGCTAAAACACTTCGAAAAATGTTAAGTGCTATATGAATCTTTATCTTTTCTTTTTATTCTGCTGATCAACCTCTTTCTAACAATAAATATAGTGGGGGGTTTTTAAAATACAGTTGAATTTGTTTGTTTTTGGAGGCAATCAGAATTAAGTGACTTATCTAGGGTCATGTAGGTAGTAAGTGTCTGAGGCCAGATTTGAACTCGGGTTTTCCTTGACTTCAAGGCCTGAGCTCTACCCACTGCACCACCTAGCTACCAGTATAATTGAATTTCAACAAACATATGCCTTTAATATATAGTTGCACAGTAAATATCATTATTAAAGTCAAACTGCATGCAATTTCCAAAGACAAAACATTTATCAATTACAAATCATCAGGGAAATGTAATCTTTGCCTTTCTAATGGATGTACATAATGTTCAGTAGCACTGAGATCAGGAAATTTTTAAAATCTAGTTTTCCTATGCCTTCGATTATTCTTTCCAAGTGGGACATTGTGTTTAGGTAAAAATAAGTGAACTTGAACCTCAAATGGTTTTGGTCAGAATCGTAAAATCTGAACTTGGTGAGCCACAATTTTGTGACTGTGGCCAGAGCTCTTGATATCACAAGTTATTTGGTTTCTGCTCACAAAGGCCAGCACCCCTGCCTCAGGGGCATATTCAGAACACTGTAGTCAGAGCTATCAGTTCATCAAAATCCCAAACTGTGACCCTTTTAACTTTGTCATGACCTTGATGATGGAAGGAGCTAAGGGATCTTCATGAGGTAGTTTGTTTTCTTAGAGCGTTTCACCTTTTTTTTGTTATTTCCTAGAGACAACTGAAAATTTCCAAGATACACACATCTTTATTCACAAAAATGTTGATTTACTTAAAGCAGGGGTCAAACATTCTGATACCACTTGGGAGTCCCAGAATTCTCCAGCATTTGCTGCATTCATTTCAATTCAATTTAACAAATATTTAATTAATTGCTCTGAACCAGGCCCTGTACTAGGCATTATGAATACAAAAACAAAACAGCCTTTGACCTCAAGGAGCCTATAATAAATGTTAAAATATACTGTTAGCCTACTGGACAGTGGAAATATCATACTTATCTAATATACTCATCCTTAAATACTACTGCTCCACATCCCCAGATTATGGGGATGCTCTAGGGGAAGATGGTACCATCCTAGAATTGCAGTACCATACTAGAAGACCACATATCAGCTTGAACATCGGTAGTGATGGTGGTTCAAAGTGTTAGTGATTTAAAGGATTGATGAATCTATCAAATAATTAATGGGAATGCCATTTTTTTCTCATGTTGTACAGTGTGGGTGATGAGGAAACTAAAAGTACCACCATATCAAACACCCAAGTAGAAGGAAGTGATGATGCTGCATTCTTGGAGCGATTGGCACGTCGGGAAGAACGACGCCAAAAGCGCCTTCAGGAAGCTTTGGAGCGCCAGAAGGAGTTTGATCCAACAATAACAGATGAAAGTTTGTCACTTTCCAACAGGAGAGCTCAAAATAATGCAGCAGAAAATGAGACTTCTGAAAAGGAAGAGAAAAGCGAAATCCACCAAGAAAGATATAAAGTAGAGGAAACTGAAACCATCACCAAGTCCTACCAGAAGAATGATTGGAGGGAACCTGAAGAAGACAAGAAAGAGGGAAAAGAGAAGGAAGAAGAAGAGAAACCCAAGCAGAGAATCATTGAAGAAAATCAGGTAGAGGTGATGGTAGAAAAGAAAACAGAAACTCAAGAGGAAAAGGTAGTAATCGAATTGAAAAATGGTCAGGCAGACGAACCTAAAATAGAAGAGAGGATAGTAGATACAGATGAGTTTACCAGTAACAAAAAAGTAGAGGAGCAAGGCCAGGCTGAGGCAGAAAAGCTAAGATTGGAGGCAGAGGCAGAGAAACTAAGGCTGGAGGCAGAGGCAGAGAAACTAAGGCTGGAGGCAGAGGCAGAGAAACTAAGGTTGGAGGCAGAGGCAGAGAAACTAAGGTTGGAGGCAGAGGCAGAGAAACTAAGGCTGGAGGCAGAGGCAGAGAAACTAAGGCTGGAGGCAGAGGCAGAGAAACTAAGGCTGGAGGCTGAGGAAAGGGAACGGATTAAGGCTGAACAAGAACGGAAAGCTGAAGAAGAGAGAGTGAGAATTGAAGCAGAGAAACGATTGGCTGCCCAAGAAAAAGAAAGGAAGGAGGCAGAGGAAAGGGAAAGGATTAAGGAGAAAGAGAGAAAAGCAGCAGAGGAAAGGGAACGGGTAAAAGCGGAGGAGAAACGTGCAGCTGATGAAAAAGCTAAGCTAGAAGAACAAAAGATTAAAAAGCAGTTAGAAGAGAAAGGAGATAAAGCAACAGAAAAACAGATAAAGGTGGGGAAGGGAGAAAAGAAAATACCAGAAAAATTGGTAAATGAAAAGAAAATACAAGATAACAAACTTCAGCCAGCTGTCCTAAAAACTCAGGTACAGTAAACATTTTGCACCACGTGTGTATTGCCTGTGACTTGTGAGAAATGTAATGCACATCAAATCTAGGACTGGGCCATGTCCACATAGTACCACCAATGTGATTGTTTGGGAAATTTGTTCATTTTTTTTCAGTCATCATAATAGATAGTCATCAAGCTATTAATTAATCTCTGAATGGTTGATCTGACTCAGATTTGTTGATAATCCAAATAACTGGAACATCTATAGACAGATTAATTGCTTTGAGATCAACCATTATGACTGCCAAAAAAATGAATAAACAAAAAAAATCATTTTGGTGGTACTGTATAGACTCACTTGTCTGTTTCTGCTTTTTTACTAATTCTTTTTAACATTAACTTTCTTTATTTCTCACTGAATAGCCTTAATTATCAAGTTCTGTAACACATAATGGGTCTACATGAGTAAAGGGTTCCTAAATATTGAGTCTCAAACATTTTCTCCCCAGTGTACTTAAGGCTTGAGAAAATTCTCAAAAAACTATTGAAAAGGAACCCAACACCATGATTTGCAATCAAAAGATCTTCACAGCAAAAGCAACCAGTTGGAAATATACCAGTTTGATAAAGATATAAATCAATCAATTAATTAGCAAATAAATAAGATGAAGCAAATTTTGATGTTGGGGCAGTTCCATGAACACCTATCTTAAATGAATGCCAAAGCATTTATTCAACATCATGTAGACCCATACTCGAAGATTTAAAGTAGCCTTGCAGAAAACCTATAACAACTTGTAACTATCTAGTAAGTTAAATATATATATATATATATATATATATATATATATATTTATATACACATATACATATATATGTATATGCATATGCATACATATGTGAATTTTATTCTTTTTTGCCATGTGAATGATAGGCAAAGCTATAACTACCTTGGGGAAAATTTAGCTAATATCTGGTGGGAGTAGTTGGAAAGTACACATTTCCTCTTGGAAATGACTGCATTGTCCATGCCTCATCATCTGATCCTCCAGAGGTATGGGGTACAACTGCTCCTGGCCACTAATCCCAATATCCCAACACTGTGTTGCTCTTCCCCTGGGGTTTGCTCTCCAGGGTCTTTTGGGGACAAGGTTCCCCCTCCTGGCATGACATCTTAGGTGGTGAGACTGTCTTCTGGGCTTCTGTTTCACCTACCTACCCCTGTGAATTTGCTGTAGGCTCAGTTTTGCCTAATTAATGACTCTAGATACAAATCATCTATGATAAAGCAAAGAAGGGTTGGTGAAAACTGTCAGTGGGCTATTGAAGTTCTTAGGTTTAACCTACAAGGCTGCCTTAAAATCATCTACACCTAAGCATGAGATTATACCAGATATGTTCACCTCCACATAGAGAATTTTCTGTCACTGCTTCACCACTGAGGTTATTTATGTCTAGGCCTTCACACAGGCTATGTGAGCATGGTGCTAGCCAAGGGATTTGTGGGAGAAAAACTCACCAAGCTACACAAGGTTGACCAGTGCCCACAAGGAGCATCATGCCATGCTAGTCCTCTATGAGTACACTGGCATATGAGAGATTTGGGGTGGGAAGAGATAAACATGTGTCTTGCTATATTACACTAGAATGGGTCTTGTCATGGTTGTCATCACTAAAGCAGAGTGTGATCACTGAGGCAGCTAAAAGAAAAAATTTGCTCTGGCACACGCCACAGAGCCTGAACACCATTTTAGGGGGCAGGGTTTATTGTAAAATGTATGACCCTGACATCCTTAAAAAAATGAAAAAGGGAGAAGAAAAAGGGGTCAAAGTGGAAGTTAAAAGAGAAAAATCCCAAGAAGAGAAGCCTACCTTCAAAAGAGAGGAGGTAAATATACTTGAGAAATAACCAGGTCACAGTGCTAAAGTCATGTCTCTGTCTCAGTCAAGACACAGTGATTGCAAGACATTTAGTTCCTCTTTTCTCTATTTGCCTTCCCATCTTTTCCCCACTCTGTTATGTATGTCTTCAAGCTATCCTGCTTTGCTTCTGATAATGAAAATATTTCCATTCTCCTTAACCAATTTAGCTGACTAAGAGAAACCTGGTCCCCCATGCTCCCCAGTAAAAAACTTGGTGATTTGGGATTTCCAAATGTTTGGCAAAATGTCTTGCATTGCATTTCCATGGTACACACAGCTGCTGGTGCTAGGGTGTTTTACTGTATGGTAAGTAAATGAATTTGCCAATGGTCTTACTTCTATGAATATTGTATTCTTGAGTTTCAAACATTAGATCAGAAAGTCTGACTCAGTGTCATTAGCAAAAGTTAAAATTTGGACATTTGAGACTGTCAGAGTATATGAAAGAGGTTAAATTAGGACTATCAGAAGTAGGAACAAGTAAGGTGAGTTGTAGCCAAGTGGAACCAAATAAAATTGGTAATGTTTTCTCTATTTCTGCAACATAGTAATCCCTCCAAGACAGGACTGACATACAGATGTAAATCAAATTAAGAAAAACCAGGATATCATTCAAGTACAACTATGAAAATCCAAATGCAGGAAAAAAAAAACCAGAAAAATTGTTTCTAGTAGTAAGTTACCCTCCTACATTTAAAGTTTCATTTCTTTTTCCTTCCTTATCTACCCATAAGAGAAGTTAGGTAGCTAAAAGTAAAAAAAAAAAATGCATGAAAATAAGAAATTTAGTAACTACTCAGAATGATTCCCATTTATAAGAACCTGGAAAAAAGACAAAGTTTCTCAGATATGCATATGAAGAGGGAGTGCATTCCAGGGATGGGCAATGGCTTGTGCAAATGCATGGAAATGGGAGAAGGAAGATCAAATCCAGAGAATGGCCCATAGTCCCGTTCAACTACAATGCAGAGTTCATGAAATGAAATGATAAGAAATAAGAAAGAAAGTTAGGAAGAAAATGAATTTTAGAGGGCCTTAAATGCCAGGCTAAGGATTTCCTATTTCATCCTTTGGCCTTAAAGAGCCCTTGAAAGCTTTTGAATGGAACAGAAGTCAGACCTGAATCTGGGCAAGATTATTTTGTCCATTGTGCAGCAGAGAGATTAAAAATAGAGAGTGGAGAAACAAAGAAGGCAATTAGAAGACTGTTACAGTAGTCTAGGCAAGAAGTGACCAAGATCTGAGCTAACAAGAGGAATAAAGAAACATTACTGTAGTAGGATCAATAAAAATGGACAACTGATTGGATTTAAGAGCAAAGAGTCAAAGATAATTCTGAGGTTACAAACCTGGGTACTAAGAGGATGAAGGTTTAGGGAAAGTATCCACATTTGGGAATGAGATGCTCCCAAAACATCCAAGAGAAGCTATCTAGCTAGTAGTTAATGAGAGCTCTCCTGGAGTTTAGGAGAAGGTTAAGGGTAGTACATGTAGATTTGGTAATTATCTGCATAGAGATGGTAACTGAACCTATGGGAGCTGATTCAATTTCTGAGGAAGAAGAGAAAGAAGAGGAAAAGGGTCTAAAACAGAGCCCTGTGTTGAGAAGCAGACCCTGGTCAGAGTAGGTGAGAGTTCTATTGTGCTCTGCCCTGGTCAGACCACTTATGGATCACTGAGATTCTGTTCTAGATACCACATTTTAGAAAAGACATTACTAAGCTGAAAAAGATAGAAAGAAAGGCAAGCAGACTGGTGAAGAACTTCAAAATCATGAGATGGTATCAACATTCATTGTAGTCATTTGGGGATGTTTAACTGGGAGAATAGAAGCCTGAGGGTCAACATGATGGCTTAGCAATCTTCCAGTGTTGTAAAGGGATTCGGCCCCTCTTGGACTGAGGGTTCAGAACTTGGGAAAATTAGTGAAAGTTGCAAAAGGTCAAATTTAGGGCTCAATATTGAGAGGAATTACTGACAATTAAAACTCTTAGAAAGTGAAAGGGGCTGTCTAAGGGACCAACAAGTTTCCTTTCACTAAAGGTCTTCAAGCAAAGACTGGATGACTCTCTACACTGAGGGTATTCTGTAACAAAGTTTCTTGGACCATTGGGTCCCTTCCAACTCGGAGACTCTGTCGCTCAGTTTTCCTATTACTTTGTAATTGTTATCGTTTTCAAAGATGTTTCCCTCTCCCCACCACATGTCCTCTATTTCTAGTTTCTAACCAGTGTAGCTTCCTGGACTAGGATTATACTGGTTTTTGTGAGCCACTTCTTTTGACTAAATCTGAAGTCCTAATTTAAGTTTTCTCCCTTGCTTAGAAGTTAGAAATTGAACTCAGAAAGGGAGTTCAGGTTTTTTGTAGTTAACAAATGATGATTTAAAATCACTTTGGAAATGTCGTGATCCACAATCAGCTTGACCCCATTCTGGTATTGAAGCATGATAACAGATTTGCTGAAGTCCTTGAAACTCCAGCCCTTTCTCATTTGCTTAGTGGGCATTAAAATTTTTTAAAAAATTAAGTATGCTGGTACAAGCATGCCTCATTTGAACTATTAACCCACCACACCCATGGGTCAGCCCACAGTTACAGGAAGGGAGTATTTGAAACCTACTTGGATTTTTACCCAAATTATATGAGGCCAAATCTTGCCAGCTGAGTAAGCTGCCTTTTACTCTATAAACAATGGTAACCCTACATCCATTTGGATACCATTTCTTGTAAAATAACAATAATTTTTTTCACCATATCAAAATAACCTAAGAGAATTATCACTTCTCCCGAAGGATCTCGGAAGCACTTGGCTTGAGTTTATTCTCTCATGGAATCTTGCTCATTAGTCTGCTTAAAATAGAATTCAAAAAATCTATGGTATGATTTTATATTTATTTATTTCTAAACAATGTTTTTCAAATAAAACTAAACTAGCCAGTTTTTGTTGACATATTTATAAAAAAGTCCAATTTTCCATAGACTGCACAAGCATTCCATCCACCAGGCCCTATGCCAACAAAGACCAAACTTGAAGAAAAAAGGGGAGAAAAATAGGATTCTTCTTCTGTTAAGCATTTGTTATTTTTCAAGTGCTATTTTAAACTTGATTTTGGCAAGTAAACTAGATAATGCATTTTGATGGAATGTTTCTGACCACAAAACAGGAGAAATAAGTTAAAGAATATTTCTCTATTCCTTGCTCCTTTTGACCTATCGAGATGATTCAGCACTTGATTCATGGGTACCACTGAAAATGGGACCCTTGAGTTTTCGTTCTCAGACTTTTCTGAATTGGGATCAAACTAGTTCAAAGTCCAGTCTACTGTTTCTGCAGTTCCTTTCCCACTGAAGTCAACTAGATAGCACAGGAATTAGAACCCTATCTCCTTTTCCTTGCACAAAAAAGCATCTGCCTCTTCAAGGGCCATATGGTTTTTTTGAAAGATTGGGATAGTCACTAAGAAAAAATAAAATAATAATGGAAAATAAAACTCATCACAAAGAATGTACGATGCAGATATGGGTGGGAGCAGTCTCTGTGTACATCCCCTCTTTCCTCACCTCATTCCTCAAGAACAGAAATAGTAGAGAAATAAATTAAGGGATGCAATGGGCTCCACCAGATGAATACCCCTGTTCAGACAGATCAGAGTGGGCAGGGTAGTCCATGACATACTTTGGGTTTTCTTTCCTATGGATCTTTCTCTACAGAAAATAGTTCAGAAGCAAATGGTAGTTTATAGAATGAGAGAGTATTCAAACTCTATAGAGAAAATTTAGACATATTCTAGTCTCATTAGACTCAAAGAAATTAAGTCGTTTTGCCCATAGTCATTGACAATTTGGCTAGTTGTATGTGTGTGTTCGCCCTTAGTTGCCAAAGAAGACCATGTCATCAGAGAAATAATGACATGACTTGCACTTGACTTTGTTTTGAGTGAGGGAGGGCTGTGCAGGTCATCAGCCTCACTTCTCCTCCCGTGACCAGATATTCATCAGGAGATGACCCAGAATGAGGCAATTGGGGTTAAGTGACTTGCCCAAGGTCACACAGCTAGTGAGTATCAAGTGTCTGAGGTGAGATTTGAACTCAGGTCCTCCTGACTCCTGCACTGGTGCTCTATCCACTGCACCACCAATTTGGTTAGTTAATGATATGACTGCTAGTAGAATTCAGGATGTCCTTGTCCTCAGGGGTTATAAGTAGACAGAATGAAAGCCTAGATTTTGACCTTAGACTGAGAAAGGAGAAACATGATTGTGATCCTTGAGGTGAAATGCAGTGCAATGGAACCCAGCAGAAACAGAGGCAAACAAACAAAGGAAGGTTAGAGAATCATTAGAAAAGAGTAAAATATTCTCTTCCTTTAAGAGTATGCCAATTAAGAAGAGGTAGTTGTATGAGAGAAGTAAGCTTAAAGAATATTTTGTCAGAAAGAACAATTGAAACAAGGTGGTATGGTCAGCTATATTGAAAAATGAGTCTGAAGAATTAGGTTCTAAGCCCTCAGTATGCCATTTGAGAGGTGTGTTGTATTTAGAATATCACCTGCCATATACCTCAGTTTTCACAGTGGAAATAATATATAACAACCGTCTATCTCACATGGAGTTTAAGAGGATGAGTGAACCAGGACAGGGGAAATATATTAACCTCTTCACCAAAAGCTGGCATTTATACTCAAGGCAATATTATCGTAACCATTGTCTTGAATTTAAATAGCACATTTTATCTGAAATTTTATACCTTCATCAAGTCTGCTAGAGATATCACTTAATTGTGAGGTAAATCAAATCATATGAAATAGCAAAAGCAGTATCTTTCCATCAGTCCTCAATTCTCCATCTCCATCTTAAACCCACCTTCCAGTTATCTCTTTGGAGCTGGCCAACCCGGCTAATAGACTCCCCATTCATTTATTTCTGCTTCATGTTTTCTGTCTGCCTGAAGTGAGAGGATCTTGCTTAGTCATCCTGACTAAAGCCTAATCAGATTTGCTATTATGTCTTACTAACAATGTACTGTTTTATAGATCAAAGAAGAAAAGATCAACAAGGACAAGGGACCTTGGGATCGCAAGAAAGGCTTTCCAGAAGTCAAATCTCAGAATGGAGAGCTTACAACTCATAAACTTAAACACACAGAGAATATTTTCAGGTAAGATACAGAGACCATTTAGCGGTGTCTGCTAACTATGACTCTAGAAGTAATGAAATTAATTTCTTTTGTGAAAAGTAGAAACTAGTCTCATCAATTTATAGCAGAAGTCCTTAACTTTATTTGTGCCAGGTACACAAAAATGAAATCATTTTTCGTCTCAATGAACATGATTACATTTTGTTGAAGAAGACAACATACACATGTTGTATACATGTGTGTAATATGTGTAATAAATACAATCTTAATATAACAGTTTTTAGTGGGTGAGTACCTGTAGCTGAAAGGATTAGAAAAGACTTCATGCTGAAAGAAGTACAAGGAGGTAAGGAATTCTATGAGGCAGAAGTGAGGAGTGAGTACATCACAGGCTTGGGGAATGGCTAGTGCAAAGTCTCGGAGACAGGAAATGGAGTACCAAGTGTGAAGAGCAGTGAGCAGACCAATCTGTGGCTGGACCACAGAAGGCAAGAAAAGATGTACTATATAATGGGACTAAGAAGGAAGCTGAAGTGAGGTTGTGAAAGACTTTGAAAGACAGAGTTGATATTTTATCCCAGAGGCAATAGGGAACAACCAGATTTTATTGAGTAGGGGAGTAACAAGGTAGACCCATGCTTAAGGAAAATACCATAGACACTCTCAAAAGGAAGTCATGCTCCCTTTCTTCATATTTATCTTGTTCAATCCATTCTTGGTATTCCATCTACCTTGTCTGCTTCTACTCATGTAATTTTGAGAGGTTCTGGAAGAGGTGACATGACTGTACTGACTGGGTCCACTCCTGGGACCTCACTGCAGCAAAACACTTCTCCATAATTAATTCTCTATCCCACTCTCATCATGTCTTTCCAAACCTTCTCTTCTCCCCTCAAGTCTCCCAAAGCATCTTCTCCCCACCCCTACTTGTGATCCTTGTCTTATACTTACTTCACCAAAAATTTTAAAGCTATTCTCCAAGTGTTCCTTTTTTCTTCTCCTCCTCTAACAATTCAGCTCATAACCCCTTGACATCATCCCCAACTCTCTACTCTTTATCTAGTCCCTAATGAAAAAGGGAAAGAAAGAGGAAAAGGGGAAGGGAATAAACATCTATAGAGCACCTGCTATGTGCCATGCGCTGTGCTACACGCTTTATAAATTGTATCTCATTTGATTTGAAGATGGCCCTTTGCACCAAAATTAACCCCACCACTTGTACCCCTGATTCACTACTCTCCCATCTTTTCCAGCAGATTGTCTCCACTATTATCTTTCCTCTCTAATCTTCAGTCTCTTCCCCTCTACTAGTTCCTTCTCTGCTGCCTACTTCCCTATCCTAAAAAAAAAAAAACAAAAACCAACCCTCCCTAGGTCACAATGTCTTTGTTAACTATCACCCTATCTTTCTTCTCTCTTTTTCAGTCAACCTCTCTGGGAAAAGTCATTTATACTCAATTTCTTCACTTTTCCTTTTTCTCTCTTAACTCCCTGCAATCTGTCTCCTGACCTCATTACTCAACTGAAACTGCTCTCTCCAAATTTAGCAATGATCTCTTAATTGTGGAATCTTATCAATTGGAATCTTCCCAATTTTCATCTTTCTTGATCTCTCTGAAGCACTTAACCCTATTTGTCTCCCTCTCCTCCCAGTTGCTCTTTCCTCTCTTGTTTTCATGATGCTGCTTTCTCCCAGTTCTCCTTGGGAGAATTCCCTGCCTGTTTTTTCTCAGTCACCTTTGTTGATTCATTATTCATGTCATACCAACTAATTTTGGATGTCTCCCCATGACTCTGCCCTGGGCCTGCTTCTCTATTTTCTCTGTATTCATTCTCTGCTTGAACATGTCAGCTCCCATGGATTCAATTATCATCTCTGTGCCAATGATTCCCAGAGCTTTGTATCTAGCCCTACCTATATACATATCCTATACACAAATGACCTTATGTTTGGTATATATGCATGTATATAAGTATGTATATATATTCATACATATAATCTGTATTGATTCATATGTGTATATGTGTATGTGTGTGTGATCATTTCATTTCCCCCATTAGGATTCAAGGTCTTTGGGAGCAGGGACTGTTTTATCTTCGGTTCTGTATTCCCAGCGCTTAGTGTAGTTTCATTATAGCACATAATAAGTGTTTGTTCATTAATTGCTTAGGTTAGGTGATTAGAATATAGTATTAATAAAGCTATGGGCATGAGTTCAGTCCTTATGCAGAACACTTGCACCTCTGGCCACTTTACAAATATACGATAGGAGATACCAAGACAGAAGAGTGTCAGTAAGCCAGTTCAGTTCCTCACTCTTGGGCAGATAACTCATGTTGTCATGTCCAAGGACATGTTCTAGAGATGACTGATAGACAGATGGAAAAAAAAGAGTATGTGTATGTATACACATATATGTAAGTATATATTAATATATGTATGTATATATAAATATGTATCACTAAAGGACAATACAGTTTTCATATTAAGAACATAGTGTCATATATATTAGAGACCTTAGAAGCCACTTAGGTCAACTTCCTTATTTTACAGGCAAAAAAACTGAGGTTCAGAAATGAGACGACTTGCCTATGGGCACATAGGTACTAAGTAGAAGAGACGGGTTTGAACTCCAAATTTGGACTCCAGATTCTGTGATCATTTGGCTGCCTTATGCCACCTCCCTACCTTGACTTCCGAACTCAAGGCATTGTCAAGTGAAAGAGTCACTGACCAGATACTGAATCAGTTACTCTTTGTTTCTCATACCATTGCCCTTTGGTGCTGTGGAGGTGATGGAGATATAACAAAGGGGAGTCTTTAAACTCTTCTCCCTGAGTCTGAGATGCAGATGAATCCAGTCTCCCTAAAATGCCACTTATGTTGGAAAATTGAATCTGGTCCATGTAAAGGAGGCCCTAGAGAACACAAGGACGAAGTATATTCAGTGGTGGTTATTTCTTGGAAGTAGGGAAGAGGCAGAAAGAACCATTGCTGGAGATCATACTCTGACCAAAAGTTGACTGTGGATAGTGGGCTTGGAAGCAGATTGGATACTGGAAGCCAAGATGTGGTCTCAGAGGGCAAGAAAATTATATTGCTTAATCGTCCAAAAAGATGCTCCATGTGCAGGAACAGTTTGTTTATGAGAAAGGGGTGAAAAAGTTTCTGTTGGTAGGAAGCTAATTTAGCTAATAATCAGCTGACTGCCCAGCGGCTTCAGAGGAAGAATGAGGTAAGATTGCCCCTTCTGGAGAAACAGGAAATCATTAAACAGCCCACATCCTAAGAAAGGAGGTAGCAGGATGTCAGTGGCTGAATAAGGGGAATTCATCTTTCTGGCTCCTTCTCTTCAATGGACAAGAAAACTTACAGAGACCAGAAGAAAAGAAAACTCCTGTTATCTTATTTGTGAGTTTGAATAAGGTTCTGGCCAGAAAGGAGGAAGAACTTCCCTGAAAGGGAAAGTAGATCTTATTACAGAAGGTAGAGCACTGATTTGGAGTTAAAAATCCTTCTGAATCTCAGTTTTACCATTTGTAAGATGTGGGATTGGACTCTGGGTCCTGAGGTCCCTTTCCACCTCCAGATCTATGATCTTATGATACACTCTATATGGGAACAGGGACAGGAGAAATAAGAGTCACCCACCTTCTCAGTTTTCTGATCTGGCTGGAAAGATTTAACCTCTGAAAAGAAGGCTGAGCACCATCTAGTGGTAGCACTTGATCCCTTTGTCCAGGAAAGGGACATTCCTTGATGATACAATCCCTATAGAGTGGTCAAGCTACCAAGGCCCTAGGAATAATGACAGAAACCTTCAAGTGAGAGATTAATCTTTCTTGGTAATAGAAGCCCTTGTAAACCAATTAAGCTCTAAAATAGCCGTGTTTCTATAACTAGGAAGTTGTCTTGAATTCAAAATGGTAGAAAGAAGTAAAAAGGGGTAGGAATAGAAAAATATATCTGTAAGATGTCAGGTACCCTAGGGAATTCAAAATGTTCAAAACTGCTTCATTACTTAGGAATAATGGAAGGACATCAAAGCTGTGATTCCACAGATACAGGGAACCCCAGTGAGGAAATTCCCTCTAATGATGTAAATTGCACCTATTCTTCAACTTACTATCTAAACAAGAGTTGCCTGGAACACTCAAAGTAAAGTGCCTTGCCCAGCATCACACAGCCTGTATATGTCAGTAGTAGGACTGGAACCCAGGACTTCCTGATTCCAAGGCTAGCTCTCTAATCACCATCCCTTGTGGCTTTAGTATACATCTATATGTATGTACATGTATGTATATGTGTGTACATGTATTGCAACATAGATTACTTTCAAATATTATTTTATCTTTCTAAGAATTCTATACTATGTTTACATATATATGTTTATATCCATGTGTTTGTATGTATATGACTCATATATATGAGAAGCATTATGGCACATTTGTTCTTTTTGTGGTTCAGTCATGTCCAATTCATCATGACCCCATTTGGGGTTTTCTTGGCAAAGATACTGGAGAGGTTTGCCATTTCCTTCTACAGCTCATTTTACAGATGAGGAAACTCAGGAAACAACAGGGTGAAGTGACTTGCCCAGGGTCACACAGCTAGGAAGTATCTGAGGCTGGATTTGAACTCAAGAAAAGGAATCTTCCTGACTCCAGGCCTGGCACTCTATCCACTGTGCCACTTAGCTGCCCAATGTAGGCTATTGTTATACAACTATTCAGGTTAATTGATAATGCTTTCAATAATAACATTATTAGAGTTATGTAAGTCATTTCATATTATATCTCTGTTTTTTTATTATTCAGATGACGTGTGGTGTGACAGAAGGGTTTCGTCTAACACAGAGTGCTAGATCTGAAGTGACAGGATACACATTGGAATTCCAGCTCTGTCCCTCCCCTGGGGGACCTTGTCCAAGGCTTTTGGCTTTTTCTAGGCCTCAGTTTTCTCTTTTACAGAATGAGGCCACTGGAATAGGAGACCTCCAGAGTCCCTTGCAGTTCTCCAGCTGGGATTCCAGCTTTATTAGGGTGGGGGGAGAGCTCCTCCTTGCAGTCAGTCTCAGTGGAGAAGCAGGGACTTTTAAGTAGGGAATGAGTTGCATGAGGCTTAGAAAAATCAAATGATCTGCAGAGGCAGGATCTGAATCTAGGTCTTCACAGATACAAGTCATTGGCCACCCTATGCTACCCCTGCTGCTTTTTAGGAGAACGTGTAAAACCTTCCAAATAATTCTCATGTAACCAGATTATAAATTTGAGAGACCCTTGCAGAATGCCTTAAAACACCATCTTTTTATAGTTCCCTATACTACAGCAATGTCATCAAGGTCTTTATCAGTCCTTAAGATCTATTCTGCTCAGCAGAGACAGGCCCATGCTCTTCATATAGACATATGGCAATCCATCCTTGCCAGATGTATACTTTTCACTCAGATAATGGGACCAGACGAAACCCTTCAAATTTAGACCTTCTTTCTCATAGGTTCTTCTCTTGGGGGGTTGTACTTTCAGTAAGACTTACAGCAAACAAGGTTAGATGTCCAGTCCCTCTTTCTTCTAACTGAAAGTTAGATTCTCATCTCCTAACAAATTGCCTTTCCCTAAGGACAGCGTACTTCAGAACAAGCAGGAACACCATTTGAAACCCCATATCAGGACAAAAGTTGCTTCCCATTCTAACAGGCTGTGATTTTATGGTCAGAGCAGTTAAATGTTTGTGATGGTGTTGACCACTAATGGAGAGGAATGGAAAAGCTGTGGGATGGGCATGGATACTGCTCCTTGGAAAAATGAGGGGGTTAGATGGAGAGGATTTCTAAAATCTCTTCCAGCTCTAGAACTCTGTGAAAGGGAACCCACAGGTTGACAGAACTTCAATGCCAGTAATAGTTCATATTTATATAGCACTGTTAAGCTTAGCAAAGGAAGAAAACAAGCATTTATTAGGCACCTCCTCAGCCCCAGACACTGTTAAGTGCTTTAAAAATATTATGTTATTTGAGCCTATGCCGGAGTACTATAATTTCCATTTTACAGATAGTTAAAATGAAGGATCAGAAAGATTAAGGGAATTGCCCAGAGTCACAAAGTTAGTAAGTGTCTGAGGTAGAATTAAGAACCCAGATGTTCCTAATTCCAAGTCTAGAGTTCTCGAGAACTGAGTGCCTGTAATGTTATTAATGAGCAGTAGATAAATGATCCAGGAAATTGGCAATACTACATTCTGCACAGGCCAGAAACCCAATTCCAAAGCAAGTGAATTTATTTTAGTGTTACAACCTACCCTGCATGCGCACCTAAGGGCTCCCTTCACCTTATGCCATGTAGTTTCATTTATTCAGAATATCCTGAACTGTGGTTACTCTCAGGGGCCACCAATATTTTTTTTAATAGATGACCTTCCAGAGTGCCATGCCTATGTCTTTTTTAGCGATGCTGATTCATTCAGTTCAAGTAGAAGAGGAGGCTAATTGGTAGTAACATTTTAAAAAAATATAATTTATTTTGTTTTTTAAGTTTTACATATTTATATATGTGTTTTATATTTATACATAAATTTCAATTTATTTTAATAAGTACTTGGTGGTGTCCCTCAAATCATACTGAGCAGGCAGCCACCTAAGCTGCCTACGTGCAGAGTTAGCTGAGGCTGTTGTCTATATAAGATTTTCCTTCTGGTTTCCCTTGTAGTCGAAGTGGTGGGAAAGGGAGTGTGGACACCAAGGAGGCTGAGCCCACATCCCAGGTGGAGGCTGGCAAGAGGCTGGAAGAGCTGCGCCGCCGCAGGGGTGAGACAGAGAGCGAAGAGTTTGAGAAGCTAAAACAAAAGCAGCAGGAGGCCGCCTTAGAGCTTGAAGAGTTGAAAAAGAAGAGAGAAGAACGTAGGAAGGTTCTGGAGGAGGAGGAGCAGAGGAAGAAGCAAGAGGAGGCCGAGAGAAAAGTCAGAGAGGAGGTAATGATGGAGTGAGAGGAGTGGGCTGACTTAAAGCAGAGTGATCCCAGGCATCAGCCCAGGGAGTAGTTTCCTCTCCCACTCTCAGATACCTTAAAAGCCCACACCTCTCTCATTATTTCATCCATCAAAGAGCTTTACATATTTTTAAGGGTTGTTGTGTTTGTCCTTTGTTCTCAATGACAAGATGATGACATGACTTGCAGTTGACTTGGATTTGAGTGAGGCAGGGCTATGCAAGGTCACCAACATCACTTTCTTCTGAGCCATCTGAGTCCAGTGGCCTGATATTCATCAGGATGACTGGAGATGGCCCAGGATGCAATGTGTGACCCTGGCCCTTTCAGGCTAAAGTCTTATCACATTCTCACTTTGAGTGAGATACATCCATTCAATGAATAGGCTTCTTTAAGTAGTTGCTCAAGGGATGGCATCTTTAATAAAAAGAAAAATCAAATTGGGAGAAGACCCTCAGGGTTCCTGGGTAAAAGAGAAACAATTACTATTTAAATTTAAATACTAAATAAATACAAAACTGTTTTTAGCAAAACTTCAAAAAGGACATATAATCAGAAAGTTCAGAAGAATGTGAATTTTCCTTACTCCTTCTAAGAACAACTGTATGGCTGATCATGTAGATCTGTTGTTTCATTAAGTCTGAATGGAATAAATTTCTGTTCATTATAGAATTATATAGTAAGTTATTCAGACCCAAGTCTTTCTCGTTGCAATCCTGTGCTTTCTACTCCAAATATGTTATCTGTTCTGAACTTTGTTTAGACAGTACATGAGTTTATCAAGCTGCTCATGTTGGAATATTTTACAGTATATACCTGTATGTCCTATACCCCCTAATGCTGTGTAGATTATGAGATAACTGACAATTTTTAAAGGTAAAGAGCAATTGAACAGCTGGAAATTGATCAACCAGCTATGTGATTTCTAAAAAAACAATGGTCACAGATAAATTATCAAGTAACAGTTGGTAACTAAAACCCATAGTCCCAATGAATTGAAGAGTATGATAAGCAGTCTTTTCCTTAACTTAGGCTGCCCCCCAAATAAAAAGTCTATAGAGTTTCTTCCTTCTCTTCTCTTCTTATTTGCCCTTTTTTTCTTTCTTCCCTCCCTTCTCCTGCTCCCACTTTACTCCACCCCTTCTCCAACCATCAACTAGCCATAATTTGAATTAAAATATATTTTAAAGCATTTTGTTCTTTTTATTGAAGAAAGCTTTAACCCTTTATTTATCCTATCCTCAATCTTAAAACCAAGTAATTCAAACTTCTAATATTTTGTTACTCAAAGAAAACCTACAAACTTAATATTTTTTTTTGCTTATGTGGCCCTCCCTATGTTTGACATTTTCTTTTAATCATTTTAAATTTATTTATTTATTTTTAGTGTTCAACATTCACATCCATAAGATTTTGAGTTCTAAATTTTCTCCCTATCTCTCCCCTCCAAAATAGCATCCATTCTGATTACCATTTCCCCTAATCTGCCTCCCTTCTATCACACCCCTCCCTTCTCTTATCCCCATCCCCTCTATTTTCTTATAGGGCAAGGTAGATTTCTATACCCCATTGCCTGTATATCTTATTTCCCAGGTGCATGTAAAATATGTTTGACTTTTTCCCCACCAATTCAATGGTCGCAAAACTAAAAAATGTTGCCTATCCCTTTTAATGTCAATCTGGTGTCATCAACTAATACCTGACAGCATAAATCATGTAGTAAGGGCAGAGTCATCCAGGGTCAGAAGGGCCCCAAACCAATGCCTCCCTTTTATCTGTTTAGCAGGCCTTTTAAAATTACCTAACCAAAAGCATTTCACACTCTCCCAAAAGCCAACTGGCATGAAGAGCAATTCAGCTTTGAAATCTTGTGGGATCCTAAAAAATAGCCACTAGACCAATATTCTTGGCCTTAGGATTTTATTTTCCATTTTCCTAAGCCAAGATTGACTATTTGTGGGAAATGGGGCACTGTGGGACACAGGTTTACTGTTCACCCACCATAAAACATGGGCCAAAACATATAATGTCTTTATAACATAGTTCTCTTGGCAAGATGAGATTAATCATATGTACCACCTTCCCATGCCACAGAGGTATAATGAAGCTAATATAAAGACTATAGTAGCTCTTTAGGAAGGAAAGTAGCAAATCACAGTATGAAAGTTTATCCAACAACAAACAACCCATCTGTATTTTGTGAGCACACCTTATTTGTATACCTCCCATGAAAAAATGCAGTAATATATGTGCCCAAGAAGCTTACAGTCTAAGAATGCTGAAGAAACAAGACTAACACTGGAAATGAATAGCAAATGATACAAATCTAATCAGAGCTTAGTTATGTGATATAGGACACTGAGCTAAAAGCAATGAAATTTAATATAGTATGGTAAAAGTAAAGAACTAGTTGCTTGAGCATCAGGTGAGGGAAATGAACTGACTTGGCAACAGTTCGTTCATTTCAACAAACATCAGCATCTCTTGTGGTTAATGTTCTGTAGACGCAGAAGAAAAGCAGAGTGGTCTTTACCCTCAAGAAGCTTACATTATGCTGGCATCATACAACATATGCACAGATAAGTTAATACATAGTAATTAGGAGAGGGGAAGAGCTTTTATTAAAAGTGAAAGAATCAGAGAGAAGATCTGGGAGTTTTATTTGACCATAACCCTAATGACATCTATCTCTTACAGGGATATTTTGAGAATCAAAGGACATAGGATATATAGAGAGTGTTTATCAATCCTTTAAGAACTATATAAATGCTAGTTATTGTTACTACTACTACTAATGATGATAGAGTTAATATTGCCAATGAGATGCAAATACCAGGAAAGCTAATGTCATCTTAGGTGGCATTAGTAGAAATATGATGTCCAGGTCTTGGGAATAGTGGTCTCGTGGTCCTTTATGTTAACCTGACCACATCTGGTGAATTATGTGCAATTATAAACACCATGTTTTAAGGCTGATGTTCATAAATTCCTCCCAAATCCAAGAGAGAATGATAAAAATCCCAGGACTAGACTTGTGTCTAAGATTCCCAGGACTAGACTTGTGCTTCTGAGTCTAGAAACCAATCCAAAGGAACTGGAGGTGGAGACATATGAGAAATACCTTCAAATGGTTAAAGAATTGTCATGTTCTTAATTGCTGTAGAAGGAAGAAATAAGACTAATATGAAAACACAGTGACCTTGGAGATTGGAGAGGTGAGTTAGCATCTTTACTGAAATAATCATAAGTAAGCTGTGTGACCTTAGGCAAGTCATTCAAATTCTGTAGGCTCCAATGTCCTCATCTATAAAATGAGGATACCAATTCTCAAATAATCTGCCCCTAAAGTCACTTTGCGAAAGCACTTTAAAGCACTAACAGTTATATTATTGATATGTAAAGAGGTAGTATTGAGTTCAGCATAAAGAAAAATCTTCTAAAAATTAATGCCATTTTTGAAAGAGACTAGATAATGACCTACCAGGAATTCTGCAGAAGGATGGGAAATGAGACTAGGTGACCTCTAGGTACCTTTATCACTAGGATTCTTTGCTACTAGAAGTAATACAAAAACCCAGAGGAAAAGAAGATAGTTAGGCCCAAAGTATATAAAGAAAAAGACAATGGAGGAATTAGGTCATTTGTTTTTTGGTAGAGACAATCAGAGTTAAGCCACTTGTCCAGGGTCACACAGCTAGTAAGTGAGGTTGGATTTGAACTCAGGTTCTACTGGCTCCAGGGCCAGTGCTCTATCCGCTGAGTTACCTAGCTCCCCCAAATTGAGTCATTTTTTATTACAAATTTAATTACTAGCATCAAAAGCCATCAACTAAGATACAAATCAAGGGATAAAATCTTCTCCCAAATCCTATGTCTTTAACAAGACAACACTAAGCAAATTAGCAAAATAGAAATAAAGAAATGTTTCTTCGGATTAAGCCTTGAGAAATTTCGATAGGTTGAGGAGAAAAGGGAGGACAATCTCGGCAATAGAGAAAATGAAGAAAGTCAGAAAGGCAATCGTTGGTGGGAATTTAAATATTTCTAAAATTCTCAATTTATAGTAGGTTTTACATATGAAACATGGTTTTTTTTTATAATAACCATGTCAATCAAAAAATCTTCTTTTGATAAATGAATTGATAACTTTGAGCAGTTTAGATACTATAATTCTGAAGTCACAGGAGTGAGGGCAGTCTGGACCTGTGGTTTCCATGAGGAAACGCCTTCTACCAATGCCAAACAACAGCCTGCACTGTGTAGCCTTCAGTGCCTAGAGCACTGAAAAGTTAAGTGACTTCCTATAACACACAGCAAGTATGTTATAAGTAAAATCTGAACCCTGGCATTCCTGGACTCCCAAGCAGATCCTCTATCCAATATACCATGTTGTCTCCTATTTAAAAATATTATAAAAAGGAAAAGATCTTACATTTGAATAGCAATTTACAAATCACATTTATATACCCTGCCTCATTTTATCTTTACAACAACCTTGTAAAATAGGCAAGACCAGGTGTTACCTCCATTTTATAGATAACAATTAAGGATCAATTACAGTTACAGGAATAAGCCCAGGCCATATATAATTAGTCAAGGCCAGAGCTGGGACTAGAACCCAAGTTTTCAACTTCTCCTTTTACCTTGAAATTATTGCATTTTTATATGTTGCTTCTTTCTAGGAGGAAAAGAGGCGACTGAAGGAAGAGATTGAAAGACGAAGGGCAGAGGCTGCTGAGAAACGCCAGAAAATACCAGAAGATGGACTGTCAGATGACAAGAAACCATTTAAGTGTTTCACTCCTAAAGGCTCATCTCTCAAGGTAGCTTTTCTACTACAAGAAACTTCATCTTTTTTATTTCGGTCTATGGATTGTCCAAGTCTTCTGTTCCTTTTCCTACCTTTCAGTAATCACCCTGTAGCTATTTCATAGTTTGTAAATGTCTTTATCAAATGAAGGACAGTGAAAAAGAAAATGGTAACATTAAAATCTGTTACATATTTGTAGGTTAGGTATAAGCTGAAATGGGTCCTGGAGATTACGGTTTTTACTGCTCCGTGTCATCCTTGTTCCTCAAGATGAGGCCTTTGGAAGAAGTGGATAAGGCAGACACGAACATATAAATATAATTCATCTGTCTTTGGGCCTTGCTGCCTCTCCATTGCATTGCAATGCTAAGAAATGCTACAGGTAGAATTTTAAGACTGTGGCCATGGAGGGGATTTATAATGGCATCTGGAGAAAGCATCTTCCTCCAGGATCAAACTGGTCCTACCACTGCATTCACTCCACACAGCGCCTGATTTTTCATTCCTAAAGAGAGAGCTTCTCCTTAGTATTGAAGTTGCAATATCCACCAGAATTGGAAAAACAAGAGCCGCATCTAACGTGAACCCCTTGAAAAGAAAATAGGCCATCTGTTCTGCTCTTTGCCAGTTTCATTGGCAGAAGGAAATAGTGTCATTTAGTGAGAGAAGGAAAGAGAGCCGATGGAATTTTGGGAAAGTAGGAAGAGGAGCTCACAGTCACTCCACTCATGGAAGCAGTGACTCATTCTTATAGACAGTTATCAAAGGGAAACAGGAAGTGAAATTAACGGACTAGAATTCAAATCCTGACTCTTGTTTTCTTTCTGTATAACATTTCTCCGGGCCTCATCTGTAGAAAGAGAATGTTGGAGAAGATGACCTTTAAGGACCTTGCTTGTTCTGAATCTGTAAACCTATGATTAATATCTATTGAGTACCCAGAACAGAACTTTGCCCACAGTTGGTACTGAAAAAATAAATATGTAATTCAATAAACATTTATTGATGAATAAGTCCATAGAGATTAGAACCTTTACTTTGTTTCCTTTACATCCTCACTCTGATGATTGGGAAGTTTCCATTTTAGCAAGTGAAATTTGCATCTTTACACTTTTCACATATTATTCCTAGCTTGATCTTTGGAGTCATGTGAACAAATCTGCTTCCTCTTCTATGTGATGGTACTTCAGATATTTAAAGATAACTATCATTTTACTGAGATATGTGTATCTGCGTATACTGAAGTCCTCTGCAGGGACACTGTACTAATGGGATCCAAAAAATGGCTATGGGATAAATAAAGACATAAAAGTCTCAGTTACCCTCAATGTCCCCATTGTATTTAAAATCCAGGAATAGGCTTTGTAAAGTGTAGTGCTATAAAAATAAATATAAGATGGTATAGTAAAACAGGTATTATAATATGCATGTGCCTAGCACTGTGAGGAACCCCAAAGAATTATAAAGTCTGGTCCCTGCCTCCAAGGAACTTGTGATCTAGTTAAAGAAAGAAGATGAATCTGTGAAAAAACGATTAGAGAACAATATAAGGTACTATATAGAGACAGAATAGTATAATGGTTTTGAATCAGGAAGACCTAGATTCAAGTCCTGTCGCTGAAAGGTACTGTCAGTATGACCCTGGGCGATGCATTTATTCTCTCAATGCCCCTGGCAACTCTTCAAGACTTCTAATTGCAGAATAGTGATCTCTCTGCATTGGTGGAAGGAGCTTCTTCCCTGGAAATTCCTTGTACTAATGAAATCAGAGTAGACCCCCCCAAAAAATCCATTATAGTAATATAACATAATTTGTACAAGCCCAGGGTATGATGGTACATGTCCAACCATCTTTCTGGAGGGTAGTGGTGGGGGATGGAGAAGGGAGGAAGCATATACAGCACTCTTTAAAATTTAATCTGCATTCTTCATATTTTCTCCATTACTTTCTTAAGTCTAGACAATCAACAAAGCAACACATCAAGCCATGATTTGTAGCATTTGTTGATTTGCAAAATGTAAATGCTCACACTGGGGGAAAAAAAAGAGATAGTTCAAACTGGCTCCAGCTTGATCCAGTTCCTGGATTGAGTACTTTTTAATCACTGGACATACAAATTTTTCCCAATTTTTTTCTACTAAAAATAAAACACCTCTGAAGATTTTTCCTTTTTGTGATATCTTTCAGGTGATCTTAGCAATTAATCACTGTCAAAAGATAGAATCAGTTTTGTATAGTTTTGTATTGTTCACTTTAAAAAAATCTATCCTAAATCCTATCAACAGTCTTAAGTATTTTTTCTCATCAAGAGTTGAATGGTGGTAGGAACAAGAAATATGTTTTAAGTATGAAGGAAATGGCAACAAATATTAATTGCATTTACTTTTTCTATTTCTAGATAGAAGAACGGGCAGAATTTTTGAATAAATCCGTCCAGAAGAGGTATACATATATGTATATATTTCATTGTTTATCTGAGAGCATTGACTCCCATATGGATACTGTAAGACTGTCTCCTCTCTTTTTTTAAGCAGTGGTGCCAAGTTAAGTCACCCTACAGCAGTTGTCTCCAAGATTGACAGCAGACTGGAACAATATACCAGTGCAATCGAGGTAACTATTGTCCTAAATTATTTTTTTTGTTCATCCAACAAATTCAGCGATCGTCCTACTGGTGTGAAAACAAAAACATGGGGTAAATGGAAAAACACTTGTTGGGAGGCTCAATAGAAGCAGTGTTAACTTCTAATATCCAGTTAATGATTTAGTTATTGAAAAGGTTTTTACTCTTATTTTTGGATATGGCAGAGAAAGCCCATCTGAAGTAGTGAAAAGCACAAACTACAGAATAATTTTAAGTAAATATAGCTTTGTTTCTTTCTATTTGAGTTGATTTTAGGTAGTAGTTAGCCCCTCAAAAAATTATAATTGTGGATTTATGTATGGAGGAGAACCCAGAGGACATTTAGTTCAAACTGTACCCCAATTATGAGTTTTATCTATAACAGCCCCAACAAATGGTTTCTAGATGTTACTTGAACAAATACTACTCTATATGTGAAGTACTCTATACCCTGAGAGAGACCATTCCAATTCTGGATAATCTTTTGAAAATTTTTCTTACTTATGATTGTAGTTTTCTATAAATATTCACCACTATATCTTTCACTATTGGTTCTAGTTCTGCCCTCTATTGTAAAGCAAAGTTTAATTCTTTTTTACATGAAAAACGTTTTAGACATTTGAAGACAGCAATTATACATTCATTAGTCTTCTGACTAAACATTCTCAGTTCTTTCGATTCTTTCTCCACTACCCTGCTTACCAGTCTCTCACCATCATGATCCCACCCTCTTCTACTCATACTCGAATTTGTTAGTTTCCCTTCAAAAATGTGTAATCCAAAGCTGAACATAATGCTACATCTGTGGTCTGACCAGAAATACATGTATTCATATGAATCTAATACCTCTCTTACTCTGGACATTTTATTTTTTAATGAATGGCTAAGATTCCTTTTCTGATTAGCACTATGCTTATATACTCAGTGAATATCCTTAGGTCCTTATCATCATTGCCATCATCTTCATATTATTAGCATTTATAGTAATAGTAATTCACGATAGTAATTCACATTCACATTACACTAACATTTTGAGAGCTATAAACTATTTTTCACAACAACCCTTTGTGGTAGCTTATTTATTTTCATTTAATTATTCCAGTTTCAAAACTGAAGAAACTGTGGCTCATAGAAAAATGTTAATTGGCCCATTTTCCTCCTTAGCCAAATTTTAACCTAGATCTCTTGATTCCCAAATCTAGTCCTCTTTCCTGAACACACCATATTGTAGCCTCCTGCAATTGTATTCATACTTAGTTTGCCTAATAAAACCTTTGTTCATATGTATTTAGTGACAAAAGTGTTCAATTGTAACAAAGTAATTTATGCCTAATGTCCATAACAATTTTAATTACCCCAAATTCAAAATTCCTATGATTGTAGGCTTCTTATGGTCAAAGATCACTTCTGAGGTTTTCATGTCCCTTAGGTACCTTAAAATGGCAAGGCAGCAGGGCTTAGAGTCAGGGAGGCATAGATTCAAGTCATATCCCTGATACATGTTGGTTACATGATCTTGATTAAGCAAATTAATCTTTCCATGTCCTAGGCAACTCTTTAAGACAACAAATTGCAGTGTGCAGTAGAAGGAATTTCCTAACCAAAAGTTCACTGACATGAAATGAAATCATAGGTCTGGTCCCACCAAAGAAGTACCTAACTTAACAGTGGAGTCCTAATTATTGAATTTACTTATGTAATTCTTCTCTCCCTCCTCTCTTTTAGGAGACATTTTACTGAAAAAAATAAAGGGAAAATTCTACTCATGAAATACATTCCTGCCAACTGGAAACTGTTGACAGAATAAATCAATGAATGTGATTCCATGCAGTCAAGAATATAATTTTAAAATTTATCTCATATACTTTTTCACAACTGGTGAAAGGAGTCTTTTTGTGGTAAAACCGCATTCTGAGGGAATGTATTGCCCAGACTAAACCAGCGCCATCCACATAGGAAATGGAGTCCCCAGTGGTATATGGGCTAGATCAAATTATATCTCAGGATGAAGGAATTTTAAAACAATTACTTTTAGAGAGAAGATAACCTAGCTGTAAATTTCAGGAAGTCAACTTATGCACACTAAACTCAAATAATTCTCCCTCATCAGGGTACAAAGACTTCGAAACCAACTAAGCCAGCAGCCTCAGATTTACCAGTTCCTGCTGAAGGAGTCCGTAACATCAAGAGCATGTGGGAGAAAGGAAATGTGTTCACCTCTCCAACTGGGACAGGCACACCAAACAAAGTGAGTTTGATCAGTTGTGTGCCTTGCTTCATTTTTCAGGATTAATCATTGCACCAGTCATAGTACCAGCAGGAGAGAGAAAGAATTCTCATGAATGAATTCCTTTAAAAAGTTTTTTTTTTCACAATGACCAAACTCCAAGGATGCGTTTACCAGGATAGACTATGTGATGCATATTGACTATAACACTTTAAATTACACTTCCAGGTTTGGCAGTCTGTCTCTACAGGGGAAAAAAATCAAGATAATATAAATGCAATAGAACAGTTTGTAGCATTCAAGACCTAGTATGTGATATATTTGTATGAAAAGATAAACATTGTATGATTGGGATACAGTCATGGAATCAGAGAGCTGAAAGAAACCTTTGAGGTTATCTAGTTCAATGATATTTTATAGATGAAGACACTGAAGCTGAGAGATTGTTGTTTCTGGCTCTTCATGATCTCATTTGGGGTTTTCTTGGCAAAGATACTGGAGTGTTTGCCATTTCCTTTTCCAGTTCATTTTACAGAAGAGGAAACTGAAGCAAACAAGGTTAAGTGACTTGCCCAGGGTCACACAGCTAGTAAGTGTCTGAGGTCAGATTTGAACGAAGGAAGATGAGTCTTCCTGATTCTAAGCTTGGCCCTCTATACACTGTACCACCTATGAAGTGATGCCCACTAATTAGTGACTGAGAGATTTGAACTGTACTGGTGAGCTACTAGGTTCACCAAGAATAGGGCACTGGACCTGAAGTTAAGAACACCCAAGTTCAAATGTAGCCTCGGGTACTTATTGGCCACGTGACCCCATGAACCTCTCAGAGACAGTTGCCTTCTCTGTAAAATGGAAATAGTAGTAATAGCACCTATCTCCCAGGTTATCGTGAAGAGAAAATGAGATAATACGTGTAAAGCACTTTGCCAACCTTTAAGTGCTGTGGAAATGTTGCTGTTATCCACATCCTTAAGTCCTGCCTGTGCCCTCTCCATTATACCAGATTAGGACTTTTAAAAAATTGACACTACTCTGACAAATTATTCAGTTATAATGAAGATAGAGTATGTTTCTAATCAAGCCTGGGACACCTTGCTGCTTAGTCATGACTGCAGATTGGTGGAGAAAATGCCCAGATCTCACCAAAAAGGAAATTCTCTAAAGTCTCTGGAAGGCAAGCAGGAAATCAGGGACATGTCAAGGACCCAGTTTCTCCTACATGTTTTCAGCAGCCAGTGTGTGTGTGTCTCTCTCTGTGTCTCTGTGTCTCTTCTCTCTTTCTGTCTCTTTGTCTCTGTCTCTCTTTCTGTCTCCCTCTCCTTCTTTCCTCCCACCTCCCTTAATGGGTGTAGACTAAGTCTGGAAGAGAGTCTGGAACCGCACGTGACTCCTGAAAAAAGAATGTTTCTCTTCTCCAAGACCTTCCCACTAACCCCCAGCTAAGCAGCCACACGCAGAATACTCCATACTTAGAAACCAAGGTTATGTCCATTTTAAGTATCTTACACACTGTTTGCTTAACCGTCTCTCACAGGAAACAGCTGGCTTGAAAGTGGGGGTTTCCAGCCGCATCAGCGAATGGCTAACTAAAACTCCAGAAGGCAACAAGTCACCTGCTCCTAAACCTTCTGTAAGTGTAGTTTACCAGTTTCGTGAATTTCTTTACACTTTCTCTTTTTCAAGCAGAAGGCTAGAGGAAAAGAAGACAATTTAATTTGATAGGGGAAAGAACAAAGTGATTCTGTTTTCTTCTAATAGATTATCAGATACCAGAGGACCTCAGCTACAGGTCATTACATATTTCAGGAGATTTTTAGAATTTAGAACTGGAAAGGACCTTAGTGTACTATTCCCTTGAGAAGGAAACTGAGGCCCAGAGAGATGGCATGCCTTACTCAAGATCACACAGCCAGTATGACCCTGAGCAAGTCACTTAGCCTCAGCTTGCCTCAGTTTCCTTACCTTTAAAATGGAAATAATAATTGTGCCTACCACCCAAGAATCAAATGAAATAATTGCAAAGTTTAGCATCTTGTTGGAAAGAATAATTAGTCAAAGGAAGAGGCTAACATTTAGCTCCTGTCCTTTACAACAGCCACAGGCCACCTGTCTGCCCTGCCCCTGCTCTCTCCACTTTGTCCAGCTCTCCTCATTACACTGTATTGCCCTCTGCAGAGAGCTCTAAGTGACAAAGTGACCTAGGCTAGAGAGAGGGAAGAAGGAAAGCTCTTCCTACCTCCTACCCAATTGTCTTGAGGGTTCATTTGAACCTGGAGCAAAAAATTTCCATGTAATCTATGGGTTAGGAGCTCTTTTGAATTCTTGAGCAAGCATACTAAAGAGGGCTGTAGTTCAGAGATGTGAAAGGAAAGGCATTGAAGCAAGAAATCATGTCTTCAAAGTATTATTGAGACACCTTTGTCAGCTACTCCAATCTCATTCCTACTGTCATATGAGAAATAATTATATAGAAAATCCAGGCATAGCTATCTAAAATCTATAATCAACGAACATTTATTAGTCACCTGATATGGGTCAGGCTCTGATCAAGGTTCTAAGTATAGAAATACAAAAGTGAGATATTCCCTGATCACAGAGTTTACATTCTACCCTAAATAAAGCAGGATGGATGAGTGGTGGCCAGAGAAGTAAGTTTCAGTCTCAGGAATTATGCATAGTCCTGTACAGGACAGTGGGACATACTCTTAGTACATGGTACATAGTGCCATACCCTTGCCAGTAGCAATGTTAATATGATTTGATTATTGGTCCCTGAATAAGAGATAAAAGAAAAACAGGGTGTTGTGGGATGAAAATGAATACACAAAAGCAGCTGGGGAAATGACAAGATACTCACTCTGAGTAGACCCTAATTTTCCGGTGCATGGCTAGGTGAGATTAAATTGGGACAGGCTAGATAGAGGGCTGAGGCAAGGGCTGACTCAACCTCTAATACTAGCAGGTCTTCCTCAGAACTAGCCCTAAAAATAAATGCATTAACTCCCCTTGGGAAGTGGTGGGGAAGTCAGGGCTCTGAAATTCCACATAGTTATTCCCAGTGAAAGGAAATAGGCAGTGTCAGGACAGATGCAAGATGTCTGTGTTGGCTAGTCCTGGTGCCCTGCTGATGACTGGATGGGATCATACTAGAAACACCTGTCTGGTTTATCTGAAGTAAGAATCTGAACTGATAGGGTTTCTGGTAGGATATGGTTTCCTCTGTGCCCAAGATAGCATGTTTTAGCACCTTCCCAGATGGGATGGGAAGAAAGTTTTCTTTATATATAGTCTTCTGTTGCCTCATCAAAGCATGAGGGTAACCCTGGGTTCTTGAGGACTATGCCAGCAAGGCACAGGTTCTGACAAGTCCTATCGAACTAAAAAATCTTTGAGTATATACCCAGAAACTCAGTCTGAACATTGGTCAATGTCTGAGAAATCTCATTGCCGCTTAGAAAAGCTGGCCATCTACTAGTGATGACATTTTGAGTCATAGCCAGTAAGCCTTAGAAAGGTTACCATTTATATTACTGAAATGAGTATTCATCCCAGTAAAATCATAGACTCTTAAAGTATTAATTTTTTTACTCAAAAGCATAGCCTAGGATGATCTAATCATGCCTCAGCACATTACACCTATAAATGTTTACTCTTCTGTATTATTAATTAGTATCAAATTGATAAGCTGGTCATCTATCTTGATAAGTAAAGATAGGTCAAAACCAGTTGCTCCCTTGTATGGAATATCTTGTCAGAATATAAAATGATATTTGCATCCCCAACAGAGAACCACTCCAAGTGGCCATGGTAACTAACATTTGTGACTTCATTGGTTTGAGAATTCTTTGCACAAATCGAGTTCACAACACTTCTTTATCTCAGTTCATAAGTGATTTCCCCATGTTCAAAGGATCACAGATTTAGAATTGAAAGGGACCTAAAAGATTATCTAGTCTAAACCTTCCTCATTTTGTAGATAACAAAGCAAAAGTCTAGAGAAGTTGTAATTTGCTCAAGCTTCTGCATGTATTAGTGGTAAATTTGAATCCAGGCCCTCTAAACTAAAACCAAAAGCTCTAAATCAAGTATTCTTTCCTTTATACTGTAACATAGCTAGTGCCAGAGCCTCAATCTGAACTCAGGTCTTCCTTATTTCTAGTCCAACACCATACCTCTCCCAATCAAAAGCCAGAAGAAATCAGTTGACAAAGCAATAATAAAGTTTCTGCCTAAAAATCATTTCCTGATAAACAGAAGATTGTCTCCTTCCCTTCCTAGTCACAGTTGATTAGTTAGACCTGTTATTGAACAAGCTGAACAAGTAGAGGTAGACATGGCCACTTTTTTTATTCTTCAGTGTCCTTTCCTTCCTTGAGACTATGTCCCAGTTTCTGTGGAGTTGTTACTGTACCTTAACTCACACTGACTTCTTTATTTTTAAATTCAATTTTATTTTTAATTGTCAAACATTTATTTTTTCCCCTCACATCTTCAGGGGTCAGACAGTAGGATCATCCCTAGTGAACAGGAGACACTGATAGGTGAATTTCAATCCTAGGACCAAGGTGATTGGTTCCCTGATCTCTTTTAATGCTTCCTCCTACATGGGTATGCCTTCAGAGGCATGTGTTTCCAGGAATTCTGATAAGGACAAGGATAATGCTAAATTTTTAGAGAGATTATAATACTCCAATTGATGCCCATCCAATAATAGTTCAATTAGTAAGAAAAAAAGAAACAACGGGATTAAAGAGCCTACTGCTAAAAAATTATCTGATAAGAATATGACAATTTCCTTCATGAAAACATACAATACAATCCAACGAATATTTATTAAGGGACTACTATATGCAAAGTACTGTGGTAGGTACTAGGAATGCAAAAAAAAAAAAAAAGTCCAGCGTCTGTCCTCCAGGAGCTTCTATTCTGTTGGAAAGCTAAAATATAGAGACAGATTGCTATATCTTCGAAGAGAGAAAGAGAGAGACAGAGAGAGACAATGAGAACTAAGCAAAGGGGAGCAGGAAAGGGTTCCCATGGAAGGTATAAGATCCTTGCAGGCAGGGACTGTCTCACTTTTGTATTTGTATTTCTAGTGCCTTAGCACAGTATTTGACACATAGTAAGTGCCTAACTAAATGTTTGTTGATTAATTGAGGTGATCCATTGGCTAAGCTTTGGAAAAAGTCAGAGATTCCAAGACAAAAAAAGAACACAACAAAACTACCCTGCTCTAGATACAATATGTTAATGCCAGCCTTTGATCTAGTAAGAATTAAAAGTTTTCTAAAAGATTTTGCTCAACATCTGTCATTATTGGTTCTCCCTCCAAAAACAAAAAAGTGTAAAATCTTTCCAGACCTGAATTAGTGCCTACTTGATTCCCCATTTGGGTGTTTCTCTTACTGCTTGTGAATAGAATGTATACAATGTCATTTAGTTTTGCAAATGGAATTCCATTCTAAATATATCTGCTTTGGTTGTCTTGTTTCTTCTTTATGTCTCAAATTCTCATTAGAAGACAAATCAAACACTAACCCATCTCTTTTTTGTTTAAAAAAAAAATCAACAAACTCTGTCAGCTGACTCCTCTTCCTCTTCACTCTTTGATCTCTGCTTGATTGGAAAACCTGCTTCTGATGTCTTCATTTCTCCTTCTGCTCTTCAGGAATGAGTCTTTCTTTAAAAATGTAAAGCCAGGTCAGGTAAATCCATTTACATTTCCACTTTGACTTAAAAATACCAACTCTTTCTGTGCTTTAGACAATGTTATCCGGTAACATGATGAGCAAATTGCCAAAATGTTACCATTGCCTTCCTTTGCCCTATCCCTTCTCAGACTTAAAATATACATATTAACAACCTGTACTGAGAATGCAAGCTGAAAATAACAAGATTCTGTTGAGTGAAAGACTTACAAAAAGTATTTAAGGACACAAAAACATTGGTATGAAAGACAAGCCTTCGATGAATCACCCAAGCTTAAAGCAAGCCACTTTCCAAACCTAGTATCAACATGTCATTTAGTCTAATTTCCAAAACTCTAAAGACGCCTTCAGGACAACTTGGCAACAATTACCTTGTCAGATTGGCAAAGGGTCTGGGGAAACTCTTTCAGAAACAATTTGTACTCATTGCTTGATGCTGCCAAATTAAATAGTTGTAGCTCTTTCTTGGATATCAGGGAAATGTGTGGTTACTAAAATTCAAAAACCCATTGAGATCCTTAGCCAGGTCTAACCTGCCTAGAATAGTGACATGTGAAGCCAGTGAATCCTAGAAAAACATTGCATGGTAATAACATTTATTTCCTCTCAAGTCTACTTACTCATAGTGACCCAGAAGTGATGTCAGTTCTTGAAGGCTGTATTAGTAAGACTATAACTTGGGCAGATCTTAACTAAGCCAAATGGTTTCAAGTAAAGATCCAGAGATGGGTTGTGTTTCTAGTGACCAAAGTTCAGCCTGCTAAAATTTGGAAAAACTCATCACTGAAATGTTTGACTTCCAGCAACTCAGGAGGATCACCTACAAAGGCATAGGGTCACGTATCACTGGTTTTGAGTTGAAAAGTGTCTACCAGATAGAACCTACCTCTAACTAGTGGATAGTCAGAGCCAAACAGAACAGGCTAGAGACAGGAGAGTCAGGAATCAAGCAGAAGTTTAATTTCAAAGTGAGGGAAATGGTTTGCAAGCAAGGATACATGTGCCAGAGCCCCATCCCTAGTAAGGGGAGATCTCAATATTTATACCAATGACTACACAGTAAGCTGTACCCCTGCAATGAAGAGTAACAGCAATGATGAGATGAGTTTGATTCTTAGCTGGTCTTCATGACCGAAACTGTACAGTGCTTGGGAACACTTGGTCAGAGCAATAAAATAATTATGTGGGATCATTCAGAGGTTGAGCACAAAGGATTGTTGTTATGCCAAGCTCAGGGCACAGTTTGCTTGCTGGGTCTTAGCTCTGGAAAATAGGATGTCTCCTAATATCTTGACAAAAGAGATCTCCGAGTTCATTTTTCAGATGAGGAAACCACAACTCAGAGAGTTTAATCCACTTGCCCAAGATTACACTGGCAACTTCTGAATTGTTGGAGGAAACATCTAAACCAATAAAATCAATGACCCATGAATTTTTGAAGTAACATATTGATTTGACCTGGTACTAAGGAATGGAATTGACTCTTTAGAGCTCTCATTGCTGCATAAGAAGGGCTTGTCAAGATAGACATCATGGTTTCACTAAAGTGAATAGTTTCTGTAAAAGTTCTTTCTTACCAAGAATCATTTAGGTAGGCTCTGAGAAGAAAAACAAATTTGTGTTTAGCACAAATTTTGTGCTATTTTTCACAGCAAAATTCACACTTAGTTCAATATATACCAGGTTATTATAACTATAAAATTTGTTGTTCTTCTTCCTAAAGTCTATTGGATTCTTATATCTATAGTAAATTCTCAATTATCCATATGTGGATTATCCAACCTTGTGTATTTTCCATAGCAAATGTGTGTTCATAGACCCTCTTCTACATGCCATCTAGTATATCTTTAGTTTATCTTCCTGTTCTTCCTGTTTTGACTTTTGCTCTTTGCCCATTTAGGGGTTATAAACTGCTTTTAATATTGGTTTAAGGAAAACTCAAGTCTTTTAGAAGGAAAATGCATGCTAAATATATATATATATATATATATAGTTAAACTATACCATGTTTTATTCCATAAACACAGATCATGAAAAGTTAATTGAGTTATTTAATTTCTTCTTATATCCCCATATTATATGTCTGCCTCAGACAAACTGAGGCAGACCATTTAAGCAACTTCCCAAAGTCATACAGGGAATCAGTGATCAGGCCAGGATTATAACTCAGGTGTTCTGATGTCTCTCCTAGTACTTTATCTGAAAGACAAAGGCCACATCCATATGATGGGAAAACAAAAAACAAAGCACTTGGAAATGGTCAGTGTAATGTTTTGGGATGGGTCAATGGTCAGTTTGGATTTTTAGCACAAACTATTCAGTAAATATCCATTTCATACCACTGAAAAAGCTAAATCAACTGAAAAATACCGAATTCAGAGATGAGGTATAGACATGGTCAAAGTATAAACTTTTGTCTAACCTGCTTCCTTTGTTTTTAACAGGACTTAAGGCCAGGTGATGTATCAGGCAAGCGCAATCTCTGGGAAAAGCAATCTGTGGATAAGGTCACTTCACCTGCTAAGGTAATTTCTTGTGTAATCACTCATGGAAAAGCTTGCATTTCATGATCAGTTTTGGTTTTTTTCTGAATGCCAGGATCAGACTACATAGAGAAATAGAAAAACAGGCAGAAGAATTAACAGGCTTTTATGAACAACCATTCTTTGCTGTTAGCAAAATCATTGCCAGACTGGTTGCCTGCAGTTTTTCCTAAGGCAAAGAATTAATTTTGAAACATGAACCTAAAATAAAGTATTTGGATGCCATAGGTACTGTGAGTAATTCGGAGTTACCTAACAAGTCTTACCCCTGTGGTAGTTCTAAAGTTACAAAAAGATGAACCCTCAAACCCAATGACTAGAATGAAGGTTTATTTCTTACGGTGTGTTGTTCTTTGAACCAAAACATGTCCCTATTTTGCAGATAGGAACCCTGGACTATATTTTAGGGGCTCTCAGATTGCAGAAAGAGTTCCTTGGAATATAGTAAGAATATATTAAGCACCCTTCTCTCCTACTGTGTGCTAATTCAACTTCTAACTGTCAGTCCAGCTATTTGTGTTATAATATAGTCCAATAGAGGGGAAAGTAGGGGGGAAAAAATTACAAACCAATGGTTTAAGTCAAAAACTTCAAAAGAAAAAGTCCTAGATCTAGAGTCAAAGACCTGAGTTCAAAACCTGGGTTTACCTCTTAGTGCCTTAGACAAGTCACTGACACTTTTTAAGTCTCAATTTCCTTATTTGGAAAATGAGGAGGTTGGAAGAGATGACTTCTAAGGTCCATTCTAACTCTGAATCTGTATTTCCTGGGGGATGGGGATTAAGAGCACTCTATAGGCCATTCCTTCCAAAAGCTGCTATTATGAGGTGGCCTGGTATATTCCATCTACAAAAGTGTAATTGGGCACATCTGGGAGAGAACTTTTATCCAAGAAGTAGAGCAAATAAATGGTCAGGAAATAATGGGACAGTAGCAGAATGGGCTTTCACCAGCTATCTCCCAGTTTCTCTGCCTTTCTATAATAATGCTATAAATCAACTTGTTCCAGATTGGCCTCCTTATGCATATAGGCAATTTCATTCCCACTTCAGATGTCATCCTATCATTCCTTCTTAAAAACTTGTCCGTTATCACTATTTCCTCTTTCAACTTCACTTACTGCAAATTCCAAATGTTTAACAACCAACAATAATCAACCACGATTAGCTGATGGGCAGCTGAAATCAAGAAGTACTACTGGTACTTGGGTGGAGTGATTAGGGCCTTAGGAGTGGGGCTTTAGACTAAAAGGTAGGAGTAAGGATTGAAAGGGAGATTGGAGGACACCCAAACCAAACTCAACCATTTTAAGAACAGCTCAAAAACATCTCTTATACCACCATCAGCACCAATACTGCCAACTATAGTTCTAGAGAAAGGTTTTGGCATTGAGTGCCATCAGGGCAATAGACATGAGGAAAGGAAGAAAAGAAGAAGAAAATAAAATAGAATTTAAAAAGAACTGATAAACAATAAGGATCCCCACCCCCCAAAAAAAGAGGAACACAGATGTAGAAGGAAGGTCCACCAACAATTATTAACAATTATTTGAGGTACCAGTCAATGGCACCAAAGTCATAAACTGTACACCCTCCATCTATAAATTTATTTTCTTGTTGAGAATTAACACCTAGGTTTAAGCCTGTGGTTCACCATTTTAAAGGTCTTTTCTCTTAGCAGGTTTGAGACAGATGGAGAAAGAACACTAGGTACCTGCTCAAGGCGCTGGACCAGCTCAACTCAAAAGTGCTCAATTGTTCTGTTTTATATTTATGTTGATTTACTAAAATGTGGGTTCTTTTTTTTTTTTGGTTTATTTTGCATTATCCCAGTTAAACCCATGTATATTAGCACTGTATTTAATAATCACATTCTAGAGACATTCAAGGTAAAAGTACTGCCTTTGCACAGGAGCCTATTTCTAAAGAAACCCATGCTGTGAAATATAGACTTTTCTACTGAGAGTCATAACTCTATGTCTGAACAGTGATTTTAGCTGCATCAGAAGTCAACCAAAATATATTCAAGTTGAAAAATGCCTAAGGAATGTGTGCAGTATCCATAGAAAAATAAACAGTTGCTACTTTTGGAATACAGAAGTCATTGTTTCTGCACTTTAGAATAAGGCATGGAAGAAATAATTTTAGTTGACAATTGTAATATTTTCTGTAAGTTGCCCATGTCAGATTTGAGATACTGCAGCATTAATTTGTCTTTTTTTTGTTTGTTTTATACTTTTAAAGTATCACTTTTTCCATTCTAGTTAAGTTAATATCTAAGTTGGATTATCATGTTAGCTGACAGTGGTACTAAGTTCTTAAGGTTGGTGGTTTTGTGGATTTCTTCGGTAGTGAATAGTAACATGGACTGCAATTTAGAATATGTATGTATGCATAAGTGTGCATACATATATACACAAACATAGCTTTACAAAATTTAGCGCCAAGCACTACTAATGGCAGGATGCTTTAATATGTGCTAGAATATTATATATAGTAATAAACTTACATAACTAGCCAATATCACAGCTTTAAAAAATAAAAAAAATCACAACTGCTATATTAATATTTCACAATTGCCATTAGAAGCATGGCAGGAGATCTGAAAATTTTAAATGTCAGATGACCTTTGATAAAAGGGAAGATAAAGCAATGCAAAAAGAAAAGTTAGAGGAGCCAACGTAGGTCAGTGATTTCTATAAAACACATTAGTTAATTTATATAAACTACCATAATTCAAGGTAATTCTAATTACAGTGTGAATTATATGAAAATATGCCCCCGTTTTCAAGGTCTACTCCTTTTTACAAGTGGAGCTCCCATTATAAGTTGGACATGTTCTCTAAGGTCCTTTCCAGTCCTAAAATTATATAATAATAAGACTGACTTTAAAAAAAAAAACCTATAAATTCTTGCAGATTGGTCTCAGGTGTGTGTATAAAGACTAACTTGAAATAAACTGGGTTTTAAAGAACAATTAACAAATTTGAGTACTTAGGGCCCAAATTATTTTCTCTTAACAAAATAATAATTTGTTTAAACTGTGTTGTTTTCCTTAGACTTTCTCAGTTATTAGTCAGTAAAGATGAGTTGAAATTTCACAAATATGTATGAATTTCTGGTTTTGGAAACTTTTCCATCCTCACCCCACCTCCCCAAGAATCTTTGTTCAATGACTCTTTTTACATGTACTTATAATTAAAGGATAAAGTCTTTCTTAAAACAGCAAATGTTTATTCTTCATAACAGAAGAAAAATGGGACTCTGGCAAATGGTTCCTGATTGAATAGCAATGTATTTGGGTAAAGTACACAAACACACTCAACCTCTGGGTTAACTTAGCAGAGTAAGCCAGGCTTAGTTCCAAGCTCCTGACAAGCTGTAGGAGTTTTCAAATCTGTAATTTTTCCCGTTCCCAGGTGTAGTTGGCTGCAGGTACATGCATACAAAAAGAGAACCCCCTGAAAGTAGCAGAACCTATTTCCTTCCAGTTCAGTCAAGAGCAGCTCAGGATTTCAGAGTAGTAGACTGGGAAGTGGGGGGAAACTGAGCATCCAAGACTCTAAAATAACCATCCACCCATTTTTAAAGAGAAGATAGAAAGATATATAAGACAATGAGCTTGACTTTGCATGCAGCACTTGAGTTTCCACAGATCCCATAAAAATGAAGTGGAAAGAATGAAGTCCAAAAAGATACCTACCCTGAATTAACTTGATATTGAGTATTTAAATTAAAATTCTCCCTTCAAATAAATAATATTCTCCTATCAGAGATAAAATTGAGAATAAAATATACAGTGTATCAATCCTGAATTATGCTCCAATAATTGGTTGTAATATGGTTTAGGTAGGATTTCACTTCCATTATTTTGTTTTAATCTTCTTTAAAAAACAAAAAAAGTGGTTTTGTTGTTTACATGTTAGAAAATAAATGCATCTGTTAACTCTAAGAGGTGAGACTGCAAGTTGCCTAGCATTTTCTGTGAATCTGCCATTTTATAAACACTTCGAAGTTTTCATTGACAACTGATAGATACAATACAAACAATATATTCTGAAACTGCATCCACAATAAATGAAATATCTCTAAATGTCTTTGCCTTGTTGGGTCTTTTTTAAGTATGAAGTATGCCAGCTGCAATCATTGAGTAATTGTTTTTCCTCCAAAGCAAGATTAGTATGAGAGGTACCTCTGTTTCAGTACAAGCTCCAGTTTTCTCCTTTTAACATAATTTCTTGCTTTGAAAATACTTTCATCACAGGTAACTTTGCTAGAGAATAATAAATTGTACTTTAGGAGGTATCAAGTCAACAAGCATTTTTTAGAGTGTTTACCATATAGCAGGAACTATGTTAAGCACTGGGATTACAGATAAAAAAGGAAGATAGTCCCTGCCCTCATTCTAATAGGAGAAATTAAGTACAAAAGGGATCTGGAAAGGGAGGGTGGACAGAAAGGGAGTGGGAGTACTATATCTGACAACTCAGAAACTGGGCCAGGAGGGGAACAAACTGTGTTGTAGACCAGCCTACACTCAAAAAATCTGGTATGGATTTAATGGAGGAATAAAAGTGCCCTTTGTCCTTTTGAATATCCATGGACAAGTATGAGGTGCCTTTAAAATTCTTTCCTCCTCCCCACCCAATTTCAAATATGAAAGATTTCTGATTTTTTCAAGAAATATTTTTTATTATTGTTAAATTAATTTGTTTTCAGTTTTCAACAATCACTTCCATAAGTCTTAAATTTTCTCCCCTTCCCTCCCCCAGATGGTATGCAATCGTATACGGATTCTACACATACATTCTTATTAAATGCTAGAGAAAAGCAACATTTTTTTAAGAATAGAAAAATGAGTCAAAATACCATTACTCAACAAAAATGTACTGAGTGAATGCTTACCAGCATAAGGCATTGGTTCCTTTGATGTGAGGTAAGAGTGAAACAATACTGAATTTGGCCTCAAAGAACCTGGGTTTGAATTCTAGCCCTGCTACTTATTTACCGATGTGATTTTCTGGGTTGCTGTTAATTTCACTGAAAAATGAATGGGTTGGACTCAGTAACCTTCCACCACTGGAACTATGAGTCTATAAAGGTTGTTTCTTAATGAAAATTTTGTCTATTTACATGGCACCTTGTTAAATTCTATCTGAAATCTCAGGCTGTACCTGAGTTTTCAATATGGAATTTATGCATCTTGGACAGTTTCCTATCTAGTATGCTCCAAAGATAACTGTAATCCAATAAACCATTGTCAGGTCACTGGCAACTGTAACTTTACAAACTCAGAAGAGGGTAGATTCATATCTACATGGACTTCAGAAAGAAGAAAATCTGCATTAGTGTAAAACTAAAAAGATTTCAGGCAAATGAAAAATTTTATCATAAGTCATGCATATAATATGACTCAAGTAATGGCCGATTGTCTTTTGTGGCTTCTGAATAACATGTTTATCTCTTCATAGTCATTCCATGCAAAGGGTCTTGGTAAATGTTCTTTTTTTCTTCTTTTCCCTGAGCTCTGGCTTGCCATTGTATGCTCCAAGTAATAAAGAGAAGGAAAAAGTTTGGGGACCCTAAAAATACACTCATCAGTTAGAGACAGGGGTTAGGCTAAACTCAGCAATTAGATTGACTTAAACCCAGATAGGAGGAGGTGCCTTCAGAGACTTATAGGGATCGAGGTAGAGTAAAGTAAGCAGAACCAGGAGAACCGTATACAACAACTAATACAATGTAAATGGGAAGAATGATCATTTTTAATTATCTTATGCCACGTGGAAAAATCATTTTAAAAGAGCTAGTCTAATAGACTAAAGAGTTTTGATGTCATTCAGGTTAGCTTAGAGCTTGGTTGAGACAAGATCTATAAGTCCATGACCATAGAGTAGAATTAAAGCAGCACACAATACTCATAAAGCCTCTCCTTACAATTCTGCAGCTAGACACAGCACAGATTTTGACAGATGGTTCCCACAGGAAACTCTCCATGACTTTATTTAATTGTGGCCATATGAATGTCTACATGAATTTGTATTACCAGGATGCTGGGGAAGAAATATGAGGCTTTGTTGTTGTTGGAGTTTTTTTTTAAAGAAACTCAAAAAATGTTTCCAGATTTGAAATTTGTATATCTCAATCTTAGCTTCACACCTATGTTTAATAATAGGTAGTGTTTTTATGGTGTTTTAAGGTTTGCAAAGCATTTTATGAGTTATCTAACTTGATTCACACAATCTTATAAGGGAGGTGTTAGTATTCCTATTTTATCGATGAGAAAACTAAGGTTGGAAGAGGAAGAAAGTCTCTGAGATAGAATTTGAACTCAAACCTTCTTGACTCTGAATCCCAGCCCTCTACCTGCTGCACCTGCTAGCTTCCAAATAAATGGCCCATTATTTTTATCATGTAATCAATTCAAACAATTAAATTCTTCATTTTATGGAGAGGGAAATTGAGTTTCCAAAAGATGAAGTGGCTTAAAGTAACACAGTTGGTAACAGTTAAAACCAGATTTTAAACCTAAGTCTCTTGATTCCCACTCTAGGGGCTCAAAATTAGATTTTAGAATCTAATAAATTTTATTTCTCTAATCAGTATTTCTTGGTGTTTTCCATTTTTCTAATTTTCCTTTTTTGTCTTGCCTTTGGTCCAGTAGCTACCCTGCTGAGAGTAGATGAACTAAGAAGTAGTATGTCCACCACAAAAGCAAAGAAACTAAGGTGTGGGGTGGGGAAGTCAATGATATCTACCAGTGTGAACCTCACTTCCTACAAAGCATGACTTATTTTTGTCATCATCACATCATCATCATCTTATTATTATTTTGCAAGTGAATTCTGTAGTTTGTCCTACAGTTGTGGTAAGATCATTGATCCCAACAGAAGATGGGAGGAAAGTGGATGGGGTGAGAAGTAGAGAACGAATTTCTCCCTCTCCTATCATACTGCCAAAGTCTGGTTTCTGGTACTGTGACACTTACTATATTTAATATCTTTGAGTGCTGTGGTTTTTGATTTATTAGATAATTAGATTTTTCTATTAAACATTATTTTGAAAAGTATCTTTACAAATAATTATAAAAATTAAGTATTTGAACTAAAATTTTTTTTCTGTTTGAATGTTAGAAATTATAATGTAAATTATTGGGAACGTATCATTCCATTTATGAAATTATATTTATAGGCAGCTTTCACAAGAATGTCTCTATTACATAAAGCAAGATATAACTGAATTGAATAAAACTGCTGCTTTTAATACAGCTTGTTTCAATGTGTACTCTCTAATCTATTTCCTTTTCTGAGTTCTAATCCAGAAGAAACCAGGCTTCTTTAATGAAATGCTTTCCTTTCAAAACCATCTGTTATATTCTTTGCCTCATGTAATTCAAACTAATTTAGCCACAGAATACTTTAGCATTTGAAATGTATTAACGAATCCATAAATGAAAAGCTATGAGGTCAAGACCACAAGTGAGTGTATTAGCCAGAGTTCCAACTCAGACAACAGACTGGTGTCTTGGTAAAAGTAAACCATAAAGTGAAGGCTGGTGCTGAGGTGGCTCCTCTTCTTCACTTTTTCCTTTATAATTCTGGAGAGGTCAAGAATGTGTTTGTGTGTGTGTGTGTGTGTGTGTGTGTGTGTATGTGTGTGTGTGTGTGTGTGTGTGTGTGTGTGATGTGATATGACTGCTAGGAGGAAGAGGGTGGACTATGTCTTCTGTCTCTGCCTACACCTCTTTAAGGATGCCAGCTCCTGTCAACAAGTCTTCCTCCCTAACCCATCCTAGTCTGGAAGAAGGGAGGGAGGTCTGTGGCTTGGCACAGCAATCTAATTCCCATCAGTTGTGGCTTCATCAGCTGATTTGAGAAAGTTATAAAGAGGCAGAGTTTGTCTTTAAAAAAATGAACAAAATTTGATATTTTCTCAAGGAATCTTTATTTACATCATTGCAAAACACAGTTTTAGCTTCCTATTTTAAAAACCTAAAAACAAGAAGAAATGTGAGGGTTGCCTTTTTCTGAAGCAAATTAACTGTGCTCCAAATGTTAATCACAGTACTATGACCTTTTTTATTTCTATTCAAAATCTTGTTACTTCTGCAGCACTATACACACCATCTTATGACCTTAGGCAGGGCCCTTATATGTCTCTACATCTGTTTCTTCATTTTTAAACTGAAGGGGTTAAATTTGGGAACCTTAAGTCCTTCAGTTCAATTCCTACCCAATCTCCCCATCTCACCTAAGATCATACAATTCAAACTGTTTAAATATAAAACATCTTAAATATTTTTAATGGAAAAGTGTCCCAAGTCAAAGGAAATTTATACCTATTTGTAAAATTTCAATTTTGCCTTCATTGGCTAAGCCTGAGAGTTCAAGGAAAATCCATCTTTTCCAACTATGCTTGTGTTGCTGCTCTACAAAATAAAGTACCCAGAGAAGGCAAACTTCTCAGGGAAAATGTCAAGGTGGAAGGGACTTGCAATGTTTGTTTTCCAGAAATCCCAAGTAAGGGCAAGATCATTAGGATTCACAGAATTCTTCTTTAGAAACCTTTCTTACTATAAGGTCTCTGCTAAAATCTTTTTAAACCCTTTGAAGTATTATAAACATATTCAAGTTTTAACAAATAAACTGTGTAAGTAGCATCATAGAGCAGAAATCGCCTAAAAATGTTATTCAGGGAGTCAGTCACTATGGAGTACCCACTGTACCAGGCTCCCTAACTATGCAATGCAATGATTAAAAATAATAATAGAGATACTAAGTAACAAAGCTGATATTCAAAACCAAGCCTTTCAAAGTTAATGTTTCAACTCAATCCAATCTAACCATCCTTTACCATGTATACATTGACATGGTACTAGGTGCTGGGGAAGATACAAAGAAGCGCCTGAGTCCCCCACTTTCCTCTCAAAAAAGCAACAGCCTGTTCAAAATGCCCCGTGGGTCCACATGCCCTTGAAATCATAGCTCCGGAACCCCTAACAACAAACACTGGTGGAATTTGACTGGATTCCACCTGCCGTGGGAGCAGGTCCTGCAGGGCAGGGGCTTTCTTGGTCTCCCCGGGGAGACGAAGTGTAACTGCTTGGTGGCTGATGGATGGATTGGTTGATCCGAGTTCAAAGTTCTCGCTTAGGTCTCTTCTGTAACTCGGAACACGACGCCTCTGGAGACTGGGCCTCGGTTTCCCCATTTGATGGGATGGTGGGGAAGGCGGAGATTGGATTGGATCGAGTTTCGGGTCCCTTCCTCCAAGCTCTAAGAGTCTACATGACCCCGAAGAAACCCTTCCAAGGTAGCGTAAGAGGCCGAAAAAGCCCTGGGCTGGGAGTCGGGCCCCGCTCCGGGCAGCTCCCTTTACAAGCCCTCCCCCAAACTGGTGGGTCTCAGTTCCCTCCCCAAGGCAAACCCTGAATCCTGCGGTCTAGTGTTGCCGTCCACTTCTCGCCGGTCAGGGGCCTGCCTCCGGCACCCCGGCTCCTTCAGGAGCTCTTAGGCCCGCCCCGACTGGGCTCAGCCCGACCCGGACTCAGACTCAGCTCCGTAGGTAAGAAGCGCACAGCGGGGGGCCGGGCCGGGCCGGGGCGGGGCAGGAGGGGGCGGGGTCAGAGTCAGGCTGGGAAGGGGCGGGTTCCAAAGGGAGGCTCGTTGCTGGGTAACCAGAAGTGTAGTCGCGCGCCCCCAGCGGAGCCGCCTCATAGCTCGGGCTCCAGATCCAGAGGCTGGGGTGGGAGCAGAACAGCTACTCCCCAGGGCAGGCCCAAGGGGTTGCTCCCCAAACTGTGGGGGACTGGCAGGTCAAGGCAGTCGGGCAGGGGACCGGGGACCGGCCGTAGAGTGAGAGCGCCGCAGGAGAGGCGAGGTGAGAGAGGGGGTGGGGCAGCCTCCCCCAGAGCGCCCTCTAGCCTGGAAGCCCCTGCGGGGCAGGAGTCGGGGCGGGGAGCCTGGAGGAGCTGTGCTCTTCTGGTCTGCGCAGGCGCGTGCGAGGAGTCAAGAGAACCACGTCTGAGGTGGGGCTCGTGCCTGTGGTCCGCTACCTCCCGGCCAGGGCCTCGGCCGCACGCAGAGGTCGCCCCGGGTCCCGCAGTTTAATCAGAGACACCCCCTGCAAAAGAACCTGAAGATAGGTCGGCCACGTATGGTCTAGGGCCTTAACTGGCCCCGCTCCCTTTACAGCCATTGTGTGTATTTTTCCTAGGGACCAGTTCCCCTAGTTTACTTAAATGAGCGAAGCTAATTAGGGATATTAACATCCCTAGTTATTTAAGTTGTGCGAAGTGTTGGGATAACTAGAAGGGATTGTGGAGGTTATCGAGGCCAATCCATTCATTTTACAGATAAAGAAACTGAGGCCCAGAGATGGGCATTGACTTGGCAGAAGCCTGTTGTATATTGTCAAACTGCGCTGCTTTGTGTGTTTTGCAAGACCATACAAATCACCAAAGAGCCATGGACACAGTTGTGGGGTTACTAGAGTGAGGAAGACCTGAGTTCAAATCCCATCTCCACCATTTGCTAACTGGGCGATTATGGGCACTTCCATCTGCCTCAAGTTTCCTTAACTGTAAAATGTGAATAGTAGTAGTACCTACCTCCTACGGTTATTTTCAGGATCAACTGAGATAATATATGTCACTTAACATAGTAGGCACTTAATAAATGCTTGTTTCTTTCCTTCTTTCATTGTCACTCTCCCCGAACTGAAGCTTCAGCTCTTGATGGCTAACGTTTTGTCCAGGTCTTTCCTTCTTGTAACAAAGCCTGATTTGCAAATTTTTCAGGCTGCTTAATGGAATTCCTGACCTGGACTATACCAAGTACTAAAACACAATCGCTGATTTCCTAAAGAGGAGAATGAAAGTCACTGAATATCAAATTTTCATTTTGGTAAAGAATGATGCCGCAAAAAATTTCCTAATGTCGGGAGCTCCAATTTCTTGATAGCAAACAGATATCCTTTAATAAAACATGAGGAAACGAGGTGTGGGGAGGAACAGAAGACTACAAAGACACTTTAAACGTTCTGTTTCTCCTCTTTTCACAGTTATGGAATGCTAAAATAGGTATGAAAGATGCAGCTGTCACAAATGAGTAAGCAGTTGATGGAGGTGGGTATCTGAGCATAGTAGAAGCTGGAAGACATGTCTGTGTTGGAATGCTGAAACATGTTGAGGTATTAGGGGAACCAAGATACAGAACAAGTCAAGTAGTCTGTGAATCTAAGTGAATCAATGGATCTAAGAAGCCAGAATGCACCCACAGTGTAATTCCCTCTAACATTAAAATAACAGAAAATGGAATAAAGCTGTAAGGTAGTCATGAGAATCTTAGGAAAATTTTTATATCTCAACACTGTATTCCTTGACTATCCTGACAAATACTGTAAAACTTTGACCAACCCCAATACATAGGGAAAGAATAGACTGTTTTGATGAGTGTATTTTCTGATTGATTAAAATATATATTATATTCATATAATTTTCTATATTTTATATTGTGATTTATGATGTAATACTATTTGATGATTCAGTATGTTACAGTGGTTTAAAGTTGTCATTTTGAAGATGTTCTTCTTGTATAGTACTGTAAAGATAAAGTGTGGGAGATTGGGAAGAACCCAAAACTTTGCCAAGGAAATTGTTTTTCTGATAGGTCCCTGATATGAACTTACTTTGTTGTGATTTGCTTCTTTCCCCCATGCAGTTCTCCCCAATTGAAGGGAAGAGGATTTCAGTTAATTGAGATGAGTTAATTGAATATTTCAGTTATTTGAGTTCTGATTAAGTGGATGTTCAATTTTCATTATTTAAGCATATTTAAAGGTACCAAAATAAAAATATCTTCTTTCCAATTTATATTATTTAGTATTTATTATAATAAACACTTCTAGAGCCACAAAATAATTCCTTAGAAATTGTTTTGCAGTTTGCCTATATGCAAAAAAAAGAAAATTTCAGGCTTGCACACTGGGAAAAAATGTCAGAAGAGTCAGACAAAGATGAACAGCTCACAGACCAAACAACCAGTGATGAAGATGAGTTGGTATGTTTTCTTTTATGCTACTTGATTTTTGTAAAGCTCCCTAATGTAGCCTGCAAATTATGAACTTAGTTGTTTTTATGAGTACCCTAGGATTCTTTATATGAAGCAATATATGTCATAAATGTTAAAGTAGTTTAATATTTAAATTGTTAAAGAATGCCATATGTTGAAAATGATACATTTAACCACATGGAATTTGCCCTAGCTAAAAAAATTTAAATGAATCTGTGATCTCATCAATGTGGATTTTCCCTCCAGTAAAGTAGATCTTAACTCATCTATGCCTAACTACCTTGTGTTCTTCTTGAACCAGCTCTTCCCAGAAGTTCACCACAGGTCCCACCCCCCCATTCCCAATCTGCTTGTGGCCTGAATTAATGATGTGGTCTTGATGCAATACTTTATCTAAGAAATACTAAATCTTCATTAAGATATAGATATGAAATTATGATTTGTAATTCATATCCATTTAATTTTATACATAAAGTTTTCATCTTACATATCATAATAGATTTACTATGTCTTGGAGATCACAGAGGACACAAGGACTTAAATGAGGAAAGTAAAGACACAAAAACATCGCTCTTCTAATTATTTTAAGCAGTTAAATGCATCCATTTTGCATTTCTAAGTGATTTACATGACTCCATTAAATTAGAAATGATCATGTAAATTGTGATTCTAAAGTAAAACTTGGGGAAAAATGTAAAATCTTTGTTTCCTTTGCAACTGTCATTCTTCTTCCTAATTTTAACCTTGTAATATATTTTGACATGGTTCCACCAACTTCTTTAAACTTTAGTCTACGAGTAGCAATAGTCTTGGCAATACAACAGACTCAAAGAACTCAACAGTGATAGAACGCCATGTTGAAGTGATTTAAATTCAGCTGCACTGCAGCCACTAGCACCTCAATTAGTTCTTTGATTTCCACATAAGAACTACTATAGTAGTATTAGTGATACTTTGAGGCTTTTGGATTTGTTTATAAAGTTTTAAAATAAATCTCTTGTTTTAGGATAATGATACCTTTATGAAATTTGTAAGCGAAGATCTCCATCGATGTGCACTGTTTACAGGTTTGAGCTCACAAATTCACTCTTGATTCTCTTTATGATGACACTAAATTGAATGGAAGGTAGGAAGTTCTAGAGAAAGCATAGCAGTAGAGTATGTGGGGAGAATAAAGTGTAAAATGGGTGGGAAGGAAAAGAGAAATTTGAGATTCTTCTCACTATGGCCTTATTACAATGGTGTAGTGGAAAGAACACTGAATTCAGAGTCAGTTAGAGAATCTGGGTTCAAATCTTGCATCTATTTCTTTGAATTAGGTCTGTATGACCTTGGGCCAGTCAAAGATCTCTGGGCATTAGTTACTTTGTCTAAAATGAAGAGATTGCAATAGATAATGCCTGAAGAACCTTCCAATTCTATTACTGTGATAAATAAGAATATTTTAGTGTACCTTGTTTTAAGTAAACCTTGACATATGGAAGTCTAATTAAAAGAGTTGATTATTTTCTTTGTTAAATAAACTATTTCCACATTGGTATTTTGATTTAATTTACAAGATGACAGCTACACACATCTTTGTGGAAGTACATAATAGTAGTAGCTCACATTTATGTAGGTTTTGTAATGCATTACTGCTTATGATTAATCCTCTGGTTTTGTCTATAATGTTTTCCAAATTGTCATTCCCTTTACTTGGCAGAAACATTAAATTTTGCTGGCTGAGGCTATCTCTAGATTCTTTTGACTAATGACAGGTGCCTACTGCAGTAACTTTTATATTCCAAAGTTTCCTAAGAAATAAGAATGCTCTTAAAAGTCTTAGTGCAATTTTAAAATATTAAAGCTTTAATACACGAATAACCAGAGTAAATGTCTTTACTTTTATCCATATCCCATTTTTTAGTGTCAGCAGACTTTTTTTCAAAACAGATTAGGGAACTTCTATGGCTGCTACATAATCTTAATCTTTTTAATTTAGTGTTGATTTGACCTTTGTTCTAATCAATGATCTCATTACACACATAATTCTGAAGTGACTTTCACCCCTATTAATAACAAATCTTTTAAGATGTTCTTGCCACATTCAATGCCTTTCATTTATCTTCTTTAAGAGAATATTTTCAGGTATGAGTCTTCTAAATAATTTATAAGCCTTTGGTCTTTTTCATTTAATAATCTCAAATGGTATTTCACAACACATTTTTTTCCGCTGTCTTCCCTTGTCCTCACCTTTACTTTGAAGTCATTTAGTATTTAGGTATCTGTTGACTTGATTTGGAAGATTTTATCAAATTCTTTGTCAGTGTCTAAACCAAATGTTGGTGCATAAGCTGTAGTTATCTTCCTGGTGGTCTGTTTGCTACCCTTTATGAGCACTCAAGATGAAAGGAGCAAGTGTTGTGAAAAATGTTCTTGACATCATAGATCCATAACTAGAAGTACCTCAGACTATTCTGAGGTTCTGGGCCATCTAGTCTAACACCTTCATTTTACAGTTAAGGAAAATGAGGCCCAGGCGGATTAAGCAACTTTCCAAGGTCACTTGGGTAGGAAATATGAGACATAGAATTTGAACCCTTGTCCTCTGAGTAAATAATCAGTGATCTTTTACACAGTTGTTTCTCCTTGTCTTTGAGAGTATTTTTAAACCAACACTGCCAAGATGTGAGAATCTGTGAGACATACTTCCACTTAACTGAAACTTCTTTTTCTCTTCTGGTTTTGTTTTTGAACAGGTTATTGGGGCATATTTCAATTTTCCCAATAATATATCAACTTAGTCATTGGCCAAAGATATCATAGTAAGAATACAACAGTTAAATTAATGTCCCTAAATTTTCTGAAATTTCTAATTCACTCTGCAATCGTATCTCTTATCTGGATCATCACAATTAGAGAATCTATCACCTGATAGTGAACCTATTCATGATTATCCCCTCTGTACTTACCTGAGCTGGTCCTTAGATTGCACATGCAGTCTTTAACTGGGGACAATAATTAAAGTCTTTCCATCTTGATAGAACCTACCAGACCCTGCACTATGTTGGCAAAACCATAGAAAAGTTTTGGTTACCTCCATACCACAATTAAGATTTTTGTGGAGAGGAAAAATGAAACTGTGGAAAGATTGGCCCTAAAGCCAACTTAGTCAAATAATCTTATGAATATTTATGTTATGTGAAATGGAACAGTTACTAACATTTTCATAGTGATCTATTTTAATCACCATTAAAAGTGGAGTCACCACATTTAAACTACAATCTTAGCATAAGCGATATGAAGTGTGTGAAATAGAAATACTTTGAGAAATTAAGTTGGATAACTAATGTGAAAATGTGTTTAATAAGAATGTATGTGTAGAACCCATATAAGATTGCATTCTGTCTTAGGAGGGAGGGGGCAGAGAGACGGAGAAAATCTAAGACTTATGGAAGTGATTGTAGAAAACTGAAAACAAATAAATGAATAAGTATAATAACAAAAGAAAATTAAGTTGGGAAGAACTTTTGGATATGTCCAGATACAATTGAAATGTGCTTTGGAGATGACAACATTTAAGGATACCTAGGGGCCAAATGTGAAAGTATCTCAGAGAAGGGAAGATTGAGTTATTATAATGGAATAGGCGAGAGGCAGTGAACTCCTGTACCAGAGCACTAATTGTGTGAGCAGAGAAGAGTAATGCCAGAGATGTTGCAGAGGCAGAAACAACAAAGCTTGGGAACTGATTAGGTATGAAGTGAAAGATGGGTGAATCCAGGGTGACTCCAGAGTTACATGCTTAGATGACCTCAGAAGAAATGTGGACTTCTGGAAAGGGCAGAGCCAAGATGGTGGAGTGACAGCACTCGCTTTCTAGAGCGCTGCCCCTAAATCCAGCCGAATAACTGTAAAAATGGCTCTAAACAAATTCTGGAGCTGTAGAACCCACAGAATGCTGGAGCGAAGCAAACCTCCAGACCGAGACAGCCTGGACGGTCTCTGGGAAGCATCTGTCATGCTGGGCAGGGGGCAGGGGGCAGGCCAGTGTGGGCCACGCTGGCACAGACAGGACATGAGCAAGCCTTGGAAAGACTGAATCTCTCCTACTTGTGGCAGTTTCCAGCCTTCATGACCCCAAAACGCTGAGGACAAATTGAAAAGTCAGTGGGAAAAGCCTATGGGACCACTGTGGGAGAGTGGAGTGGTCTGGCCCCAGCCCCAGGGCTGCAGAGGGGGTAGGGGGAACCCCCAGCAGCCACAACAGCAGTGGGGCAGAAACAGTGACTGTTTCTGGGGCTCTAGGTCCATAGGGGAAATGAATACAAACCAAAAAAAGAATCAGACTATAGAATCTTACTTTGGTGACAAGGAAGACAAAAACATGCAAACAGAAGACAACAAAGTCAAAGCTCCTCCATCCAAAGACTCCAAGAAAAATATGAATTGGCCATGGAAGAGCTCAAAAAGGATTTGGAAAATCAAGTAAGAGAAGTACAGCAAAAATTGGAAAGAGAAATGAGAGTGATGCAAGAAAACCATGAAAAACAAGACAACTGCTTGCTAAAGGAGACCCCAAAAAATGCTGAAGAAAATAACAATGTAAAAAATAGGCTAACCCAAATGGCAAAAGAGATCCAAAAAACCAATGAGCAGAAGAATGCCCTAGAAAGCAGAATTGGCCAGATGGAAAAGGAGATCCAAGAGCTCACTGAAGAAAATAATTCCTTAAAGATTAGAATGGAGCATATGGCAGCTAATGACTTTGTGAAAAATCAAGAAATTATAAAACAAAACCAAAGGAATGAAAAAAAAAAGCAGACAATGTGAAATATCTCTCTGGAAGAACCAGTGGCCTGGAAAATAGATCCAGGAGAGACAATTTAAAAATTATGGGACCACCTAAAAGCCATGATCAAAAATAGAGCCTAGACATCATATTTTAAGAAATTATCAAGGAAAACTGCCCTTATATTCCAGAATCAGAGGGTAAAATAAATATTGAAAGAATTCACCAATCACCTCCTGAAATAGATCCCAAAAAAAAAATTCCTAGGAATATTGTAGCCAAATTCCAGAGTTCCCAGGTCAAGGAGAAACTATTGCAAGTATCCATAAAGAAACAGTTCAAGTGTTGTGGAAATACCATCAGGATAACACAAGCTGTAGCAGTCTCTACATTAAGGGATTGCAGGGCTTGGAATATGATAGTCCAGAAGTCAAAAGAATGAGGATTACAACCAAGAATCACCTACCCAACAAATCCGAGTATAATACTTCAGGGGAAAAAACGGTCATTCAATGAAACAGAAGACTTTCAAGCATTCTTGATGAAAAGACCAGAACTGAACAGAAAATTTGACTTTCAAACACAATCAAGAGAAGCATGAAAAGGAAAGACAAATCATAAGGAACTTGGTAACATTCAACTGTTTGCATTCTTATGTAAAAAGATAATATTTATAACTCGACTTTTCTCAGTATTAGGGTAGTTGGAGGAATTATATACATATAGACAGAGAGCACAGGGTGAGTTGAATAGGAAGAGATGATATCTAAAAAAATAAACTAAGGGGTGAGAGAAGGATATATTGAGAGGGGAAAGGGAAAAATAGAATGGGGAAAATTATCTCTCACATAAAAGAGGTAAGAAATGCTTTTCAATGGAAGGGAAGAAAGGGGAGATGAGAGGGAAAAGTGAACCTTGCTCTCATCACATTTGACTCAAGGAGGGAATAACATGCATACTCAATTTGCTATAAAACTCTATCTTACACTACAGGAAAGTAGGGGAGAAGGGGATAAGAGGGGGTGGGGAGATGATAGAATAGAGGGCAAATAGGTGGAGGGCAAATTAGAAGTAAATGCTTTTGAGGAGGGATAGGTTCCAAAGAGAGAATAGAATAAATGGGGGTCAGGATAGGATGGAGGGAAATGACTGGAAGGCTTTTGCATAACTACACATGTATAACCTATATTGAATTGCTTGCCTTCTCAGTGGGGCTGGGTGGGGGGAGAGGGAGGGAGGGAGAGAAGTTGGAACTCAAAGTTTTAAAAACGATGTTAAAAATGGCTTTTACATGCAACTGGGAAATAAGATATACAGGCAATGGGATATAGAAATCTGTCTTGTCCTCCAAGAAAATAGAGGGGATGGGGGGATAAGAGAAGGGAGGGGTGTGATAGAAGGGAGAGCAGATTGTGAGAAGGATAATCAGAATGCACTGTCTTGGGGTGAACGAAGGGAAGTGATGGGGAGAAAATTTGGAATTCAAAATCTTGTGGAAATGAATGTTGAAAACTAAAAATAAACAAATTAGAATTAAAAAAAAAGAAATAGGGACCTATAGAACATGTATATAGGTATTAGGGATGGATGAATAGTTACGTTTTAGACATTCTAAGACAGATGTTCAGGTGGGAGTATCCAAGAAATAATTGGAGGTGTCTGGAGTTGAGAAGATCAGGGGTGTATATCAAGATTTAGGAGTCATCTGTGTAAAGTTAATTAAATCTATGGGAACCGATGAGTTCACAGTTACCCCTAGATCCTGACAGTAATTATTTGTAGCTCACTTATGGAAACTACCTGCCATCCTACCATCTGTCAGTGTGTAGGTTGAGGTGATCAAACCAAGCAAGAAATAGAAAAGAGAAGGGAAATGTCTGGTCCATGTTATAAATCTCCCTATGCATCTCTGAATTCTTTGTGTTCATCATTTCTTAATAATGTAGTAATATCCATATCAAATTAATGTATCATAATTTATTCAGCCATTCCATAGACAATGGGCACCTAGTCTCTCTGCCATCTAGTTCTCTGCCATCATATAAAGTGTTACCATATTTTGTATATATGAAACTTTTCTTCTGCCTTTGATCTCCTTGGTATATATCACTATCAGCGGACTTTGAATCAAAGGACTTAAACACACTTTAGCATAATTCCAAATTGCTTTCTAGAATTGTTAAAGTGGTTTGCACCTCCACCAATTGAGCATTTTTCTTGGGCTGCTAGATGGATAATAGAATGCTGGGCCTGGTGTCCAGAAGGTTCATCTTCCTGAATTCAGATCTGGCCTCAGATACTTACTAGCTATGTGACCCTGGACAAGTCACTTAACTCTATTTGCCTCAGTTTCCTCATCAGTAAAATGAGCAGGAGAAAGAAATGGCAAACCATTCCAATGTCTTTGACAAGAGAACCCCAAATTGGATCACAGAGTTGGATGTGACTGAAATGACTGAACAGAACAAGAACAACTTTCTATGGACTACAGAGTTTGTTTAAAGACAGGATACCAATGCCTTTGCAAAGACAATTGGAAGGAAGTACTGGATTGGCAGAATATGATGAATTTTATGGAAGTTGAGAGTTAATCTTAGCAAAGGATTTTTTGTTTATGTTATGTTATATTATGTTTGTTTGTTATGACCAGAAAGAAGAAAGGTAGAATCAGAGTAGAGAAAGACATACTTAGGGATTAAGAAATGCCTAGTAGCCTTGATGTCAAGTAGGGTTTGAAGCAAAAGGTGTAAGCTATATGAAGAACTTGAGCATAACAGAAGAGGCTTGGAAAAACTATTATGGGAGTGTACTAAAGATAAAAAGAATGACCAAATAGCAGCAAAATTAAACAGTATAAATTTAAATTAGATAATGTTAATGTGTAGTGTGGTAACCTGGAGGCAGTGTGGCATCGTGGAAATACCCTTGGATTTGGAGTCAAAGGAGCTGAGTTCCAATCTCATTTCTTAACTATGTGACCTTAGGCAAACCATGTAACTTCTCTGGTTCTGTTTCTTTATATGTAAAATTAAGTGGTTGGACTAGATGACCTATACAGTCCCTTCCAATAAATCAGCACAATTATGTGATTACGTGAGCAACACTCAGACATCCTCTTCCAGAATGGAGAAAGTAGTTCATGGGAGTGGTTCTTGGTTAAAGATTAGCTCAACTGAAAACTAAGGGGTTGAGATAACCTAATACAAGTTAAAGTTTCATTGAGAAGGCTGACCCTGCAGCAAAGGGAGTCAAATTAATAAATGGAATTAATGAATAGAGAGGAGTTAGGAGATTGGAGAGCTAGGATGGAAAACTAGAGGAGGGAGGTAAAGAAGTGGAAGGCAAAATGAAAGTATCTGAAATAGATACACAAATCAGTAGTTTGTGGTTGATGCAGAGAAGGCTGTGAATGGACTTCAATGAGGCATTGATTAGGTTACATCGGCACCTTAACTGCACTGAGGTTTTGAGGAACATTTCCCCTTTGAAGGTGCCCAGTCTCCAGCCAGAAATACAACTTTTCGGTTGTTTGCATTTTAAGTTTTCCATTAACTAGATGGGGAGCCACAGTTGTACAAAATACCTGCAGTTTGCTTTATCTTTTCTTAAAATAAAAGACAAAGTTTATAGAGCGCTTTAAGATTTACAAAATGCTTCACTTATATTGTCATTAGCATATTTCTGAGGCAGTTTTACAAGGCTTTATGGGTCAAAGATATATTAAAAGACTGAAACAAATTGGGGAAAAGAAAAGATAAGAACGTTTCCCCTGGTGTTAGAGATGTACTTGATGCACAAAAAGGGATCAAAGAAAATTACAGTTCAGAGGAATTGAACAATTTCGTCAGAGCTGACTCCATCTCTCTTTATGAGGAGGGAGTGCCTTCTATGTTCATTATGAGTGGGTAGCTTCCAAGTAAAGCTATAGGAAGACTACATCTTGTTCAGATTAATGGAAGTTTCTTATACTGTTCCTAATTTTAAACTCTGCACCCCACCATCCCCTGGCCATATGACTTCATGTTCTCCTCTTTAATAGACTTTCCCTCAAACAGCTTGTCAAGCCTGCACACAAGTTTCTGACCTCTACCTGATGGTACTAGGTCACAACTCTGATCACCCAAAACTGTGGAAACAAAAGTTCTTCCTTGTTTACCACAAACTTCCCCCTTTTTCTCTTTATTAAAATTTCTATTTCCACACCTAAATCCAATCAATACCTCCTTACTTTCTTTCCCCTATGAATTCTTCCCTTCATCTATTTCTCCTTTATATGAATATGGGAAAGAAGTAAAGTTGACTGACATATTGACAAATTACAATCTCCTTTCATAAGTACAGATACAAAGACCTAGAAGAAAAAGGCAAATCAATGAATTGTCCTTTAAAAAGTTCCATCTCATACAACAGCCTGGGGAGGAACATCATCTGATGCAATTTTCTTGTCTGGATGCTCATTGAAGCCATCTTTAGCAGAGCTTCTCAGCATCTTCTTCCCTTTATCTTCTTGTAGAAATCCAAATGTCCACTCTCCTACAAAACTGACCTTAATGCAATTTTAGATTACCATTCCTAAGCTTTATATTCTTATCACTCTTACAAAATCAAAATGGGAACTTTGGCCAATTGTCATGTTTAAGAAATTCATGTTAGAACCCAGCTTTTACATTAATTAACTATTTATTTCCCCCATCAGGAGGATGAAATTTCACTAAGAAATTAATAACAAGCTCCAGTATATACATAAATACAATAAATAAAATTCTTTAACATAGTATATATCACCTCATACAACAATTCCAATTTCAAGTCATATGATGCTTCATTTAAAACATTTACAAGATAGACCACAAACCATTTTTCTTTTAACATTACTCAACTGAGACAAGAATAATATTAACTATGTATGCTAACTTCACAAGCTCTTGACCTGATTGTCTTCATTAAGAATTAAAGATCCTAACTTATTATTGTTGATCTAAAATCCTAAACCTAATAGCTTAATTTTTGGACTTAACTTTAGATGTTCCCCTAACAACAATCTGTTGTTTAGTATACCTAGTGTTATGCTTACAAAATTTTTGATTATAGGAATTTGCCATTAAGAGAAGGGACAAAGCAGGGCAACATCTCCCTAACTTCATGTCACTTCCAGGCAGTAATAGATTGTCAACTGGCATTTAACTAGGCTTAAAATATGCCAGGTGTCAGTGGAGAAATTGAATCAGGAGAATCCTACCTCAGCTCATAAAGAACAATCTTTCTCCCAACCTTCCCATGAGATCACTTTTTTGCAGTTCATACCAGCATCTCACAGGTTCACTGGCATCATTGATCAGTCCCTCAGACAGCCTTTCTTTCTATCCACACCTGGAGTTAGACTCCAAAGAAGAGTCAGTTAATAATCTCATAAAATCTTAAAATAGCGAGCTCCAATAATGTTTCAGATATAAGTATAATTTCACATTGGCTGAGGAACATCTTCTATAGCAAGTCTTAAGTAGCTTGTATGCCTTTCTATACTTGTTCTAGTTCGGGATTAAATAAAAATCATAAAGCCAAATTTACCATTAAAATCACAAGTTATTACTTTAATAGATTAATATCTACTTCCCAAGTTTCTCTACTTCTTTCTAACCACGCTCAGTCTAAAAGAATGAGTTATACATATAAATTGGAACACTAACTTCAACTTAGGTTCATGAAATAAATTTAAATCAAAACAGTAACATGTAATTTTTCCATCAATGCCAAATATTTTTTTTATTTTAAATAAATTTATTTAACTTTTTACATTCATTTTCACAAGATTTTGGGTTCCAAAATTTTCTCCCCATTTGT
>CM053770.1:90504600-90519782 GCA_028658325.1 Potorous gilbertii
GTGGTCGGTTTTTCAGGGCTCTCTGCAACGGAAATCTCCTTCACTGTGTTTCTGTGCGGCTTCCACTGTTCCAGAATTTGTCAGGAGTTCTTTTTAGAGGGAATCCATGGGCTGTGGGTTCGGAGCTAGCAAATGTGAGTCTTTCTACTCCGCCATCTTGGCTCCGCCCCCATCAATGCCAAATATTACCAGAGGTTACCTCTAAGAAACTACACTGAAATTCTTTTCCCCAACATGATGATGTCTCTGATTTAGTCTCAGTAATTAATTCAATCAATTGTATTAATAACCCAACTTCTCTTACATCACTTTGTAACATGCAAGGACCTGATTCCAAGTTGAGACCTTTGTCCCTTAGTCCAAAAGAGTTTTAGCCTCATTTGTCTAAAAGGATTCTGGGAAAACCTCACCTTGAAAGCTCTTTGGCTTTTCCCATTTGAACTGGCTCTTTTGAGGCCCATAAGCTTCTCCGTATCACTATGCCCTATCAATCCAATTCTCCAGGCTATTGGCTGCTCCCACCAAGACCATCCCTGGAAACCCCAGCCCACCTGAGGTCAACTTTAGTAAGTCCCTTATGATTTCTCTTTCCTGTTTACCTTTCTAATGCTTCTCTTGATTCTTGTGTTTGAAAGTCAAATTTTCTATTCAGCTCTGGTCTTTTCTTCTCTGGTCTTTTTTTCATCAAGAATGCTTGAAAGTCCTCTACTTCACTGAATGCTCATTTATCCCCTGAAGTATTATGCTCTGTTTTGCTGGGTAGATGATTCTAAGTTTTAATCCTAGCTCCTTTGAATTCTGGACTATCATATTCCAAACCCTGCAATCCCTTAATGTAGAGACTGCTACAGCTTGTGTTATCCTGATAGTATTTCCACAACACTCAAACTGTTTCTTTATGGATACTTGCAATGGTTTCTCCTTGACCTGGGAACTCTGGAATTTGGCTACAATATTCCTAGGAGTTTTCCTTTTGGGATCTATTTCAGGAGGTGATTGGTGAATTCTTTCAATATTTATTTTACCCTCTGATTCTGGAATATAAGGGCAGTTTTCCTCGATAATTTCTTGAAAGATGATGTCTAGGCTCTATTTTTGATCATGGCTTTTAGGTAGTCCCATAATTTTTAAATTGTCTCTCCTGGATCTATTTTCCAAGCCATTGGTTCTTCCAGAGAGATATTTCACATTGTCTGCTTTTTTTTTTCATTCCTTTTTCATTCATTTGTTTTATAATTTCTTGATTTTTCACAAAGTCATTAGCTGCCATATGCTCCATTCTAATCTTTAAGGAATTATTTTCTTCAGTGAGCTCTTGGATCTCCTTTTCCATCTGGCCAATTCTGCTTTCTAGGGCATTCTTCTCCTCATTGGTTTTTTGGATCTCTTTTGCCATTTGGGTTAGCCTATTTTTTACATTGTTATTTTCTTCAGCATTTTTTGGGGTCTCCTTTAGCAAGCAGTTGTCTTGTTTTTCATGGTTTTCTTGCATCACTCTCATTTCTCTGCTATGTTTGTTCTACTTCTCTACTTCTCTTACTTGATTTTCCAAATCCTTTTTGAGCTCTTCTATGGCCTGAGACCAATTCATATTTTTCTTGGAGTCTTTGGATGGAGGAGCTTTGACTTTGTTGTCTTCTGTTTGCATGTTTTTGTCTTCCTTTTCACCAAAGTGATTCTTTTTTCAGTTTTTGTTCATTTCCCCAGCCATTTACTTGACTTTTGAGCTCTTTGTCAAGGTAGATCTCTGCTTCCAGTGTGGGTGGGGGGGTGCGGCAGCTCTATTCTCCCACAATCTATGGGCCTAGAGCTCCAGAAACAGTCACTGTCTCTGCCCCTGCTGCTATTTGACTGCTGTAAGTTCCTCTGCTCTCTTTCTCCTCTGCAGCCCTGGGGCTGGGGCCAGACCAGTCCACTCTCCCACAGTGGTCCCACAGGCTTTTTCCACTGACTTTCCAATTTGTCCTCAGTGTTTTGAGGTCATGAAGTCTGCAAACCACCACTGGTTTGAGAGATGTAATCTCCCCAAGGCCTGTTCAGGTCCCCTCTGTGCACTTGCAGGCCACACTGGACTGCACTCTGCTCCCAGCATGGTGCAAATAGATACTTCCTGGCAATCTTCCAGGCTGTTTTAGTCTGGATATTTACTTCTCTCCATCATTCTGCAGCTCTGTATTTTGTTTAGAGCTATTTTTTTACAGGTATTTGGCTGGGCTTGGCAGGAGCACACTAGAAAGTGCATGCTATTACTCCACCATCTTGGCTCCCAACACAGAAACTCTTACACAGAATTCATAACAACTTCTTGAACAATTCATCATTAATTTAACAATGCAATTCCTAATATAACAACATTTAGATAAATTGAGTTTTCAACAATATTCATCTTATATTTAAAACTTGAAGTAACTCATTATTCATTCAGGTGAATGCATTTCCATATCACCTAGCATAGAAATTCATCTTCTTACTGCCACATGAGCACACACTGTCAGCTGATAATCATTTAATATAACTTTTTGATTATAGAAATTTGCTATAAAAGAAAAGGAGGGACAATGTCACGTATCTTAACAGAAGGAAAGAACTTCCTTAACTCTACTTAATTCCAGGAATGAATCAATATCTAATAGTCAATCTCATGTGGTCACTACATACTAAAAGTAGGGCTTAGGAGTAATCAGGTAGGGGAATTTTCATTTTTCAGAAAGGACATAGTGAAATTCTTGGGAAATAGAGATAGGAAGATCCTACCTCAAGGTCTTCAAAACGCTCCGCAAATACCCACCTTTGGCAGTTCTCAGCCTACAGTTCATGTCAATATAGATAACTTAGACAACTTATTCCTGTAATCAGAGCTTAAAATAGTAGTAAAATGTAGTCCCATAAAGTCTTGAGTAGCAAATAAATATTAGCTTGGTATCCTTTCAGAGAGAATCATCTCAAAGTATTGCTTTTCATTAACATCCTTGTTTCTACCATTAGGTAGCAAACATCAGCATTATCACTGCTTATTTATAAGCAAATATAGGTTTCAAATTATCAAATTTCTATCACAGTATTTTAAAACACCAATCTATATATAATAAAATCCAAATTTAAAAATTGTGGCAATTACATTACATTAATGTTGCGTCTAACATATGTCCATCCTTGTGTCAAGCACTTAACAATCATAAATACCAAATAACAATATATATCTTTTTTTCTGGTGAATCCTGATAGGAAGAGCACTCTCAGATTCTGCTCTGTATTCCTTCAGGACAAATTTTGACTTGAATCATATCCAATCTGGTTTTATAATCACTATGATAAACATTTTAACCCTTTTCAAAATGAAATGATCCCTGCCCTCAAGAGTTCATTGTTAAGGGGAACAACATATACACATATAAACATGTGGAAAATATAGACAAAGGAAAAGCAAGGTGATTTGCAGGAAAGGGGAGCCATGTCACACAAGATGAGCAAGGAATATGCATGGCATGAAAAGTGCCATCACTTCACTTGAAGATATATTCCTAAAAAGTTGTATGTAGATAGAATTTTAGAATTAAAATTATATTTAAAATGAAATGAGTTATTTGCTATATACATAGAGATTCCATGGTGAATGTTTTTTTTTATTTAAAAAAAATCCCCTCACTTACCCTTTCTAAGGATCTGAATTTTTAATATAGAAATCTAATTTCATTATGGTATTACAAAGAGCAATTCTAGTTAACAACTATGTCCACTTGTTAATAGAGAGGTTCATCAACAAAAGGGCAGCCACTAAGTGAGGAATATTTTTTAGCCATAGCAACTCATCAAGCAGTTTGCTAAGTTGTGGAGGGGTTTTGATCTGCGTTAGTAAAAGGAGTATTCATACTGATGAAATGACAGACCTTTTAAAGCAATATATGGTGTATAGGAATAGTGCTTTATTGATCACTTAAATTCTTTCCTTGCAAGTAATAAAACCCATTCAAGTAGGTTTCTGTTCAGATAATAAATGTAATAAAATAACTTGTTTTATTGTGTGCTGTTTGTAATATGAGAAAAGAGGAAAAACAATGTATAATTAAGTTCCTTACACTTCTGTTCCACTATCAAATGGCATTTACATACTTCTCATTTTTCTTTGATTCCAATATCCTAATTTTCTAACAAAACCAATTCAAATTTTGAAGCTATAACAAAAACAAAAGAACACATAAAAAGATCTAGGGGGTTGTGAGGAGGAAAAAAGAAGAGTTATGTACCTGATTTCTTTCCACCTGAGAATTCACAATGAAAAAGCAGGTTATCAGTTCATTTTCATTTTTCTAGTAATAATTCACATTCATATAAGCATTAAAATTTGCAAAGCACTTTATATACAATATCTCCTCAGTCTTAAAATAAACCTGCAAGAAAAGTGCAAACCTTTCCCCCTGCCTGCCCCTTCCCAGGCCCCCGTTTTACAAATGAAGAAACAGGCTAACAGAGGTTACATGACTTGCCCAGGGTCTCCTAGCCAATAAGGGTATGTTTAAGGTGTTTTTCAATCAAGAGCTTCTTGACTCTGAATCCAGCGCTCTATCCTTAACACTTTCCTGAATCTTTTGGAATTTCTAGCAATATATTTGCTTATTTTACCATAATTCCATTACATAATCCCGTAACTGGGATGCCTCATAGAATTGGTAATAATTTTTTCTGTTAAGTTTGCTTAAAATTAGGTACATCTGTTTACAAAAAAAGTAACACTTGGCAAATAAAAAGGTGTTATTCAGATACCTTTTGTGATTTTGTGGGTTTTGCCTCCAATCAGCCCTTTGTTTGCATTTGCCTTCCAACAGATGCTACTGGTGACCAGTCTTTACCTCGGACTACACAGATTTTGTTGGAATATCAGCTAGGGAGATGGGTCCCACGTCTTCGTGAGCCCCGAGACCTATATGGTGTCTCTTCATCTGGTCCACTGAGTCAAACACGATGGCCATGCCACTGTGAAGTTGTTGAAGAGAAAATCCTGCACATTGGTATGTCCTTATCAGCTGCATTTAGGATATAAAGTATAGCAAACTTACTTTTCCAATTTATGGAGACTGATGACCAGAAAAGGGATTGGGAAGCTTCAGCCACTTCTGGATGTAGCATTTAAAATGTGCAAGAAATTTGGTAATCCTGCATATTTGCAACCATCAGTTCTGTGTTCTGTACCAGAGCAGTGCTCCTCTCCATAACCCCACAATGTCACTGGTGCATAGATAGACTCATCCATATTATTTGGGCACTACATAATTTTGCTGTGATTCAGCCAACAGCCAATAAATTGGTCTCTGAGGCAGGTGCAGGGGTGTGATAAGAACTTTTAGAGCTTTAACTAACAATCTCAAGAACTTACTTAGCCTCTCTATTTAAGGCTTTCTCTTTTTACATTCTTTCCTCTCATTCTCTTTGTTAGTCTCTTGACATTAATGTTTATGCCCCAAGACAAATGCCTTTCTTGCCAGCCCAGTCAGTAAAACTATAGAACTTTGGAAAGTAATGGTTCAATCAGTCATAACTTTCCCTCTTCCTACTATATCTGTATCTCAAGGCTAGTGCCGACACATAAAGGTTAGTGCCGTTCAAAACATCATTGGGTATATATGGTCTTACACTTAAGAATGACAACTGATTTTGCTGGGGCTTTTAGTTCCCTAACTAATGAAATAGATTCATACCAAAATAAAAACATTTGAACTTAATACAGTAATTACTTTCATGCAACTGGATACTTCTAAAGGACTTTCAGATATTTCTTGTTCTCTTGCTTCATGAACAACTGAATTTAACAAACTATTTTTACATGATAATTTTGTTATGTATTTGAAAGGAAGAGCAAGTCGTGCATAGTAGATTTGCAGTTTCATGTACAATCATCATTTTTTGTTGTGCTATATTATGGAAATGCTTGTTTCAAGTCCATAAATTAAAAATAAAACTAAAAAAAATTAATACATTTCATTTCCCCCAATTACATGTAAAAACAATTTTTTTTAGCATTTTTATAAAGTTTTGACTTCCAAATTCTATCCTTTCCTATTTTAACCCCTTCTGGAGACAGTAAGCAATCAGATATAGGTTATATAAATATACAGTCATGTAAAACATTTCTATATTAGTTATTTGTACAGGAAGACTCAAAAGAAAAAGAATCAAAGAAGGAAAGTGAGAAATAGAGTACTTCATTCTGTATTCAAACAATATCAGTTCTTTCTCTGGAGGTGGATGGTATGCTTCATCATTGTCTTTGGGATTGACTTGGATCCTTGTATTACTGAGACTAGCCCATTCACAGTTCTTCATCAAGCAATATTGCTCTTACTGTATTCTGTTCACTTTGTGTCAGTTCATGTAAGTCCAGGTTTTTCTGAAATTATCCCACTTATCATTTCTTATAGCACAGTAATGTCATGTAATAATGGCATATAATACAATAATAACGACAGTGCCATCACAATCATGTACCACAGGTTGTTTAGCCATTCCCCAGTTGATGGACAAGCCTTCAGGTTCTGATTCTCAGACACCACAAAAAAAAGCTGCTGTAAGTATTTTTGTACAAATAGGTCCTTTTCACTTTTTTTTATGTCTTTGGATTATAGACCTAGAAGTGGTGTTGCTAGATCAAAAGGTATGCATCATTTTTATAGCCCTTTGGCATAGTTCCAAATTGCTCTCCAGGATGGTTGGATCAGTTCACAGCTCCACCAACAGTGCAATAGTGTGCCAGTTTTCCCACATCTCCTTCAATATCCATCATTTCCCCTTTTGGTCATATTAGCCAATCAGATAGGTGTGAGGTGGTACCTCAGAGTTGTTTTAATTTGCATTTCTCTAATCAGCAATGACTTAGAGCACTTTTTCAGATGATTATTGTTTTGATTTCTTTGTCTGAAAACTGCCTGTTCCTATCCTCTGGTCATTTATCATTTGGGGAATGACTTGTATTTTTTATAAATTTGACTCATTGAGGACTTCATCAGAAATATTTGTTTGAAAAAATTTCCCTCCAAAAAATTTCCCCCAGCTTTATGCTTTCCTTTTAATTTTGGTTACATTGGTTTTATTGGTGCAAAAACTTTTTAATTTTATATAATCAAAATTATCTATTTTACATTTGGTATTGCTCTCTCTCTGTTTTTTTGGTCCTAAATTCTTCCCTCATCCATAGAGCTGACAAATAAACTATGCTTTCCTAATTTGCATATGGTATCACCCTTTATGTGTAGTTCATGTACCTATTTTGACCTCATCTTGGCATATTGTGTGAGATGTTGGTCTGGACCTAGTTTCTGTCGTACCTGGAGGTAAAAAGTAACCACTGGAATTTATTTAGTTAGGGGTGTGGAGAAGGAAGGCATGTTTATATGATCAGACCTTCATTTTAAGAACATCATTTTAGTGGTTATAGACTTAATCATCACAAAAACAAATATCTAAATGCACAAAGAAGAATAAAAAGTAAGATTACATAAGTAATCTTAAATGTCTTTAAAGTTTGTTATAAAAATAGGATATTAAGTTTAAATACAAATTGATAAAACAATGTTAAATTAATAATTTCAATATTAAATTTTAAAATATGTTTACAAAATTTTTTCTGTCCTTCTCCATGTATCTTTTTATTTTTTAAAATTCAATTATTTTGGTACAAGTTTAAATTTTGTTCCAAATGTCAGGTAAGATGAATATTTCCATATTCAAATTAGAACATAAAGATTGTACATAAAACAGTAAATTTCTGTGACATGTAGACATGCTTTTTTATTTTAAGTATAAAATAAATTGAAATGTCACTTTCAAACCTATTCTTGCTTTTCTGTGTTTCTTTCTAAACTTCAATCATTTCTTTTCTCTGCATTTAAATATTTCAATGACTATTTCTTTTTTAATAATCTTATCAATATTCTGCCCTTCTTCCCGCAACTACCACCCTATAATTGAAGAAAAAAAAGAAAACAAAACCCTTGTAATAAATATGAATAGTCAAGCAAAACTAATTCCCACATTGACCATGTACAAATATGCGTGCCTGATTTTGCATCTTAAGTCTACCACCTCTCTGTCAGGAAGTCAATAAAAGGTTTCGTCACTGGTCATCTGGAATTCTGACTAGAATTTTATTGTTCAGAATTCTTAATTCTTTCAAAGTTTTTTTTTCTTCATAAACATTGTGTAGATTGTTCTCTGAGTTCTGCTCACTTTAATGTGCATCAGTTCTTACAAATCTTCCCACATTTTTCTGAAACCAATCCTTTCATTGTTATAGTGCAATGATATTTCATTACATTCATATACCATAATTTGTCATTCTTCAATTGAGAGGTATCAATTTACTTTGTTTCTAGTTCTTTGCTAGAACTAAAAGAGCTACTGTAAATATTTTGTACATACGGATCCTATTCCTCTTTGGTCTTTTTGGTGTATTATTTTAGTAGTAGTATCAGCGGGTCCAAAAGGCATGTGCAATTTAGTGACTTTAGGAATGTCACCATGCATTAGTTATCAGAATGGTGAGATCAGTTAATAGCCATACAAACAATGCATTAGTATGCCTGTTTTCCCATGGCCCCTTTGTCATTTTCCTTTTTTTTTCATCTTTGCCTATCTGATGGATAGGAGATAGCACCTCAAGCTTTCTAAATGTTTATTTCTCTTATTTGTAATTTGGGACATTTTTCATATGGCAGCTGCTAGCTTGGATTTATTCCTTTGAAGACTACATGTTCATATCTTTTGACCATTTAGCTATTGGAGACTGTCTCTTACTTTTATATACAAAATGTCCCAAAAGTCTTAGTACAGTTTTAAGCTACTGGGGCTTAAAACTCAGTATTTGAATAAATTTCTTATGTATCTTATATGCACTGAACCTTTATCAGAGAAATTGCTGCAAAGGTTTGTCCTAGATAACTTTCCCATTTAATTTCAACTGCTTTGATTTTATTTGGCAAAAAACCTTTTAAAAATTTATATACTCAACATTGTCCATTTTATCTTCTGTGATCTTCCCTCTCCGTTATTTGGTCATGAATTCTTCTTTGTCCATAGTTATGGAAGATATTTCTTTGCTTTCTCCTCTAACTTGTTTACAATGTAATTTTTTTTTTATATCTAAGTCGTATCTGCTAGACTTTATATTGCTATATAATATGAGGTGTTGGTCTACACCAGACTACTTTCCCAGTTTTCGCAGCAGTTTCTCATTGTCCCTTTCTTTCCCCCTTGCCCTTCCAAATATTGAGTCCTTAGCCTATAGCAGGGATCTTTGGATTTATTGAGCATTATGCTATGGCACTTGTTAACTTCTGTATTGTATACCTAATCTATTCCATTAATCAGCATCTGATATCTAGCGTCTGATATGCACAGTACTTGGCACATAGTAGACATTTTATTGATAATTGATTTATTGATGTTATTAAGCCCCCTTCTTCAAAAGGGGAAAGACTATGTGCCAGAAGACCAATTAAGAGGCTGTAGTAGTCCAGTTGAGAAGTAAAGAGGTCTGAGGGAGGTTGAAGTGTGAATAGAGAGAAGATAGATGCAAGAAATATAAAATTACTTTATTTATTTTGTATAAATTTTGTTTGATATTTGTGTGGATACTGTTTTCCTCATTAGAATTCAAGTTCCATGAAAATTTTGTCCTTAAGATCCTTCCATTTCTCATGAGCGGATTCACAGCTATAGGATTCTATTTATCCTATCTCTGACGTTTTTGAAGTCTAAAGTACACATTATGCTATGCAGTGTTCCCTTTCTATCTACCAGTTCCTCTTAAAGGCAGCATGGTCACTGTCTTCCTCTGACTCACAGCTCCTCTTATCAGATAAGGCCTAAATAGCAGTACTTCTTAACTTTTTTTTTCTGCCTTCTGAAGTGTTTATGAAATTTCCAGCAAAATATTTCAAGAATTTATCAACTACTGCTTTTAGCAGAAAGAAATCTCCAATAGATACCAAAATAGTTGAAGTTCCCTATCATAGCTATGTCCTGTCTCGAGCACTTTTCGCCAAATAGAACAAGTCTAATTGGTCTGCCACATGAAGATATTTGAAGATTCTCTTTCTCCAAAATTATTCTTTTCTCCAGGTCGACTATGCCCAGTTCCTTCTATGCTTTCTCCTCTGACCCCTTTTCAGGTCTCCTCAGCATCCTGATTCTTTCCTCCTGGATTTGCTTTAATTTGTCAGTGTATCTTCTAAAATGTGGCTCCCCAAACAGAATACATATTTCAGATTTAGTCTAATCAGAGCAGAATTATCATTACTCTTACCTCCTTCACTCTGGCCTCTATATTTGCATAGGCCTAAGGTCATATCACCCCACTGCAGCCTCCTCCCCTTACTAAGGCATACAGGAGTTCTGATCAGATTGGGTGCAAGAAAACCCAAATGACGGAATCATAGATCCTTCAAGTACTGAATTAAAGTTGGATGTGATACTTTGACTCACAATGAGCTTGCAATCCAGTAGAAGTCATGGATTTTTTTTTTCTGACATGAACTTTACTTTGATATCTTCCCCACATACACCTACTATCTTTTAATTTGACAGTTTATTTTTAAACTCAATATCCAAACTTAAATATATCTCCAGTCATCTAGTTAAACTTTAGAAATATATCTTCTTTTACAGATTGTGCTCCTCCCTACCCTGAGCCATTGTATGTCTCAACAGGTGATGAATTAGAACCCCATTATCCAGATTCTACTCAAGGCACTGTGGTTTATCTTGGTAATGATGGTAGGTATGTACTTAGAAGTATATTGTGTAGTAACTTGGATAGCTGAGTTAATCTCATCTTTTATTTTGCTATTCATACCTGCAGTTACAAAAATTAATTACTAGGCTTGCCCCCAGTAGGGATTCAGTTCATCCAGGTATTTATAGAATGCTAATTACAAAAGTAGAAGTATGCCTTACTTCATGCAAAAATCATTCATAGAATCATAAACTTGTAGCATTATTCCTGGCCTTGGAGATTTTCTTGGCCAGGAGTGGGGAACCTGAAGTCTTGACGCCACATCTGGCCCTCTAGACAGGTATAGCCCTTTGACTGAATCCATACTTCATAGAACAAATCCCCTTGGTAAGGGGATTTGTTCTATAAAACTTGGCTTCAATCAAAAGGCAGCATTCAAGGACCTAGAAGGCCACATGTGGTCAAAGACTCCCCATTCATTTTCTAGTCCAATACCTTTATTTTTACAAATGAGGAAAATGAGGCCTAGAAAGATGAGTTATAACTTTATAGCACTTTATAAAGTTATAGCTGTATAGTACTTGAAGAAATAGCACCATTTTGTTTTCCTATAAAACTACATGAACTTGCATTGATCAGCTCAATTAAGTTTAATTTACTACCACTGTAGTTTATTCTGCTAGTGCCCCTTTTCCTTCTACCTGTTTTTTCAACTATTTTTCATTGATTCTCTTAACGTTTTTCTTGGGCTGCCACCCTTTGAATAGAATTTAATACAGTAACTTTTAAATAATTTCTGTGGTGTTTCTAGAATCATAGAATTAGAGTTGGAGTAAACCTTAGAGTTCATCTAGCCTGACCCCTACGCAAAGCATGAATCCTGTCTACAACATTCCCAATAAGTAGTCTTTCAACCTTTTATCAGAGTTTGCCAGTGAAGGGAGCTCACAACTATTCAAGGTAATCTATTTCATTTTTAAACTACTAATTATAAGAAAATTTTTCTTTGTGTTAAGCTCTCTCCCTGTTATTTATACCCATTGGTCATAATTCTGTCATTTGACACCTAATAGGGTATATCTAATCACATTTTTATACATTTGAAGATATTTATCTTCATAATGTATAGAAACATGAAATATGAAAACATTTTTCAATCATGTCTTCTCTTTGAACTCAGATTCTCTGACTGAGAGTCATGAAATTTTGATAGCCTATGTCACAGGCTCTCATGCTCCCTAAACATGGAACTATGGAGATCCTGAATTGTTTAACTAGTAGAGATTCAATGGTTTACAATGCTCTTGTAATGGATGCCTTCTAAGAAGTAATTTGCTAATGAACTCATAGCTATAGTACAAATTAATTTTCAAAGTGCAGAGAACTCAAAGAAGAGTAACTATTGAATAGAGAAGTGGATGAAGAATAACTGATAGGTAAAGTGGGAATAATGGAGGCACTAGCTAGGAATAGAACCTAATAGAGAATAATTCATTGGAACAAAGAGCAAGGGAAACGAAGCTGTCTGATGGTAGGAAAGTCTTTTGTAAAATAAAATTCCTATCATGCAAAAAGAATTACAGGTATAAACTGTCCCATTCTTAAATTCCTACCTCTTATATTAAGATATTATAAGCAAGACTTAACTGTATTTAGATTCTATAATATGGGCCATACATTGAGGATCTGGAACTTCAGATGCAAAAACTAAAAGTCAAAGATCACTCAATATATTAATGGCAGAACCAGCATTTTAAGTCTGTCTGTCTTGTGTATGTTTATGTCTTTCTCTTTCCCTCTCACATTTATAATTAAAACATATTATAAACTTTCAACAGGTCTCAAACTAAACTTTAAAATTTACAATTTAAAAAGAATATCTATAAGTGGACCCAAAACTTATGTAAGTTAGCATCTAGTTAAGAAACTATATTTATATGTGACTTATAAATAGAAAATAAAATATACATAAGTGGAATATGTACAGAATTATACAAATAAACTCCTAGAGGAATGAGGCTTCATAGTCTATGTACTAGCTATGACCAGTAGGTTTCTGGATAGTGAAGAATAATAAAGCCAGCTAATGACTCATTTCACTCTTTAAGAATAAGATTCTTCCTTTGAATTCAATAAGACCGACAGTAACGGTCATTTCCACTAAGTACCTATTCTTTATGATCAGCATCAACTTCCTCTAACAATCTCACAGTTTAATCCCTTCTGACAACAAAATGACTTTAAGGGTGCTTGGGAAAATTGCTTGTCAAAGATTGAATTCTTACCCAAATGAGGTTCCCCCCTCCCTTAGTGGCTGGTGTATTGCAATATCTGAAGAAATCTTTCCCAAACTGTGTTCTATAGACAAGAACAAAGCACTACAAGGTGCTTAAGGGGCAAAAAAATGTAACAGTACATAAGTATACATACAAGCACATATTATATCTGCATTAATTTCTAACCAATTGCTATTCTGCCTACATACAGCTATATCTGAGATATAGCTGTCTACATACAGCAGACTTTGGTGTGCTGAAATCTGCTGCCTCCTTGTGGTTCCAGTACCTGTTTAAGTCAACACTGCTGTCAGGTCCCTATGTCTTTCTTATCTATCTAGATCTAGGGACAGAGCTGGCTAGAGGCTGACAAGAGTGTGGCTTCCTTTTCCATAAACTTTAGAAGGAAAAGGGATTCTTCTAAATGGGGCTGTTTCTAGCATCCCTCATTAATATCTAAAATTAGAAGGAAAAGTTAGTGACAAAGGAATCCCAGGTTCCCCAAAGTTCTTATTTTTTGCCCATTTCTGGTGAGTCTTTGTGCTCTATCCAAATTCCTTTTTGCTCCTGTTCTCAAGAAGCTCACATTCCAATAAGGGGAATATTGTGCAAATAACTATGCAAAAAGAAGACATATACAGTGTAAATGGAAAGTAATCTCAGAGGAAAAACAATTAGCAGTATAGATGGGGTTGAGGACCAAGAAAGGTCTCCTGAAGAGGATGGGATTGGAGTTGAGTTTTTAAGGAAACTAAAGAAACTTGGCATAGGGTTGAGGAGGAAGACTATTCCAAGCATAAGGAACAATCATTGCAAATGTAAAAAGGCAAGCGATGGAGTGTCCCATTGGAGGAACAGCAGGTGGGGCAATGTAGCTGGGAATGGAGTGTAAGACCAGAAAGGTAAACTGGGATCAGATTAGAAAAGGTTTTAAAAGCTAAAGAGAGGATTTAAAGAGAGGGTGTAACAGGGAGTCATTGTTGCTTACTGAGGAAGACGATAACATGGTCAGACTTAAGTCTTATGAAGATCACTTCGGCAGCTGAATGGAGTGAAAGAGAACTTGAGGCAGGGAGTCCAGCCAGAAAACCTTTGCAATGTATGAGCAATATGTGGTGAGGGCTTTGATTAGGAGAATAGCTGTGTGAGAGTAGAGAAAAAGGCATATGTATGAGAGATATTGTAAAGATAGAAATGACAAAATTTGACAGCAGATTGGATATGAGTGAGTGAACTGAGATGTAGAAGTCATAATCTTTATCTTTGAAAAGACTTGTCATTTGCATAGGACTTTCCTTTTAATGTTTCCCAATCCTAGTTAATTTAAGCAAAAGATATTTTATTTTTTCCCAATTACATGAAAAAAGATTTTAATATTCTTTATTTTTCAAATTTTGAGTTCCAAATTCTCTCTCCCTTCCTTCCCCACGTTGAGAAGGGAAACAGTTTGACATAGGTTATACATGTGTAGTCATGCAAAACACATTTCAATGTAAGTCATTCTGTGAAAGAAAATCCAGACAAGAAAAATGAAGTAAAGAAAAAGTATCTTTGATCTGAATTCATGCTCCATCAGTTTTTTTCCCCTCTGGAGATGGACAGCACCTTTCTTCATAGGTCCTACAGAATTGTCTTGGGTCGAGGGGAGGAGCCAAGATAGTGGAGTAGAAAGACACACTTATGCTAGCTCCAAAACCACAGCCTATAAAATATCTGTAAAGAAGAACTCCTAACAAATTCCAGAGTGGTAGAAGCCACAGAACAACAGAGTAGAGGAGATTTCTGTTCCAGAAAGACCTGAAAAATCCTCACCAAAGGTCCATTGTGCATGGGACCAGAGCAGAACCCAGTCCTACCTTGGTCGCACAGCCCCCAGAGGAGCAGATCTGAGCAGGCTTCAGGGACAGAATCTCTGGTGGCCACAGGGGTCCCTCCACCCACAGGCACTGCAGGTCAGTGAGAGAGACTTCCAGGCTGGCCAAGAGGGGAGCAGGGTGTCTCCATAACTCAGACCCCCTCGGGAGGCAGCAGCAGAGGCAGTGGCAGCCAGAGGCTCCCGGAGCAGGCAGGAGCTCCGTTACAGAAGGTCTCTGCATAAACCCCCTGAGGGAACTGAGCCTGGGTGGTGGCCCTGTGCCCACCTGAGAACCTGATTTAATCTTACCCTGAATAGCCACCGGGTC
>CM053770.1:90520282-90562334 GCA_028658325.1 Potorous gilbertii
ACAAATGGGGAGAAAATTTGGAACCCAAAATTTTGTGAAAATGAATGTAAGAAGTTAAATAAATAAATTTGTTTAATAAACAAAAAAAATATCAGTCAAAAAAAAAGAATTTTCTTGGGTCATCGTATTGCTGAGATAGCTAAGTTATTCATAGTAGGTCATAATATAATATTACTATTACTAAGTACAATATTTTCCTGGTTCTGCTCATTTCATTTTGTATCAGTTCATGTAAGTCTTTCCATGTTTTTCTGAGAGCGTCTTACTCATCATTTCTTAAAGCACAATAGTATTACATCACAATCATATACAACTTGTATCCCCAATTAATGGATATTTCCTTTATTTTCAATTCTTTGCCACCACTAAAAGAGCTGCTATAAATATTTTTGTACATGTAGGTCATTTTCCTTTTTGTTTTTATCTCTTTCAGATATAGACCTAGTAGTGGTATTGCTTGGTATAAGGGTATGAAAAGATTTTGTAACCCTTTGGGCATAGTTCCAAATTGCTGTCTTATTTAACTAGATTTTCAATAAAGTCATTTAATTAGAATTAAACATTGTTTGGTCATAGTAGGAAGCAAGCTTCTTGAAAACAGCGAGAAGGTTTTGGCTTTATATTCTAAGTTCCTATCTAGCAAAAGACTTTGCACTTAGTAAGTATTTACTAAGTGCTTGTGAATTGAACTATTTCTTTATTACAATTACCCTGGAAGTTCAGAAAAGAGATTCAGAAATTTAAGGAGCACCAGAAGGAAACACCAGGCAATCAAAGCAACATTGGAAGTTACTCAGAGGTGTCAAATTTCTGGCCTTCTGTCCAAGTGGCAAAAACTACCCAGGAAAGAAGTTGATTAAAATATTAATTGGAAAATGTCTAGCAAAGTAATAAAAAAATACAACACAGATATAATTTGTGGTTTCCTAAGTCAATATATGCTCTAGGATATGTTTCTATGTGAGTTTGGCAAAACTGGACTATATTATATACTTAAAAAGCAAGTTCTACATAATAGAGATTCACAGTTCCATGTGACATTTTCTTTTTACTATTTTACTTTTTGTTTTACTCTTTATATGAAAATGCTAATTTTGTTCATATTGGTTATTTAAAAAAATAAAATTTAGAGGACACTGCTCACTGATAAAATTACTAGCACTAGTAATAAATTACTAATGAAATCACTTCAGCAATGTCCAACTTGATTTTAAGATAATAGCTAACACAGGCAAGTAAATAGCAAAGTAGATAGAGTTTCAGGCCTGAAGCCAGGAAGACTCATTTCATGAGTTCAAATAATAGCCTCAGACTCTTCCTACCTATGTGACCCTGGGCAAGTCACTTAATTCTGTTTGCCTCTGTTTCTCATCTGCAAAATGAACTGGAGAAGGAAATGGCAAATCATTCCAGTATTTTTGTCAAGAAGACCCCAAATGGTGTTCATGTCCAAAGAGTTAGACACAACTAAAATGACTATCTTGGAATGTTCATGCATTATTTAAAGAAAGCCGATAAATAACTAGAGAAGAAAATCAGGGGAAAATGATTGGATCCCTTAAGTTGTTTTTTTCTTTTTCAAACTCTCCAAACTTGAGAGATCTGAAGAATTGGGAATAGATACACAGAAAAAGTATATATGATTATGATGATAAAGATTGAAGGATAAAACTTTTAATAGTTCTTAATTCTTTATTTGTATGAAGATATGTTATTCAGAAGATGTTGAGAAGGCATTTTTCTTTTTTATGATAATAGAACAAGAAAAAAAGCTTTAATTGCAGTAAGAGGGATTTAAATTGGATGTGAGTAAAAAACTTTCTGATGATAAAACTTTTAATACATTAAGAGAGGTTCTTGAGGAAGGTGAGTTTTTCCTGAGAGTGTCAAAAGAAAATCTTCATTTAGGCCTTTGCCCTCAATAATGAAACAAATTCAGGTAGAGAATTAAAAGATGTTACTATAGCACTAAAGGCAAAAGCTTGTTGAATGCAGCCAGGCAAGGAAATTCAAACCTCGAACTGTTGTTATAGAGGAATTTCATCATAAGGGACAGAGAAGCCTGATAGTACATATTTCCAAAAGGGGAAGGGTCATTGCATCTTAGCTCCTTCCCCACTGATGCATCTTAGGCAAATGAGATTAGAGATAAAAGGGGTGGGATGAAAGTACATGTGGCTATGTGCTGACTAGCAGGTAATATAAAAGACAATGAGATGGGATCCAAGTACACACCATCACTCCCAACAGACTGGTTGACCCTGGAAAACAAGCAAGACTTGGAAACAATGGGGTCACTTGAACTGACTCAGCACAAATTTCAATGATTCCCTTCTGTGGTGCTAACCATACTCATGGTGCAGCACCACAATTAGACCTACTTTTGTCCTCCACCCTCAACTGCAGCATCCTAATCTCGGTTGCCTGTAAATGTGGGAGTTGCTTTCTTGATCAGTTCTTAAAATCAAGGGAGGCACTGTAAACATAAACAGCATATGGTCCCTATGAAGACACACAAGAGAAAACCCACAGGTATTTAAGCCAATGAAAAGCTCTGTACCCCAAAACATCTGTAATTCACAGACTTTAGCATTACAATATAGTCAACTCTACAGGTGTACAAATGATAAGGTACCCACTTTCATCATGCTTTTATCAGTTTCCCTTCAAGAGGAGTTCAACTCTTGATAAAAAAAAAAAGGCAGATAGAGACTGCACAAAGGGCCTCTGCATAAACACCACAGGTGAAATATAACCAGAAAATGTGCAGTACAAAGACCTTAGTTCCTACTATCAGTTCAAGTAGAATTGATAAGCAGTGTACAGAATAGGTAGCAAGTCCATAACATGCACACAACTAACGTAACAAGCAAAGTTAAAATAGGAGAATGAAGAAACCCAATATAGCTGTAGATTTAGGGGTGTCAAGGCCTTTGGCAGTGTCTGTGATCTTCAAGGGTCTTGCAAACACTTCTTGTACATCTCTCAAACAGCTACATATGGATTAGGGCAGGCTCATCTTTAGGTCCTAGGTCACATATGGAGATCCTCTAGGCAATGCTGCTAAAACCAGCTAGTGATAAGACTTCAAATAGTTTAGTAAACCATAAAAAAATCTAATCAGATTGGTCTTCTAGTAATTAGTTCATGTGGTGAAATCTTTATGGAAGTAATCCTAATAACACTAGGGCACTAAGAACACTACCAAATTAGGAACCCATAATTCACCTGAAATTTAAGAGAATTTCAGTTTTTTACATAGTACTTGCACCTACCTGCACCCAAATTTTGTGTCTGATATGGATAATGCTATCAACAGGCTAAAAGAGGAATTTAAAAATTTAAAAAATCTCTCCCTTAATATTATCAGACAGACTTCAAAATAGGGAAATGATGACTTAAAATATCTTTACAAGTATTAATGCAGTTCTATGTGTAAAATTCTTAATTCAATTTTTAGAACTTATTTCTAAAACATACTCAAAATCAGTATGTCCCATTTTGAAACATTTTAAAAGCTGTTCATTTGCACATACACACACACACATCCTATTCCTTAGATTTCTGACAGCTTAATCTTGTTTCTTTCTCAAGGTTTACTACACTAATAAAATTTTTGGTTTTTTGAAAGAACACTTCTATGTCTTCTATCCCTTTCTTTAAGGTTATACATAGTATCTTCATATCCTCCTGAAAGAGTGAAATGTAACTCTTCCCAAGGGGATGGCAAACTTAAGAACTCATTTACTTTAGATGCTCAGGATATGGGGTTGACCACAAATTCAGATTAAATAGTAATATCTTTCATACTTATATCCTAGTAGAGTAAGTCAGTTGTTTTAGTATTAATAGGCTAATTAATATATTTTTGTATTACGATTCACTGTTCACCTGCCATAATAATAGAAAGTTGCTATGAAAGGAAAAGGTAGGAACATGGTTATGACGATATCAGCACTGACCTGAAAAAAGCCATAATGGGGAAAACTCCCTTAGCTCTATTTGATTCCAGGTACAAGTCATATTCAACAGTCAGTCATGTAGCAGAGTTCCACATTTATTCACAGGGTATCAAAAGCCAGGTTTAGAATTAACCTGCTCAGAAAGGAAATAGCACAATGGGAAGTTTAGTCAAGAATATCTTTCTTTTGCCCATATAGGGTCCCTTCAACTTTTCCCAGGTAGAGTACATGCCACCTCTCTCAACAGACTGGTTGCTGCCTCTCCCAGAAGACTAGTTGACATATACCTGGAAGATAAGCAGAAATGGAAACAATGGGTTCACTTAAACTGATTGAATACAAATTTCACTGTCAGGATTAGTAGAATGATAAATTAGGGGAATGTTTTAAGGGTAGTAGATTTGGATTTAGGGCCACAAGATCATAAATTTACATGTGGAGGAGACCTTAAAGATCATCAAGGATAAGCACTCATTTTATAGATGAGGACATGTAGTAAATAGTAGAATCAATACTCCAACCCAAATCCTCTGACTCCAAATCCAACACCCTCAGCATTGCATCATTATGTCATGCAATTAAATAGTTTTATCTTATACAAAAAATGGATAAATGTGATTGATTTCAGTAGATTAAGAATTCACTGAACATTGGTGAGTTCTTAATCTACTGAAATCAATCACATTGATTTTGTTTTTATCAGTTTCCTGATTACCAATTTCCTGGAAATTCTGGAACCCAGGTCTTTGTTGTAGTGAGGCCAAATAAAGCAAGTGGCTCTGTTTCACATATTTTTGCAAGTATCTTTAATATCTGGCTTAATAGAAGAAAACTGTATTCTTATACCTGCTTCTGCATTCAACTGATGTAATATGTTGTTTTCATTTACATATATATGAAGATAGAGTATTTTAGGCAAATAGCATCTTCATATTATTTTGAAAATAGTTTTTGATCTCATAGAAACACTCTTGGGGACCCCCAAACACTACTTGGACTACATTTTGAGAACTACCACTATAGAAAAACCTCTACTAGCATATCCATGGGATTCTGTTTTGTTCTGTTCTGTTTAATTTTTGTATTAATGAATTAGATACAGAAAATTACATTGGTGACATACTTATCAATTTGAATATAATATGAAACTGGGAAGGATAGATAATACGTTAAATTGTAGACTCAAGATCTCAGATTTCCTATACCTAGGCTCTAAAACTAAACTGCATAGGTACAGGTTTGGCTAGGCACAGTCCTCATGAATAAAATCTTAGAAGGCCCTAATTGAGTGCAAGTCTAGAATAACTTAACGTTGTGATACAGCTGATAAAACTGCTAATTTGATCTTGAGTATAATTTCCACAATTAGGGAGATACTACTTTCTTCTGAAGTGGGCCAACCACATCTGGAGTATTTTTAGAAAGAAAGAAAGACATTGATGAGTAAGAGTGTATCCAAAAGTGAATAACAATGATCACACTCAAAAATAAGTCTGAGGAATAGTTGAAAGAATTGAAGATATTTAGCTTGTAGAAGATAAAAATTGGGCAAGGGAGAAGGATGTGATTCTGCCTTAAAATATTTGAAGGACTTCCAATATTTGTCATGTTAGATATACATTTTACTTACTGTGATTCCAAAGGATAAAAACTAGTTTCAATAGGTAAAAATTGTAGGCAAGCAGATTTTTCGTTCAATATAAGGAAGAACTTAACAATCAGGGTGGTTCAAATATGAAATATAGTGCCCTGTGAGTTTCCTTTACTGTAGTGCTTTACTAGACACTGGATTTACTAAGCACTTGGGGACCTTATAGAAGTCATTTATGAATCAGGTGGAGGTTGGGCTAGCTGACCTCTAGTATCCTTTCCAATTCAAAGATTCTAGGTAGGATTGTCTTATGGATGAAGAATGGATGCAGTCATCTTAGGAGGTGTGTTTTAAAGGTATCAATTAGTTTCTAACTTTAATTGTTAGCTTTTAGCCTGAGTACACATTTGCTTAAACATAAAAGAGAATAAACAACTATTTAATGGGAATGGGACAACAATCATTTTCTATCCTGTGATAGAGAATTCTGCAAAAATTCTGTTTTCAGAAGATGAAATGTTGAATCCTTATAGTGGTTTGCTCTTCAGTATTCTTTTGATCCTACTTTAAAAAAATGTAAATTACATAGATTTTCAATGAAAGTATACAATTTTTACCCTGAATCGCAAACTATATTCATAGTAACATGTGCCATAACACACAAACCCTGACATATATTTGTTCTGCTTCCCTTACCAGCTTACAAAGATCGCTGTTTCATGTACTCTCGAATAGGGGGTATCAGATCTCTTCAGAAGCATTCAGAAATTCTACCAGTGGAGGACTATGACAACACTTTGATATTTGAAGCCAGGTTTGAGAGTGGTAATCTGCAAAAGGTGGTCAAAGTGTAGGTTTTAAAATTCCTTTGATTTGAGGAGCTAGGACATCAGCTAACTTTGGGCATTTTTTGAACAGTAGGGTCTTCAGTGACTATTGCAATGGTCTGCACATGTTAAAATCAAATTTCCCAAAGAGCATTTTGAGTCAGCCTGTGAATAAACATTTATTAAGCACCTCCTATGTCCAGGCACTGGACTATGCCCTGAAGATACAGACAAAGGTAAAAGATAGTGCCTGCTTTCAAGGTGTTCGCAGCCTAATGGGGAGACAATATACAGACAACTATGTACAAACAAGTTATATACAGGATAAATTGGAAGTGATGAACAGAGAAAAAGCACAAATAATAAGGACTAGGAATGGTTTCCTATAGAGAGTAAGATTTTAGCTAGACCTAGAAAGAAGCTAGGGAAGCCAGGAGCTGGTGATGACAAGGGAGAGCATTCTGGGCATGGGCTTCAGCCAGTAAAAATACCCAGAGTCTAGAGGTGGAAAGTCTTGTTCAAGGAACAGCAAGGAGGCTGGTGTCACTGGTTCCCAGAGTACATGTGTAAAGTATAAGAAAACTGGAATGTTTGAGAGGGAGATTGAGGAGGAAAAGGAGGAGGCTATGAAGGGCTTTGAATACCAGAGGAATTTTTATGTTTGATCCTGGAGGTGTTAGGGAGTTCCTGGAGTTTACTGAGGGGGCAGGGTGGTGATGGTGATATGGTCAAACCTGCTCTTTAGGAAGATCCCTCTGACAACAGAGTGCAAGGAAGACTAGAGTGGGGAGAGACTTGTAGCAGAGAGACCAACTAGTAACTTCTTAAAATAACACAGGTAAGGGGAGATCCAAGGTCAGAACCAGGTTGGTGGTAGTGTAAAAGACATAAGGAAGCCTATATGAGATATGTTATAAAAGTAGAATTGGCAAGCCTTGGCAAGAAATTGTATTTGGTGGCGGTTGGGAGGGCAGGGTGGTAAGAAAGAATTAGGCATTGAAAATGACAAGTTGCAAGATGACTGGGAGGATAGTGGTGTTCTCAAGAGTAATAGGGAAGTTAGGAAAGAAGAAGGGTTTGGGGGGAAAAAATGATGAGTTCAGTTTTGGACATGTTGAGTTTAAGATACCTATTAAGATACACTCCCTTTGAGATGTCCAATAGACAGTTGAAGACACAAGACTGAAAGTCGACAAAGGTGAGGCATGAAAGCTAATAAAGTTACTAAATGAAATAGTATAGATAAAGAAGAGAAGAGGGTCCAAGATAGAGTCCCCTGGGACATCCATATTTAGTAGGCATGATTCAGCAAATTCAATAAAGTAGACTGAAGAGTGATTATATAAGGAGCAGGAGAAACAAGAGAGAGTGTCATAAAAACTAAGAGAGAAGATGGTATTCAGGAGAAAGAGGGTGATTGACAATGTTAGAGGCTGCAGAAAGATCAAGAAGGATGAAGGTTTTTTTAAAGCCATTAGATTTGGCAATTAAAGTATTAGTAACTTTGGAGACAGTAGTTTTGATTGAATGATGAGATTGAAAGCCAAATTATAGACTTAAGAGAGTAGGAGGAAAAGAAGTAAAGGCACCTATGATAGACAGCTTTTTCTAGGAATTTAACCACGAAAGGGAGGAGACAGATAGGATAATAAATAGTGAGGCTAGAGAGTTCAAGTAAGGGTTTTTTGATTTTGGGGAAGATGGCACATTTGTAGGCAATTCGGAAGCAGCCATTAGACAAAGGAGAGAATGAAAATAAGTGAGTGAGAAATTGGGGATGATAGAGGGGACAGTCCTTTGGAGATCAGATTGAATGGGATCACTTTTTCACATAAAGGGATTTATTTGCCTTGGCAAAGAGAAGGATTATGTCTTCATGTGAGAAAGTGTGAAGGAGCGGGATAGTGGCAGAAGGCATCTGAGTGATGTAAGATTAAGAAGAGGGGAGGAGCAGCTCTGGGCAAATAATCTAAATTTTTATCAGTAAAATATGAGACTCTTCTCACCTAAGACAGTCAAGGTAGGGAGAAGCCTGGAAGTTTAAAGAGGAATTGAAGATTTGGAAGAGACATTATGATAAGCAATGGTGTAATTTAATTAGGGAGATGTAAAAGAATTGCCTTGGTGAGGGCCTAGTTCAGCTTATTATGTAATGTAAATTAATAGCAGACCTCGCCAGCACACTTTCATAATGTTCTCTAGCTTTCTTCAGTAGCACACTTGTAGGAGTGAAGGCAATGAAAGGTGGGAGTGATCCCAGGCCAAGGATTGGCAGGGCAAGAGGGTCAGTATTAGGGAGTAGAGGACTCAAGAGGACTGAGAGGAGTTGAACTGGTTCACCAAGGGGTCAAGGTGAAGAAAGAAGGAAAGTGTAGCTAGTGCAGGGGTGGAGAACTGAAATGTCCAGGGGTGGAAGGTCATGGTGTAGATGAAGAAGAAGGTTTAGGATGCAAACAGAGAAAGGCAGAAAAACAATAGATTGTCATCAGATAAGGGAATTTCATAGTTCTAGAATATGAAAGTGAAGCATTTCGGGTGATGGAGCGATAAAGGGCATGAGAATCTTTGTATATGACTGAGCCTGGGTGAAGAAGTAGATCATGTGAAATGAATAATAGAACTGTGAAGTTAGGATCTTTGAAGGAGTATCAGTATGTATTTTGTAATCCTGTAGTGTGAGGGCAGGAGTTGAAGGGGAAAAAAAAAACTGTGGATCAGGCACTGAACTCAATGAGAAAAGGAAAGTGACCTGAAAATTAGTAGACAACAGCTACCAGATCTGAGTTGGGTGGTACAGAGGGCTTGAGTCAGCCTCAAAGATGGAGAAGTTACTGAGTGATGGTGGTAGAGAAAAGTGGCAGTGGAAAGTAGGGAATATTCCAACTCCCTCACCTTAACTCAGTGAGTTTTGGGAAATGAGTAAAAGCACAAACATTGCTGGAAAGAGTAGGGAGGGAGGCTTTGTCATAAGAAGGGAGCCAGATCTCAGGGAGAACCGGTAGATAGGAGTGAGAAAGGAAACGATTTAAGTTTGTTGCTTACAGAACAGACATTTCAAGGAATACAATGGAAGGGGTATGTAACTTCAGAACACTGGGATAGGAAGAAGGTTGAGGGGAAAGAGAATGAGGAAAAAGGAAATAGAGATGGGGGAATGAGATTTGAATGATGCCAAATCAGAATTACTGGGATAGGGAGGATATGACCAGGGGTGAGCTTTTTAATCACTGAGGAATAAGTTTGAAAAATTCCATATATTAAATAATTTGTACTCTCAGGATACCAAGCTACTCCATGAAGAGGAAACTAATATAACTAAATAATATTGCCTGTGAATGACTAAAAGAAAATGTTTCCTTAAAATGACTCTATTTTGTCCTTATAATGCAATATCTTCCTGTAAGTATATGTGCTAGAATTCCAGTTAACCCCTGTTCATATATATATACACATATATATACACACACACATATATATATATATACACATATATATATGTTTGTATATTATATGCACACACCCCTGTGGGTCTAAGCTTTTTAATAATTTTGCTTATCAATTTATACCAGAAATTTCTTATAAAAAACCAAAGATATGAACTAGATTTTTTAAAAGCAGTTTCAATTATCTTCATCTAAAAACATTAACTGGGTACCGACCAGGTACCAGGCCAGTGAAACTTTTCTCAAAATATTTACTGTCTAGTTAGAAGCTACAAAATTAGATGAATTTTAAAAGGCAGTCCCTTTCCTCAAGGAGGAATATTATTAGATACAAGGCATAAAATCATGAGTTTTTAAAAATTTCTAAGAGCTTTTTAAAAAAAGGTTCCACAAATATAAGGTAAAAAAGACTAGACAGAAATCTAAAGAAAACAATTCATGGGATAAGCACAGAGTGACACTTCTTTTAGTTCCAACACTTTTTTAGTTTAATCATTTAACTTGCCTGGGAAACGATTAAGATGAAACATTAGATATTGGTTAAATCCTCAATTTTTACCTGTTTTCCATCTAAGCACTATTCAAATAGAAGAGAATCCAAAGATGTCTTTAAAAACTGTGCAGCAGATGTGTCAGTCTCTCAGCAGTTATGAACCCAAGTGTATCGCAAACCAGCTTAAAATGTTAGGAAATGCTTAACACAATAAATAAAAATAGAGTACAATACAGATAATGTTAATTTGTGGTTTTCTCAGTCAATATATGGTTGCAGGGATGAGATGTTTCTATTAAAGTTTGACACCACTGCTGTTCTGAATAAATGAATAAATACAAATTTGGCCATAAGACTTATGTAGCTCTCACCTTTTGTAGGAACATATTAGAGCACACTGGCAAAATTATACTTTACACAACTGAGCCCACCCTGCAAAAATCTATATGTCTGTAGATAGAAGTTAAACTCTCTTTCGTATTTGCCTTTGCTGAATACTGTGTATAACTTGTTTTTTTTCCCTTCCTTACATTAGTACTGATCATGAATATCAGTTGACTGTGCGCCCTGACCTCTTCACAAGCAGACACACCCAGTGGTATTACTTTCAAGTGACCAACACTCAAGCAGGGATACCCTATCGTTTCACCATTGTCAACTTCACAAAGCCGGATAGTCTGTACAATCGAGGCATGCGCCCGCTCTTCTACTCTGAAAAAGAGGCCAAGATGAACAATATCGGCTGGCAGAGAACAGGAGACCAAATCAAATATTATAGGAACAATATAGGGCAAGAGGGGCGTCACTTTTTCTCTCTTACATGGACTTTCCAGTTTCCATATGACAAAGATACCTGTTACTTTGCTCACTGCTACCCATATACATATGCCAACCTTCAAGACTACCTCTTAGGTATCACTAATGACTCAGTCCGGTCACAGTATTGTAAAATTCGTGTGCTGTGCCACACACTTGCTAGGAACATGGTATATGTTTTAACAATTACTACTCCTTTGAAGAGTACTGAATCAAGAAAGCGTAAGGTGGTGATTTTGACAGCAAGGGTACATCCAGGAGAAACCAATAGTTCTTGGATCATGAAAGGCTTCCTAGATTACATCCTAGGAGATTCAAGTGATGCCCAGTTGCTTCGGGACACTTTTATCTTCAAAGTGATACCTATGCTGAATCCAGATGGTGTGATTGTGGGAAATTATCGATGTTCCTTAGCTGGACAGGATTTAAACCGTTGCTACACGTCTATCCAAAAGGACTCTTATCCTTCTGTTTGGTACACCAGAAATATGATCCGTAGGTAAAATAAGCCTCAGTTTCCTTAGCAATTCTGTTAGTCTTTCATATAAGTAGTTTTCCCTTTAATTCCACTTAATGACTTGTTAGATTTCTTCATACATGATGGCTATTCACACTAGTCAAGATTTTTTTAATCAGTACCATCCTTCTTGTCATTGACTACATTACTTCCTAAAATCTCCCTTGCCACATTTAACAAATTTAAATGCCTTCTCTATGAGATGTAATTTCATACTGTAAGAACAGACTCCATTTCCATCATTACCCAAAGAAATCCTAAGAAAGAAATGCTTCCTAAGTAGTCAGAAGCCATGTACCCACAGCCTTATCCTATTTGTAACTGGAACCCTTACTGCAAACTACAAAAATCCTGTTTCATACAAGTGAACGATGGGAAGGTTCTTTAGAGCCATGAACCAATCAAGTGTGAAAAGGATCTCATTCACATGTTTAATAGTCCCAGAAATTCAAAGAATAGAACTGAAAGAAAGATGACTTGCTGTTTCTGGAGAACTAAAGGAAAGAACTTTAAGTCCTTCAAGTCCGAAATGATAGAAGAATTTAAACTCCAGATCTCTGGGGAGCCTGTTGGATTTCTTGATTTCAGAGAGGAAAGTCAGAAGTTCTCAGAAGGGTTTAGGGCATACTTGAATTATATAAAGGATACCCATGGCCTTTCTTATATTAGAGGAGTGATTATCAAGTGTTGTGATTCCGTTATAGTTCCTGCCTTTAAAAGAGTTTACATATCTGGGACTTTTCTAGAAACTCAGATTCTCAGTTTTGAGCATGATAAATAGAACTTAGCTGTTTAAAGTTTCTCAGTGCTTCATAGTTTGCTTTGTGAAAAAGTCAGAGGAGAAAATAGCAAGAACAACTTTTCAGTAGTCTTCACATGAAAATCAAATTTTTCAAACATTTCTATAGACATGTAAATTGGGAGTAAGCCCTGATAATAATGAATGTGCAAGGAGGGAGAACATGCAAGAATACAGTATTTGGGCTTGGGGGAGGAAGAATTAATAAGCATTTTTATGAGAAAACTTTTAAAATTATTTCCAAGTGATTAAGATTGTTATAAAATACTGAACTCAGCAATGCCGCTTCACTTCAAAAGAAACATTACCTCTCTAGCAAATGAAGAACTGAGTGAAGGAAGGGAGCTTTAGAAACAACATGAAAAATGAAAATAGCAAGATGTCAGAAGCTTTGCCTTACAGAATTATATCAATATTCAAGTTAAAAGTTAGTATGATACTTATTCAGGCTATATTAATAAAATTGATATCTTAAAACATATCATTATACTTCACACTAACTAAAAACTATTTCTCATGTCATAGAGTTTGGTCTTTTCAGACCACTAGTAGTTAACCAAGGTCTAAACCCTGGTATCCTGTTAACGAACATTTCTTAGCTCCATTTCCATCTCCTACATGGAAATACTACTGCAGGAGACAGTTTGCAGTTTGGGATTTAAATGTCGTGTTAGAAATTTTTAATGATGTGATCCTCATCAGTTGGGGACGGGGATAACCCTTACAGCCTATTCTAGTTATAGCTCTATGATTCCCTCTTTCTTTGATCTTTATCTTAAAAGTTACTTTAAAAAAAAGTGGTCTAACTATATGCCTGACAGGTGGTTATCTAATTCTCCACTGATGGGGAAAGCCTTCCATCTCAAGGCAGTATATTCCACTTTCAGATAGACCTAATTGATAGGGAAGTTTTTTTTCCTTTATATAGAACTTAAAATCCACCTCTGTGCAACTACTACAAGTATTTCCTAATTCTGATATTCTGGGACCTAAAAAAAGAAGTTTAATCTCACTTGCACATGACAGCTCTTCTTTTATTCAGACTAAGCCTCCCCAGTTACTGTTGTTAATGCTAATATGACACTACTGGTTCATCCCCTTCTGCATCTTGGTTATCCTACTCTGCGCAAACTCCAGGTCTGTCATTGTCTTTCCTAAAACAAAATACTTGAAACTGAACTGAAAACAATATTACAGATGCAGTCCAGACATGCTCAGTTACACTGGGACCATCACCTCCCTCATTTTATTTACTGTGTCACTATTGATCTAGCCTAGGATTCATTACCTTTCTTTGGCTACCAGACCACAACAATGATTCATATTGAGTATGCAGTCCACTAAAATCTATGAATCTTTTCACATGAATTTCACATTCACATGAATACTTCCCCATCTTATAGTTATTAATTTTGTAAACCCTAATGTAGACTGAACATTTATTTCAGTCAAATTTCATTTTTTTAGATTTGGCCCAACATTTTAGACTCTCAAAATATTTTCAGATTCTTCCCAACTTTGTGATACTTGCAAGTTTGATAAATGTTCCATCTATACCTTCATCCAAATCACTGATAAAAATATTAAGCAACACAGAAACCAAGGAAATATCCTTTGGCACATTGCTGCAGTTCACATTGATCATAATTGACGTTGGTCATTTATTGACTATTTTTGGAACCATTCGTTCAACAAGTTCTAAATTCATCTAGCTCTTTCCCACAAGGATAGAATGAAACATTGTTTTCAAATACTTTGCCATAATCCAAGTATATTATGTCTATGCCATTCCTCTGATCTACCATTCTAGTAACCCTGGCATGATCCATTCTTAAAGATGCTGTAACAGTGATCACCACTGCATAATGGAAAGTAGGTCGAGTTTGGAGCCAGAGTTCATATTCTAGTGTTGTTACTTGCTACATTCAACTAACCTTGGGCAAGTATTTAACTTCCCTGGGCCGTAGTTTCCTCAGCTATTAAATAAAGGAATTGGACTAGATGATCTCTATGGTTACCTTCTGTCTCTAAATTTATGAGCCATAAATGATCCATAAATCCTCCCAGATTAATTTAGCTAGTTTAATCCCTTTAATAATATTTAAATAATAATAAAAATTTATAATAATAAGAAAAACAAAATAAATATTTTAAAAATTTTTTTCTGGTAATTGAAACCAAATTCACTAACTTATAGTTGTAGATTATATTTTTCTATTTGTCCTGAGTTTCACAAAAATCAGGAGAGTGTCCATATTCATTCCTGGTATGAGGTAATATGTGACCAAAATATCAAATGAGTGGCATAGACATTAATAAGTGCTATAAGATCAGAGGAGGGAGAAATCCCTGGACTGAAGTGATCAGGAAAGATTTATGAAGAAAATAAGGAGACTGACTCTTGAAGGATGGAAATAACACTCAAATTAATAGAGAAGAGAGGAGACGTGATTCCAGATGAAAGTCATAGCATGAGTACAGACTCCAAGGTTGGAATACGCAAGATTAGTTTGTGGAAAGCTGAACAAAAGTAAGTGGAGAAAGCTCATGTTGGATAATAGTGAACTTGGGAAATTTGATTAGAACCAAAAGGAGGAAAAGGCTTTGAATGCCCTGTTAAAGAGGTTGGACTTTATACCTTAGATGACTCTAAAGGGTTAGCAATACATAGGATAGCTTGAAATAGGAGCTCTTAGAGATAGAAAAATCAGAAAGCTCTGAATTCCTCTTTTGTAAACTTTTTTTTTTTAAATTGTGACCCTGGTTCAATACATAGAAAAAAGCTGAAGAGGCAGTGTTTTGGCTATCAATTTTCCTTTTTCTTCTTTGTAGATTAATGGAAGATCGAGAGATTCTCCTATATTGTGACCTTCATGGCCACAGTAGGAGAGGGAATATCTTCATGTATGGCTGTGAGGATAGTGATGAAGAGAAAGAGTTGTGCTTAGAACAACGAGTATTTCCATTTATGCTGAGCAAGAATTGTCCAAACAAAGTAAGTACATCAGGTTTTCTTTACTGTTCTGAATGTAACCCATATTGGCCAATGGAATGGGTAACCTGATTCAATAAAATATTTTTAAATATATTAAATACTTTGTAAAGCTCAATATTTATTCAGGACTTATAGAGAAAATTTAGGAAGATCCATCATATAGCCAACATTTTAAGAATAATAAATTAGAATGGGAGAATAGACCAATCACCATTTCCTCCACCCTTAAAAAGTTTTGAGTCCTTTCATTCATTCAACATTTAGCTAGTTATTAAGCACCTATTCTGAATATAAAAAGATAAAAATGAAATAATCCCTATCTTCATGGAGTTTACATTCTCCCAGAGAAAACAGCATATACATAGTTAATATAAAATGCATATAAATCATTGGGAGAGGGGGGAAGGAAAGTAACAACTGTGAGGATCAGAAATGGATTCATGTAGGAGGTAACATTGGAGATGAGCCTTGAAGAAAGCTAGGGATTTTAACAGGTGAAGATGAGGAGAGAATGCATTCTAAGCATGGCAGATAGCCTATGCAAAGGCACAGAGAGAGGAGACGGAATATCCTGTTGTTCAGGAGAAAGACTAGGGTTGAATGAATATATTCTTGTAGGAGACATCTGCATAAGATGATAATTGAATACATGGGATCTTATGAGATCACCAACAGAAAGGATGTAAATAGAGAAAATAAGAAAGCCTAGGAGAGGACCTTATTGAAATGTTAAAATTAAATTAAGCATTCCTAAAGAATTCTAGTAGTTAACCTTCATACATACAAAAATGGAAATCCCAGTGGATTTCTTGCTGAGATTATGAGAAAACTACTTTGCTGAATATACATATAAATATATTGCAGATAGATAAATATCTACACAGTTGTAACAGCAAGCATCCTGGCACACCCAGGATGACCTACTAGCACAGATTCTTGGATCTGCTTTTCTTAAAGAGAAGCAACTTGCTACTTCCTGTGTCAAAAAAACTTTTAGAGTCATCTAACATGTAAAGTCCAAACTCTTTATTTACATTCACTAGTTCAGGAGAAAAGTCAGCACCCTGAACATCAGAGAAAATACAAGCAGAGAAATTAGCATAAAGACCAACAGACAGGGTTCTGACTGCCTGAATCAAAGCAATATTTCTATATGCTTTACATATACCACTGGATTGAGAGAGCCTTTACATCTGAGCAGTGAAGAAGTTCTGAACATAACGGCTACTCAGAGTCTCAATCTGGGAATCACAAGATCCTTCTCATAAGTGAACTCCCAAAGCCAAATAGCAACTCAGAGTATATATACACTTCTCAGAGTCAGAAGGCATCACAACCCCTTGTGAATAAGTGCCTAATTAGAAATTAGCAAAAGGTGTGAAAGCCTTCCTACAAGCAAACTTCCCCTTAAGCAAGCTTCCCCTAATGGGCTCCATGTGAGGTCTATTAATGGGTGGGGAAGATCTTAAATCCCATTAACATCACAACAGTTAGCTCTGCTATAATTTAATACTTACACCACCAAAAAACACTGAGTTATGCAAAATTGCACGATAAAAACTACGGAGCTTATGGAGGGAAATGGGGATAAAAGCATAATGTTCAAAAACTTTGTAAATGACACTTTTTCTAAAAAGATAGGAACCTATAAATAATAGCATAGTTTTATACATGTTAGGTGGATAAAAATTTCATAAATAACACAATAAATAATAGTCTCTAATCCTCAGGGAGCAAGTTGGAAAGGCCGCAGGTTTGGCCTTAAGATGCCCACATCACTGGCAGAAAGTATGAGGATGTTGGGGGAAAGGAGGACCAGCTCTTCTCCTCTGCCCTCTTACTTCACCAAAAGTTACACAATAAACACGGTACTTTACCTTGACAAAGGACTGAAGTTTGCTTGTAGAACTGAACATCAGAATGGTCATACCTTGTAAATTACTGTGAAGTAGTGGTTTTTTCAGTCCTCTTGCTACATCTCTTGGAAGAAATATGACAAAAGCAAATTTGAAAATCAAATTATGCTCACAATGTTTCCTAATATATTAATTAAACTGCAGCAAATTTGCATTTTTGAAACGGTTGTCAAAGCAGAACTGAGTGATGATATATAGTTCAGACCTTTGAATTGCTAGTTAGACAGAACTGAGTGATGATATATAGTTCAGACCTTTGAATTGCTAGTTAAACAGTTTCTTTAGCCATTCAAGATCAGTGGCTATTCTGAAACTTAGAGTCTTAGAGCAGAAGTTCCTAACCATTTTTGTGTCATGGACCCCAGTCTTATGAAACTTACTGATCTCTTCTTAAAATTTTTTTAAATGCACAAAATAAAATACATTGAATTACAAAGGAAACCAATTATATTGAATATGATTATCAATTTTTTTAAAAAGTTCACAGAACTCAGGTTAGGAGAGTTTTAGAGAATTTCCTGGGGCACTGAGAGATTAGATGACTTCTCCTGGGTCATATGGATAGTATATGTGAGACAAGACATGAACCAAAATCTTTGTGACTTCAAGGCCAGCTTACTGTCCATTACAGAATACTGACTGTCAAGTGATGTGTATTAAAAATGTATACACACATATACATATATTCATATACACATTATATAAATACATATATACATATACATATGTGTATATATATATGCATATGTGTGTATATATGTATGTAATGTCAACCAAAAACAAGGACATGGGATGGCCGTATTGTAGTACTTCATAGTTCTCACATGGGCATTTGGGCACTTAGCCTCTTGGCTAGTTTACTATTATTGACCATGCGCATTAAAACTTGTTTTAAATATTATTTGCTAATGATGTGGCTGTTTCAGAAATTTCAGGGATCACAAACTTTCTTTAAAATTATTCCTGAAGATTGAGTGAGAATTACCACTTTGTGCCACTTCTCTTGCACTTTAACCCATTATCCCTAAGAATCATTAGTATGTTATGTTTTTTTTTCCAGTTTTCATTCTCATCTTGTAAGTTTGATGTTCAGAAGAGCAAAGAAGGGACAGGAAGGGTAGTTATGTGGAAAATGGGAATCCATAACAGCTTTACCATGGAGGCTACTTTCTGTGGTTCTACTCTTGGTAAGACGGTGTTCCACACTTAAGAGTCATAAACTAAAACATTGCTAAAATATGAAAACAAAAGTGGAAGTTAATCTATCAGTGAATTAATTTCATCTAAAAATGTGTCAATAATTAGCCAGTCTGGTCCGTATGATGAACCGTAATACTCCTACGATAACCCTTCTATAACTGCCACATTCTTCTCTCACAAAGTTTTTCTTTTAAATAAAATAAGCTAATAATAATACCAGCAGCCGGAGTTTAAATAGTCTGCAAAGTACTTTACTTATTTTATTTAGTTTGACCCTTACAACAACTCTGGGGGGTGCACAGCACTATTGTTCTCATTTGACAGAAGAGGAAACTGAGGATAAGGGTTTGGGGACTTGTCCAAGGTCACACAGCTAGTCAATGTCAAAGGCAGGATTTGACCTTTCCACTATGGCTTTTACTGCTTATTTTACATCGGTATATTGGCTTCATGAGTTTCATGAGCACAAGGAATTGGCTTTCACTAAAATGGCAACATTTGAATTTGTTTTTCTAACCCATCAAAACTATGTTCTATTGTTTTCTGTTTATTTTTGTTGCTGAGCTTGTTTGGGGGTTTTGTTTGTTTGATTTTTGGACCGATCGTGTCATCGGTGTATGGAGCTCCATCTGAGGAACTTACTGAGGAACTTTCCAGTGCCTAAGACTGTGGGCTTAGTGACTTACCTATAGCCCCATGGCCAGTATATGGGAGAGGCAGGACTTAAACCCATGTCTTCATGACTTCAAGACTAGATTTCTGTCCACAATATCACACTGCCTCTCCTGTCCTATGTTCTATGGTATCAGTTAAGAAATCTCTGTTATTTAGCATATCATAAAATAGCTTGGTCCACATTAAAATCAATTTCACTTGATCAAGAATGTGACAGTGATCAGATTGTAGGCCATCTTGGGGATGGAGAGGGGAAGGAGGGGGAAATTTTAAAACTTATGGAAGTAAATGTTGAAAAATGTTGAAAACAACAAAAAAAATTTTTTTTTAAAAAGAATGTGATAGTGGCCACTTCAATTCTACTCTGATATATATTCTTGTTATGGAGATGATCCTGAGGTCTCAAAAGCCATGTCATCAGTTTAAGCTTAAAAAAAAGGTTTTACCAGGTTGGAAAGGCTTCAGTTATGAATCTATATCTCTGTTGCCAAGTCCCAGCCTTTCAGACTTTGAGAAGCATATCATCACTTCAACCACAGGATGATGAATATTTTAGTCACAGCAACTATTTCAAAGTGTTGACTAAGTTATAGAATGACTGCAGTCTTGACTTGTAGTGTACAAGGAATAAAGAGACTCAGACTTAAAGTATAAGTACACAGGTAATGAGATAAACATGTAGAAAATGTGTGTAGCAAATGGCTACCTCCCATTTAATACAGTTTTCCTTAGATGTAGACCTCTACTGGATCCCTAAGGGTCTCTGACCTTCTAGAGTCCATAGTTGCTACTTCTCTATACTACTAGGAGTCCTTCCCCCCTACAACCATTTGTCCTCTGTGGATCACTCCACTCCTAACAAAGATAGTTCCATTACTAGAGGTCTCATTCCCCTAAAACCATTGCTTTCAAGACCTCACCAATGTGTTTAACTTTAATAGGGAACACAGTTAGTTTAAAACAAAAACATTTAACAAAATGTCATAGTAAATAAAATAGCTAAAAATTTCCTCCAAAAACTTGAGGGTGTATTGTCCCACAAATAAATACATACATCAGTGAGAAGAGAGGACACTTGTAAGAAAAGCCTGTGGCCAGTACACATTACCTCGGACTCTACAGGATGTAGAGTGATCTGTTATTGCTGCTGGCTCACAGGATCTTCCTGATGCTTCTTGACGGACCTCTAGTTGTCTGAACACAACATTCCCACCACATTGCTGTGCTGGATGCTGCTTTTCTTGATGGGATTGTTGAACTCTCTGCCTCCAGGCTCCTAGCTTAGTTGATATTCTTTGTTATCTCCTGCTCAAGGAAAGAACAGATGTAGCCTTGTTCTTTTAAAAACCTGCTACTACATTTTTTGTGAAAGGCAGAAGAACCCTTGTACCAGAAAAATTCTTTCCCTGGGGTTTTCTTATTTTCTTCAAAGTCTTGACCAGGGGTGGGGAACCTGCGGCCTCAAAGCTCTATGTGACCCTCTAAGAACTCAAATGTGTCCCTTTGGATGAATCCAAACTTCACAGAACAAAGCCCCTCTTGAGGACCTAGAGGGCCATATGTGGCCTTGAGGCCACAGGTTCCCTATCCCCATCTGTTGACCAAACCTTTCGTTTCTAGATTCTAAGCTCAGACACCAAACTTTGTAGAACAAAGAGTCCTTTCAGCTAGCTGATGCCTTCTCATTTAATCTTTTCTTGTTCCTTTTTTGTGGGTCAAAGCCTAAATCTTAATGTTCCTCCCATCAAAATCAGAACTCCATCTCCTGTTCCAACATTCAAACTTCAGGAAACAGGAACTAAGTCTCAACTAGGAGGCTCAAAAGCAAAGAAAATACATTTTCAAAGTAAAATATATACAATCCACATATATATTATCTTAATACACTTATAAAATACTTTGCAAATGTAAAATGATATACAATTGTTAGTTAATAATCAACAATTTTTCTCATAGAGGAATGTTCTTCCTAGTCTTTGCTCAAAAATATCTATTAGGGTTAGGGACAATAGGGCCACTGTGTGTTGTTTACATCTATTAACCAGTTTTCCCCAGACACCATCAATACGGATCATCTATATGTGTACTTATTCCTGTTTAGCTATTGTATATTCCCAGCTGCTTTCTAACATTGTATTTAGTCAATTGAGGAGAAATAATAGGATATTACACAACTGCCCTGGAAATCTGCCTACCTATTCTTGTATCAAGGAAAGAAACCAAAGGAAAATATATAAATATTTATATTTATATAAATAAATGTAAAATTTATTTATATTATTTTTTCAGCTACTAGATAGGCTTATGAAATTTAATTCTCATTAGTGTATAAGCTCTTTGATTTTTTTAGGTAATAGACGAGGTACCCACTTCAATACAAAGGACTTGGAGTCTATGGGATACCACTTTTGTGATTCCCTTTTAGACTATTGTGATCCAGACCAAACAAAGGTAAGAAAAGTCCATGAAAATATGAATCATAACAAAGCTTATTTATTAGAAAGCATGACCTTTTTATGGCAGTATATTTCATTTAATAATCTAAAAGTACTTAGTTGGAGTTTTGTTGTATCTATAGATATCAATCTAATAAATTCCATTTTTATTAGTGGAGCCCTGGTGTTTTAAGCCATCAGTACATACAATACACAACAGTAAGGTCTAAGCATGTATACCACCTGGATAAAGTAGTTTGCATAAAATATTATAGGAAAAAGGAAGGAATTACCTTTTGCCCTTATGGCTAGGCATAGACTTCTTAAACATGGAATAGAGGTCATCATCAAAGACAAAATAAATAATCTCCATTACATCAAATTTAAAAGCTTTTGCATGAAGAAAATCAATAAAGAATAAGAAAAACTGTCAAGTGGAAATATTTTTATCAGGCATGATTGATAAAAAGACTGATATCAAAGACATATGGATATTTGACATAAATAAATATGTAATTAGTAACTCTTCTCCAAAGTGATAAAAGATTATCAACCATTTTCAAATAGTATTCCAAATGTAAAGGATCATATGAAAATATGTTCCATGTCACTAATGGTAACAGAAATGCACATTAATACAACTCTGAAATGCTACCTTATACTTACATTTAGCAAATATCAGCTTTTTAAAAATAGGAAGTCAATGTTGGAGGGAATGTAGGAAGATAATCTGCAGTTTTGGTAGAGCTGTAAATTGCTCTTACCGTTCTGGATATCAGTTTGGAATCATGCAAGAAAAGTTACTATACTACTTATAACTTCTGTCTCGGTGACCCCATTACTGGGAATGTAACCTAAGGAGGCCAAAGACAGAAAAAATAAAGAGGTGTGTATACACATGCACATATACATATGTTTACGTGTCATATACACATTTTCAAGCATCATTCTTTATAGAAACAAAGAACTGGAAGCAAAGTGAGCATCCACCAGTTGAAGAATTGCTGAAAAATTGTAGTGTATATAAATGCAATGGAATATTATTATGCACTAAGAAATGACCAATAGGAGGAATTCAGAGAAATTTGAAGAGATTTGTCTGAACTGATTCAAAGTGAAATAAGCAGAACCAAAAGAACACATGCTGACTACAACAATGTAAATGAAAAGGCAGCTAAAAGGTAGTGAAACTCTGAATAATTAAATTAATAATAGTCCTGGAAAACAGATAATAAAACATCTCCCTCCTCATAGCAGATTGGCAGGGTACTACGTAGATATACATTTTCAGATACAATGTACTATATTGGATGTTTTTGCTTTATTTTTTTCTGTATTATAAGAGGTGGTTCAATTAGGACCAAACAGAATTATTTTCAGGGATAATTATGATGTCAAAAAACGGTATCAATAAAAACTTATTATTTTTTACAACCAATGAGAGAGCTATAGTAAGATCCCTGATGAAATAGTGACTTCTACTATTAACCAAGATTGTAATTTTTTCTAGTATTTTCAATGCATGAAAGAATTAGAAGAATTGGAGATGCAGCAGTCAGGCATAGCAAACTCAGATAAAATGCATTATGATTCAGATGCTTCATTCATAGATACTGCATTGGATCTAGAGTCTAGGTAAGTTGAGGCTACAGAGATAATTATGGTAGATTCGGGGATTTTAATATAATACAGAGAAAACAGGGCTTTTTGATAACAAGGAAACTACCAGTGGAACATGTACTGATACAAAAGGATGTCAAGTAGGCATGTTCTTCACTTCACACTATTCCGAGATCCCCACTTGAATCTGGTTTGGGAAGTGAAGTCACAAACTTCCTGTACCACCAATGTAACTTGCATTATATATATATTCTGTATCTAATTCTATGTGTTCACAGAGTCTCCCTCATGTAAGAAAATAAGGATTATCACACTTTTGTCTCTGTAAATCTGTTTTAGCAGATAATCTTTTTCATAAACAGTTTGGATTAGATGGTCTATGTGGTCTTTTCCAATTCTGGGATTCTCTAAACCAAAATATACTGATTCCCAGTCTTCCTACAGGCACCCAGTATAGTCATGTTATTTACTCCTTCCTCCAAGGAAATAATGATGATTATGATATTAGCATGTTAATAATACTTTACATTTGTATAATGCTTTATGTTTTCCAAGGTGTTTTCAAATACATTGTCATATGTCATGTTTACATGAACTCTGTGAGATAAGCTAGTCAAGAATTATTCCATTTCCACAGGTAAAGGAATTTACATTCTGACTTGTTAGGTACCTTGACTACGGCCACACAGCTGGTAATTGTCCAAATCAGTACAGGAGTCCAATATTCTAACAATCCTTCCAGGTTTTTTCCACTCTTCTAGATAGCTCTGGTATCTACTTTAGTATAAATGATTTTATTTTCATTGTATTATTTTTTACCATGGACATATGAAATGAATGGTTTCGTCTTGCTAAAAATCATACCACTTTGTAAATATCCATTTTGTACATATAAATATTCATATTTATACATTTGTAAATACATATATTTATACATATTTATATATTTATAAATACCCATATTTATACATGTATAGAACTTTATTTTATTGCTGCCATTTCCCAGTTGATGTGGGAAAAATCTCAACAAAAAGTCTTACCATCTAAGTAAAATGTTTTTGCTTTTTCCTAGTAGTGATGAATCTGACATTTCAGAGACCAGTGAAACTTCAACTTTTCTTAAAGGAACTTCCCAGGTATGATTGATTTGTTATCTTATCTTTATTTTTTAGTAGTCATCAAGGTTGTAGCTGTCAGATTCATTAAGTAGTTTTCGTGTATATAATAATTACCCATTAATTGTTTCCTATGATATTGTACCATAACTTTTTACTCCCATTGATAGAAATATAGAGCTCAGAAAAACCTTGAAGATCATGTATTCCAACTTCCTTATTTTAAAGATGATGATGGAGAGGATTCTGGGAAGATGGCAGAATAGGTCAGAAAATTCTATGCTCTCAAGATTTTTCCCCACAAAAGACATTAAAAAGCCCCTCAAGGTGACTATTGAGTGGTAAAAATAAATAAAAGTAGGGGCAGAACAGGGGTCTTCTTGGGACAACTGGAGAAGATTTGAAGAAAAATCCCAGGATGAGGTTTGATTCATGTGAAGAGTAAACACCTCCAGACTACATACCCATAAACAATAAGTGGCAAACCATGAAGTTAGCTGGGTTAAGAGTCTGCCTCAATCCCAGCCAAAAGAACTTTTATTCCAGAGATAGAGAGGGGGAGGTGGGTGTCAGAGCTAGGGAAAACTGAGGGAACCCCAGATCCAACTGTGCCATGGAAATGTGGCTACATGTGAGAAGTACACACCCGGTGAATGCAGAAGCAATGAGGCAGGGACACCAGTGGCTGTGGGCACTTACAGGAAGCTAGAAGTCTTGGTTTTGGTTCCAAGTCAGAACATAGGCACCATCCTCCATACCCCAGGACTAGAGGTGATTACAAAAACTAAGCTACTACACATTTTTTAAAATGCATAAAGGAAAAAGAATCCAACCAAAGAGAGTTACTATGGGAATAGAGAAGACTGGATTTCATCTTCAGAGGAGGATACAGAAGCAAAGAAATCATCTTCTTCCCCAAATAGCAATGTCAAATGGTCACCTGGACAAAAAGAATTCATAGAAGAACTTTAAAAAGACTTTAAAAATCAAATGAGAAAGATTGAGGAAAAAAATAAGACAACAATCTAAGAAAAACAAGAAGATTATGAAAAGAAAGTCAACCAATCAGAAAAGGAGATCCAGAATCTTAAGGAAAAAACAACTCCTTAAAAATCAAAATTGGGTAAATGAAGTCAAAGAGATCAAGAAATAATAAAACAAGATATAAAGAATGAAAAAATAAAAGAGAATGTGAAATCTCATAAGAAAAATAGTTGATCTGGAGAATAGATCAAGAAGAGAAAACATAAATTGGACTACCTGAAAGCTATAATCACAAAAGAATCTTGATACAATAATACAAGAAATAATTAAAGAAATTTGTCCTGAAACAATAGAACATGAGGGAAAAGTAGAAATAGAAAAAAATTCTACTGCTCACCACCTGAAAGAGATCCTACAAGGAAAACCCATGGCAATATCAGAATTAAATTCTGAAACCCACAGCTCAAGGATAAACTATGAACAAGGAAAAAAACAATTTTAATATGACAGAGTCACAATTAGAACCACACAAGACCTAGCAGTAGTGACACTAAAAAACCACAGGTCTTAGACCACTATATATTGAAGAGCAAAAGTACTGGAGTTCCGGCCAAAAATATCATACCCAGCAAAGGAAAACATAATCCTGATTTTTTTTAAAAAGGACATTTAATGAATTGTTGGATTTTCAGGATTTTGTTAAAAACAAAGAAACAAACCCCCAGAACTTAATAGAATTGACATACAAGAGCCAAGAGAAATATAAGGTACACACCAAAGACTAATTACGAGGGACTCAAGGACAGATTTTTTATGGATATAAAACTGGGTGGTTCATAAGGAAGATTGGGGTAGACTTGAGTATGATATAACTTTAAAAAGTAAAACTGTTTAGGAACAGTTTAAAAGAATAATTATCTTACACAAATCAGGTGTAAGAGGAAGAACCAATACAGAAGAATTAGACGGGAGAGGAGGGCTGTTAGTTCTGGAAACCTATTTTCATTGGGAATGGGTTCAAGAGGGAATAATACATGTATATATAGAAAAGTATAAAAGTCTTTTAAATTCAGAAAGAAATAAAATGCTAAGGGGATAGGGATTGAGGAGAGGATAAAGGAGGGATCTGTAGAAGGGAGAGAGAAGAAACAGGTTAAAGGGGAGTATGGAAGGATGTTTAGATTAATGGGAATAGGAGGATAAGGGAGAGATTCTTGAGAGGATAAGTGAAGGATGTTAACAGGGAAGGTGAGGGAATATGTCAAAGGTGGGGGTAGAGAATGGTGTTTAGATTCATGGGAATGGGAAGATAAAGGAGGAATCTTTGAAGAGGGGTAGGTTAAGTGATGGGTGGTCAAGGGTAGTGGGTAGAATAAAAGTTCAAGAGTCAGGAGGGATAGGCAATAAGAGAGACACAAACAAGAACAAAGATCAGAAGTAGAATTTGTTAGGCAAAGCATATTTTTATATATCTATGTATGTATATGTATATATATATATATATGTGTATATATATATATATATATATATATATATATATGTCTATATCTAAATATATCCATACTTAATTGTTGCCTTCTGGTAGTGGGGAGGGGATGAGGGAGAGAAAGAACAAAGTAAAAGTGCAAACAGAGAACCAAAGAAAACTTAAAAGGAGGCAAAGAAAAGGTGGATAGCTCTCATTGCATGTAGTGTTTATTGTACAGACTTTCTTGAAATAGAAATTTATTACTATATATTGGGAATCCTCTTACATTCTCCTGTGTACATGACATGATTTTTTCTTTTCTCATTTTGCATTTTTTTAATATTTAAGTTTATAATGAATGTTTTTCTTTTCTTTTTGTATATTTAAATTTTAGATTTTAAGTCTAAAATCAAAAATAAAAATAATAATAATAGCTCCCATTTATAAAGCACTTTGTAGCACGTAAAGGACTTTCCTCACAATACCGTCCGGAAGTAGGTATGATAAATATTAGCCACATTTGACTTCAAGTATAAACTGAGACTAAGAGAAAGGTGAGATGACTTATAGTCACATTGCTAGCAAGCAGCAGAACTGGGGCTCAAATTCAGTTCTAATTCCAAGTCCAGTGTTCTTTTCAATAGAGCCATGTGAAGCTAAATGGCTTGTAGTAGTAGAGCTAAAACAGTCCATCATCATGTGTACTTTAATTTAATCTCTTTACCTTTTCCAGAGTACCAAATGATATTTTGTATCATCAAATCAAAATAACCTCATTAGCTAAACTATTTACTTGAGAAATTTGTTGACTTCACCTGGACAATACATACAAATATAGATATACTGAGGCAGAGTGATGTAGTAGATATAAATAATGGTCCTGGGTTCAAATGAGAAAGACCCTGGATTCAAATCCGGCCTCTGACATTTGTCAGCTGTATGAACCTAGGTGAGTCACTTAACTTTATGGGACTAGACAATTGCCTAGGACTTACTAAGTTACAGACTCTACGTGAATGGCAAATTCTTTGTGTATTTATCTAAGTATATACATACAGACCTCATTTAGTTTATAGGATACATTAAAAGTGTGTGAATTAAGATATTTTCCTATATATACCAAGTAACAGACTATGCCTATTCTCTAAGGACAAGCCTCACCAAATGTGGAAAGGCTTATTATCAGAAGTTTGGCTGCCAAGTGATGAAAAATTTTTGACCACTACAACCCGTGAAAGGGCCAAAGATTAAAAATGGCTCTTAGCTGCCACCTCTTCCACTTCCGTAGTATTAGTGGTGTTGGAAGAAGGCAGAGGGTACTAAGAACAATAGATTGGGAATTATCTACAGACGTTAATTTAACTGTTGATATTCTTACCATGCAATGTTTACCTAATGACCAATGAGATGAAACACTACTGGAGGAACTCCACCATATCCATACTGATAAATCTAGTTTATATGTTAGACTAGTATAGCAAAAGTCATGAAATAAACTCAGCACCCATTGACTAGAAAATGGTTAAATAGGTTATGTATAAGAATATAATGGAATGTTATTACACATTCAAAATGATATTATGATAAATTAAAAGAAACATGGAAAGACTTGTATGAACTAGTAAATAAAGTAAGTAGAATGAGAAAAACAATTCACACAGTGCCTACAATAATTTAAATGAAAACTATGCTAAAAGACAATCTAATTCATAATAATTTCAATGACCAATCCTGCTCACAAAGAACAGACAATGAAATATATCTCACTAATGTCAGTAGAGTATAAAGGACTGTTGGTTATAAAATTGGTTATGTAATCTATTGTTCTCATTTTGTTCATCCATTTGACTGAACTGTTTTTCTTTGTTATAAGAGAAAGTTCAAAAACCATCAAATTTAATAAAATTTACTAATTAATTACAACAGAAGACAAATGAATTGCAATGTTTCAAGTTTTTAAGCTGTCTTACCTTGTAAAATAGTGAAACACACAATTCAGTATAAAATAAGATGACAGAGAATCGGTGTGAGACCAAAGTAAGATAATTCTAAGAGTATCTCTAGAGAAAACACACATTAAGAAGACTAGAGAAACTATTTTAAAGGCACTCCATCAACATCACCTACCTTTGGCCTCTCTCTAGCTTAATGACCTCAATATCCATTCAGATCCAAAGCTTGTATGCCCATTTGTGCTAATTCCCTTCCATTACCCTTCCTATCCATTTTCAGAAAAGATGAGAATATAAACCAATTCATATACCCTACCCAGGTGCCTTTCTAGCCATACCCCACTCATTTGAGGTCCCAGTGAAAGGCCAGGCAGAAAATAAGTTACATATTTCCTCTCAGTAATAAAGTTTACCAAATGCTCCTTTTCACAAATGACATTGCATCAAACCCTGAATTCTACAAAGCTTCCTCAATGAAATCCATCACAAGTCAATATTCATCAGGCTTGCCATACAAACTAGAAAAATATATTGTCCTGGTATATAAATATGACTCATGGAACACCATGATCTCAGAAAAATAAAAATTGTAGTTGACCCAAAGGGGAATAAAAGATGCGTGGTGAGTGTCAGTAAACTGTAACATATTATCAGCAATGATAATCACAAAAAGTGTCATAAGAGATATTGTCTGGAAAAGACATACATGAACAGAAAAGGAAATGAGCTGTCAATGTGAAGATAAAAGCTAATGGATGGACAACTCACATGTTGTATTGGTACCTTAGAGGGATTAAAAAAGAGCAAAATCTCCTATGCCTTGGTTGGATCCTCTTTGGAGGATGTATGGAAATATGGACATAAGAATTGCATAGGATGAAAAAATATGGAGGAGTTGCTATTTATGTAGTAGATGAAGTATCAATGAAGCCATGAATTCATAAGAATACATTAAATTTCTCTCTATATAACATACAGGGTTCCTATTAGCCCAGGAATAGTCTCCTTATGTATCTTTTTAAATTTTAAGATTATTCTTAAACCACTTACTTTTGTCTCTATAATCCCCATCTCCAACATTAGCAAGAGAAGTCAACCCTGGTAGAGAACCTACTGCATATTTTTTGGAATATCCTTCAATAATTCAATACTTTAAGGTTCTACAATTTTGTCATTTGAGGGTCCTCTCCACCTTTCATTATTTAGCTTGCCCTATAATTTAGGATAGTCTTCAAGAGTTACTGAAAAAGTCATTTCCTTGAAGTCAACTTGATACTTAGGTCCTCCAAATTTAGCTAGGCTGGTCCTTGGTTGTCAAATATAAAGTTTATCAACCTTTTCAGATTGATAGTACTTGCCAGAACATATGGTGTAGTATCTTAGTTTTTGGAAAATCAAGATGACTTGTATGCCACAATGAGATATTAGAGAAGCACTTACGAGTGGGAAGATGAATGTTCTTAACAATGATAAATCTTAAATTCAGAATTGTAGACATGATATTAGCTTTCATCTGTTGACAGACTTGATTTCTGGAAAAAACCAAAAGTCATTTGGAACAAAATCTTGTAACTATACTAGGTAACAACTGTATAATGCTTTTTAAAAAAAAGTCGTAACTACTATAAATCTGTGAGATTGTTTTAAATAGTAGAAACATTGTCACAGCCTCTCTAAATGTCGCTTTTCTCAGCTGTAAAATTGGAAGTACTAATGCTATTACAATATACAAGATGGTTGTGAGAAGAGTACTTTGTAAATTTTAAAGCTCTATAGAAATGTAAGTTATAACCATAAGAGTACAGACTCTCAGTATAAACCTAATTTGTATTAATGAGTTCTGGTATATTTCAGTACAAAGTGGTCATTATTTTATAACTATACTTGGTCATTATTCACAGTGTGCACACATATGCACAGACACATATTCACACACTCATCAGCCTACCCATGTATAGACAAATACATATACTTTCCCATACAGATCTATATCCAGATAAGAATTCAGACATGCATGCACAAAAATATACATTGCTGACAGAGCGGAATCATATCAATATTGACAGTCTTCTATAAACAAAACCAGAAGAATAAAAGGAAATTGAGACTGAATTGAAGGATGACTTACAAGCTTCTCCTGGGAGAGGTAAAGATGAAGTTGATAGAGGAGGTTTTGTCATAATTCCAAAGAGAACAAGAACATTCATTCATGGTATACTTGGCCATCATGTTTTGAAGTAGGTAATATACTAACATGATTGCTGAGGCCATAGAGAAATCCTACAAAAAACTTGATAAAAACCCTCCAAATAAAATCAGTATATACTTGGACACTTGGTGATTTCAATGAAGAAGTAAGGATGGGGAGAAATATATGGGAAAGCATGGTTCAGGATGAAGGAATGAGAACAAAGACTTTTAGATGACTCAGAACACTCACACTTCCTTATCATGAACACATTCTTAAGAAGGAAAATCGTAGGCCCTGGAATCACTAAACACTAGAAAAAACAGTCAATTATATTTTAACCCACAAGAAAAGACTTGTTAATGGGGATGTTATCCCTGAGTCAGATGAGAATTAGGGGGGAAAAACCACGAAGAAGCAATAATAATCAGAAAAAATAGAGTATGAAATTGGAAGGCATACTCTGAACCTTCAATCTCTGACACCTACTGGCTATGTAACACTGCATAAGTGACTCAATCCCTCAGTGCTCTAGGTAGCTTTCTGAAATGGTGAGCTAAAAAGAAAAAGTGCTGACCTGCATTATTAAATGAATTTTCACCAGAGAATTCCCTGTACCAATGAAACCATAGATCCAGTTCTGATATCTAACCCTGAACTATTTGAAAAATAATTAAAAGTAAAAAATAGGAAATGGACAATAGAAATAATACCAACATTGATCCAAATAACCTTATCCAAAAGTTAAATCAATGTATATTAATTTGCTACAATAAAGAGACCAGAAGAGGTCATAAAGCACCATAGTCAGCAAGCATCTGACTGACTTAACAAATATAACTATAAAGGAAACACTGGGCTAGAATATGAACTTATTTGTAAAATCTTACAAAGGTGGATGGACATTTATTATGTCATAAAACAGAGAAAAGCAGTAGAGCATAAAACTAAAGAAAGATTGGCAAGATATCTAATAAGTATCTGAAGGTGGGATTTGAACATGGGTTTCCTAACTTTAATGCCCATCTCCTTTGCTATGCTGCTTCTCTATACATACTCTTAGGAGAATAGATAGATAAGAAGGTCCATGACACTGGGTGAGAAAATGAATAGATAGGTGAAAGAAAGTGAGGGTTGGGTGAGAAATGCTGGTTAGGTAAGATATATATAGTTGTGGATGAATAGACAAATGGATGATTTATTGTCAAAAACCATAGAATACTAGTTATCTGAAGGGATATTTGTTATTCTCTTTTTGAGGTCCAGAAAATTCCTCTGAAAATTCAGTTTTTAAATTCCAGATACTCTGCTTTTGTCATTTTTAACACATCAAGCTTACTATCTACTTTGAAAAGTTCTAGCTTAGAATTAAGGTGCAACCTAATAAAAAGAAAAGTTCAAATCAAAACAATCTTTTTCCATTTCACATCCAGCAAATTGGTTAAGATAACAAAAGATTAGAATAGTTAGTGCTGGAGGGAGTGTGGAAAAACCCATATCAATTAATGAGTTGTTGGCAGAATTTCAAATTAGTACAACTATTCTGCAAATATTCAAATAAAGTGACTAAAATGTCCATGTCCCTTGACCCAGAGATACTACTATTCAGCATATACCTCAGAAACAAAGGCTCAAATTACACAAAAGTCTTTATAACGTTATTTTGGTAACAAAGAATTAGGAACAAAGTAGATACTTATCAACTGGGAAATGGTAAAACACATTGTGGCATATGAATGTAATAGAATGTAACTGGGCATTAAGAAATGCCAAACATGATGAATACAAATATGGAAAGACATAGATAAATTAATAAAAAGTGAAGTAAGCAGAGTCAGATAAACAGCCTACACAATGACTACATCGATGTAAATAAAAGTAACAACTCCAAAGCAATCAAAGACGAATGTTGTGAAATTGAAAAAGAACAAGATTGGTCCCAAAGAAGAGATGAGAAGACACCTCCTCCTGCTCCTTTGCAGAGGATAGGGGGTCCATGCTGATTTTTTTTCTTCTCTTCTATTTTTCTCTTTTGCCTCTTCTAATTTCTCTCTTTTTTAAAAAAATTCGAGGAGGACAGATACAAAGAGAAATCTAGGTGATATAAAAATAAAAGATATCAATAAAAATCTATTTGAAAAAATACTTTGTTGAAACCAAAATTCATTCTAGCATGTGCAAGTCCCAAATTCTACCTATATTCATGAGGCCAGACTGTTATCTTCATCTAGTCTTGGAGCAGCAAGTATTTTAACCTTTGAACTAAAACTTCATGTCACAAAATTAAGACATGTTTATGAATGTAGACCATTCTAGATTTTGGAAACATCCAATCTGCCGATTTCAAGATTGATTTTATTCTAGAACCTTGGCAGTCAACCCAATCATGGACACATCTGAGCATCCCATGTAGCATTCATTGAAACACGGAATCATAATTTGGTGCTTTAAATTAATATTCATTTATTTTAAATCTTATGTTTCTTACCTAGGTAGAAACTTAGGGGAAAAAATATAAAAACAGAAACAGAAAAAAAAATTTAGTAGATTGTTCCAGAGATGAAGAGATAAACCTATTAATTTTAGAGGTCATTCATTTTCTTAAAGTTATTTCATGGTTGAGAGGGAGAAAGGAACTATCAGTGATGGGAGAAGAAGAAGAGGAAGAAGAAGAAAATGAAGGAAGAGAAAGAGACAAAGGAGAAGAAGGTGAAGAGAGCATTTTTTAATGCTTCAGAATGAAATATAGACCAAGGAAGACATCTTGGAAGTTAACATGCTGAATGTATGAGAATTTTTTAAAAAGCAAGCCATTCACAGAGAGACTTATGATTTCACAAATAGAACTTTCTGCTCTAAATTTTATGTGAAAACTGTTTAAGTTTGGTTTTTAAAAAATATTTTAAGGGTAATTGTGCAAAATATCAAGTTGATTCCTTTTATATACCAATTTTTATCCAGAGAATGATTAAAAATTGATTCTCATTATTTTTTATTGTGACTGGGAAACTGGTCAACACTGGGATCCCTAACTACCTCAGGTTCAGTTGGAATACTGTATTTGGTATAATTCTACTTTATTCATAAACCACACAGTAGTCATAAATCAAACTGAAAAATATTTAATTACAGTATAAAAGTAAGATATGTCATATCCTAAAATAAATAATTAATAGTATTATCTCAGCCCCACTTCTTCATACACAAATACATATACACACACTCATAGATATATATAGATATATCTATGCATGTGTGTGTGTGTGTGTGTGTGTGTGTGTGTGTGTGTGTGTGTGTGTGTACACACAGAGAGAAACTCCTTTAGACTCATGTATTGTTAGCAAAGTAACTTAGGATTGGGTACATTTATATTGCCAGTGATATTTCATAAATAGATTTATTTTAATTTACTAGAAAAATTAATTGAACCAGAAAACTCCATTCTCCAATTATACTAGCTCTAAGTTGTAAAACTGAAGAACATTAGAAGAAAGATGCAGGTTCATGAGCATAGTTTAATGAAGTAAAATATCAGAAATAGGAAAACATTAAGGGCCTGCTGGGTGCCGGCACTGTGCTAAGTTCTGGGCATAGAAGGGAGGCTTATGATATTTGAGGAAAACTCAATAAATTTACCTGAATGAGAAGATAAGTATGATAATCAATGTACTCTATATGATATAACTTAGATACCATCCAGCTTTACAGTATTAATGTTACCTAAGTTTGATATGTCTGTTATTGTACTTATGAAAGAAAATTCATCCTTTCTTTGGTTTAACTTTTCATTGACTAGATCAAGCTGTATTCATTCATTCATTCATTCACTCATTTTTGTACTAGAATAAAGTAAGAGAATCAGAAGTTATTATTCCTCCAAACCAGGAATCAGAAAGGAAAAACGTGAGTGTTTTTTAATATTATAGAATTCATCTTCCATCTGGAATTGAGCGAATGTCTTATCTATACTCAGAATACTTTGTACTTGGTGGGAAAGAAGAGACTTAACTTTTTCAAATTGGTGTTAAATTTTGCTAAATGTAATACAAAATATTTTGTCTAGAAATCTAAAAAGATTACTTCTATTGTATACTGAATTTATGTTAATCCATAGCTGTCTAGAGGGAATAGAAGTAATGTTTGTAAATCGAGAGAGACCTAATAAGTAAGTGAGTATTTATGAAAATAAGTTTTGTCTTCCTGTTAAGTACTCAAAAACTGCTGCCTCTTCCTTTGCCCCTGGTCCCAACTCTACCCACCATACAATCATCATCATTCAGCCTTTTCACTAACCCCTGTCTGTTACTTTGCCTGCCTCATCTCAAGTCTGTTAAGGGCTCACGTTCACATATTTTTCCAGGCCCTGGTCAATAGAGAACTTTGAAGCTGAATCTCACCAGTTAAGGACAAAGAGGGGTGTTTAGAGAGAGAGGTATTTAAATGAAATTACCAGTCACATGGATTGTAAATGATATTCTAATTTCCAAAGTAAACATTCAAACCCAGTGTAAATTCAGAACTCCCCAGTACACAGACTATTAGGGGAAATTCCTAGCTCAGTAGAAACAGATAAATCTATCAAAAATGTCTCCTATAGAATGAAAATAGAATTCTTAATAATCCAAAAAGGGGAGGGGGCTACATCCCTGAAAGGAGGATGAAATTGATTACCAATCGACACCCGGTCTAGGTAGAGTGTAGGGCTTTACTCACAAGACTCAGATTCAAAATACAAGTCTGACATTCAGTCATTGTTTAGGAACTTGTGCAAGTCACTTAACCTCTAGTTGCTTCAAACAACTCTCTAATCCTTAATCTACTAAATCATAGATTTAGTATTAGTTTCATTCTGCTTTGGTAATCACCAGCCCTTCAAATACCTGTCTTAGATGTAGCTTTTAGATGCCATATAGTATTCAAAGGATAGAAAAGCCAAGAAGTTTGTCTTTGACCACCAGAAGAGCAAGGTGGAACTCCCAGGAGCTGAGTTCAAACCCTGGCTCTGCTATATACTATTTGCATGCCTTTGGCTCTAGTTTCCTCATCTGTGAAAAGTTGGGGCTGGACTAGAAGATATTTAAAGTTCCTTCAAAGAAGGAAATAAAGAGAAGATGGGAACTGAGTCTTTGCTCCCTTTTTCAGCTAGAAGGAAGAAAGAAAGCACAGAGTCAAAAATTTCCTATCTCCTTCTCTCCTATATCCTTTCCCTTCCCTTCCCCTAACCTACCACTGCCTCAGCCCACTTCTTCCCATCCAGTTCTCTTTCCCTCCCTTCCCCTTTTGACCCCCCTACTCATTGTCTCCCTTCTTTTTTTCTCTTCACTTTCTTCCTTCCTTTCTCATTTGTCTCCTTCTTCTCCCTTCCATTTCCAGTCTCTTTTCTGTCTCCTGGCTTCTTCTCCCTCCTCCCTTTTCTTTCTCCTCTCTTTACCACCATCATCTTCACCCCTTTTATTTTGAAGTTCTTTTCTTTTTTCCCTAACTGGGCATTATGCAAAAATCAATCATTTATTTATTAAACAATAACTATGTGCCAGGCACGGTGCTAAGGGCTAAGGATGCAAAGAAAAATTAAAGTTCCTGTCGCAGCAATCATACATTCCAATAGAGGAAACAAATATGTAAATCAGAACATGCAAGATAAGTACAGAATAGATGAAAATATAAAAATATACATAGATATAAAGTTTTCTATACTCTGTTATTTATTTTTAAAGGGGTTAAATAGAGTATTTTATGTTTTTTTTGTCTCTTGGAAAATACTCACTAAAAATTAATTTTTATTTAAGTGGACATCAATTCAACATAAAAGCTTTTAATGGAAAAAGAATTTTCCATTCATTGCCTTGAAAGTAGCTCCCACATCTTTTCTTTGAATCAGCATGATTTTTCCTTTATGTGATTTCAATTCAAGAAACATTTATTAAGCATTTATTTTTGAAAACCTATTTCCTTGATTGATTATTCATTTACTCTTGCCTATTTCCCACTCAAATCTGTTGTTCTTGCAATCTTGTGCCTTTGTTAATTCTTATAAATAAATGTACATTATTCCTCAGGCAAAAAAACACAGAATGAAAATTTTGGAGCTCACTGGGAAGCAAATGACTATATTTTCTTCATTTGGAGAAGGGTCATTTTTCAAGAAACTACAAAATCAAAAGGTTCGAATACAATATGTTATTAATATAAGCCTGACTATATAAGCTTGACTATGTTACATCTTAGCATAATGTATTTAGGATACACCATTTACTGTTCATTCCTAGAGCAAGCAAAGTATTTTCAAGAAAAGTCTCTAGAATTTCCTTTTCCATGATGATTGGTAGTCCAGAAAACATAACTAATTGGGGAAAATTACCTGGACTGCTTGGCTATATATGAAGCTACACAGTAGTTATGTCACTGAGCAAAGACTTTGACAAGTGGAGAGTCTTTTGATATGCAAGAAGTTTAAAAAACAGAGTTGCAATAAAAGGGGAAAAGTAATATGTGGATGAGTAGAGATGGGAGAGGCAAGCAGCATGATCCACATGGTTGGAGAGAATAGGTAAAAGGGGAGTGCATGGAGAAGGGCAACCATGGAACCATTCCTAAACCCAGGAATCCCAGCAAAAGCTTGATGACTGTACCCAAGTGGGAACACTTATCAGCTCCTAGCTGACACCAAGAGGTTATTGGAGAACTCTAGGAGGCAAATAGCACTGAAATCTAAACATATACCTCTGGGTCATATATTCTGAAGCTGCTATGTGTTTTTCCTACCGTGGTGAAGAAAGCAATGAGAATTGGATTTGGAGATAATCCTTCTAGATCCCCTAAGGGATTGCATATGGGACAGGAGAATAGCTAGAGAATGATTCTCTTGCTATTTATTTAGGTTTATGCTTTAATTAAGTGTGTTTGCTATTGATTTGTGATACTTGCATGGTCTGTAAATGTGGTGTTTTTGTGGGGGCTCAGGACATGATTTACAAGATAAATTTTCCTAAATAGCCCACAATAAATCTTGAAAAAGTATCCAGGGGCTCCCAAGTCAAGAACTCTGAGCTTTTTGAAAAACAGTAATATTTCATGGAAGTTTATTTGAGATCTTTGCAGATCAAATAAATCTGTTTATGGTCTTCTGAATCAAGGAAAGACTATCTGCTCCAGCATTGCAGGGATCCATTAAAGATTTTCCATTTTGGTTTACAATGATTAGAAATTCTAAGTTTAATTTCAAATTTAATTTAATTTCAAAGTCTAAGTTGCTAACAAAAATAACTTCACTATCCTACAGTGGCTAATTTGTTTCTATAATAGTTTCTATACTGGGAGTACATGGAAAATTTTTCTTTTTTCCTTTTAGGCTATTAGTAGATTTGTTTCACCCTCAATACAAGAATTCTTCCCAAACAAGGCATATAGGTTCAAGTTACCATTATTCCATTATTTCACAATATACCATTATCAATGTCATTGTCTTTTTCATTAATGAAACAATATTTTATATTTTGCTGAAATAACTTAAATACAGTCCAGCTCTATTGAAGTGTACAGCATAATTGTGTGCACTAAGGGACATTGCTTAACCATCATTGTACATCTCATACTTTTGTGCTGGATAAATAGCCACCAATGCTGCTCAGTTATTGGAGAACTGGAGCTTAGTGATAAGACTTGACCTTTCTTGAGTACTGTTAGTTTTGAAGGCATACATTTTAACTCTGATGATGACGACAATATTGACAGGTCCTTACCACACCTTGTGACACTTTAGGGAAATGTGATATATACAGATATATAAGAAGGAAGATAAAGTGGTAGTTATATTATTTCAGTTGTCTGAAACTGCAGAGTATTCCAAAATTCCAAAAGAGATAACTTGTAAATGATGCAATTAATTGAAAATATTAACACATCCTTCTACTGACCAGAAATGAAAGAACAAATTTAAAGACTTCATGCTGAGAGAAGGGTAAATTGAAAACAATTTAAAGGCCTGATGGAACCTGTTACCCATACCTTTCTCAGTAGACAATGACCCAATATCAGTAGCTATTTATGGAGAGTGGGAGTGGAAGGGACAATAGACTTTCAGACAAACAATATTGTTACGAAGGACTCAACATAGAAAGCTGTCATATTTGAGGGAACATGGCTTCTGATCAGGAAAGGAACCTTTCCATCCTAAGATATACCATTACAGAAATATTATTAAATTATTATTAAAAAATCATAAAGAAGAATTAAGAAACCTCTTGATAAGGATGGAAGAAGAGTGTGTAAAAAGCTGTCTTGAAGTTTAACATCAAAAAAAACTAATATCTTGGCAACCAGTCCCATTGCTTCCATGGAAATAGTGTCAGCTTTTATATTCTTAGACTCAGAGATCACTGCAGACCATGACTGTGGCCATGAAGTTAAAAAGATGCTTACTTATTGAAAGGAAAGCTATGGTAAATCTCCAGAGTCATCATAGTCCAGTGGCAGAACAGAATCAAGATGACTGTCAAAGGCTCAGGATGCAATGGTTGACCTTGGCATCTTTAGTGTCTAACCAAGCTCTAAGCACTTCACATTGCCTGCCCTCATGGCCGTTGGAACAAATTGTTCATATCCATCCATTTCACCAGAAGAAGTCTTCAAGTGCTTGGGGTAGACACCCCTCTAACTCACCAATGGGTTTAAGATCCCTTGGTTACCCTTGGTTACCCCTTGGTTACAATCTGGTTTGGTGTGTCTGCCCAGAGTGTGACCACTGTGCATGCTGCACTTCTTGAAGGCATAGGTGAGAGTTGGGTGGAACAAGTGGACACCAAAAGTGGAAAGCAGCCCTGAAAAGGGTTTGGCAGCCATCACACCAATGGTACTGGTCCTGAGGCTGATGATTTTGTGCAACTCTGCCTCACTTAAATCCAATTTCTGCATGAATCAAAAGACATCACCCATACCATTTTACAATTATACCTCAAAGTCCTGTGGCAACAGGCAAGTCACGAAGCAGTAGGTGCAGATACACTGGGAGCTGTAGTCACAACTCTGCACACAGGTAGCCAAGGCCATAAGGTTTTCTCTCACTGGAAGCAGCAGTGGGATTTGGCAGCCCCCTGGGTGTCTGAGCAGCCTTTTAAGGATTGCACTGCTTACCTCCTGGATTGAGGAAGAGAGCTAGAAAAGGTACCCTAAAAACTGTCTGCTTATCCAACCCTGACCTGATTACTGTAGCAAGTAGGGAATCCCATTCTGCAGTCAAAACACAAAAAAAGAATGTACAAAATGTACAAAAACATCTGCAAAGATGATTCCACTCACCAAGCATTCAAACTCTGCTTCAGAGAGTGTTACTCTGATGAGCTGACCATGAATGCAAAATATACGCTTGCCAAAAAGACTATTTTATGGAGAACTTGCATGGGGCAGGTGATCATATGGTGGTCAGAAGAAGTAATACAAGGACACTCTCAAGGTCTCTCTTAAGAACTTTGGATTTGACTGTGCAACATGGGAGACACTGGCACAGGACCGCTCAGCATGTCATGCCCTCATCAGAAAAGGTGCTGTGCTCTGTGAGCAAAGCAGAAATGAAACAGTACAAAGTAATTGTAGGATACACAGATTTGGAGTATCCATCCCAAATGTTCACACAGACTATCTGTGCCCAACCTGTGGTAGAGAATTCTGAGCTCAAATTGGTCTGATCAGCTACAATCAGACACAGCAAAACTTGACTCTAATAGTGATGTCATTTTGGTCCTCTTAGAGAACAAATGACAACCACCACCACCACCACCATGGTAAATCTAGACAGCATACTAAAAAAAGCAGAGATAGCCTCAGGTGGTTTCAGAATATTTCCTTAGGGCATGACCCATTGATATCAAAAGAAAGGCTGCCTCAGTTCAATGAGACCTCTTCATTCCCCAGTTGATAAATGGTCAAAGGATATGAACATTCAATTTTCAGAGGAAGAAATTAAAGATATCTATAATCATATAAAAATGCTCTAAATTACTTTTGATTAGAGAGATGCGAATTGAAACAACTCTGAGGTACCACATCACACCTATCAGATTGTCAAACATGACAGAACAGGAAGATGATAAATGTTGGAGAGGATGTGGGAGAGTTGGGACACTAATTCATTGTTGGTGGAACTGTGAGCTGACCCAGCCATTCTGGAGAGCAGTTTGGAACTATGTCCAAAGGGCTACAAAAATGTGCCATACTGGGGAGGGAGCGGGGTAGTGGAAGGTAGATAGGGGGAAAAAAGCTAAGTTTTATGGCAGTGATTGTGGAGCATTAAAAATAAATAAAATGAATATATTTAAAAAAAGAAAGTATAATAAAAAAATAATAATATAAAAAAATGAGACCTCTTTGAAGAAACTCCAAGACAGCAAACAGGTATTCTAGCAAGCAGGGTCATCTCTTTGGGGAGTATATGGAGGCTGAAGGAGATTTGAGACCAGAGATCAAGGTGACTCATTTGAGGAACATCAATATGACATAGCCAAAGAGTCTACATGGTTATCTTCTATCATTATCTTCTGCTATAATAACTATGGATTAGATGAAGACATACACATTGAATATAATTGGGAGAGAAATCTGGAATTGATTTGTTGAAAGGTTAATTCCATTGGATGCATGGTAAGGAACTGAGATGGGGATGAGAATGGGAGCTATGCAAAGACCCAAAGACTGTCACATCAGCACCAATAATATTTTCTGGGTCCTTTCTACCTGAACTTGTAGGACCCCACAACAGTGACAGTAGGACTGAAGATGTAGGTGCTCTTCTATAATACATAGAAAATCCCAATTGGCAATTATGCTTTACTTTTTTTTTTAATGAAAGACACTGACTGCTTATGCTTCTTTTTTTAACTTTTTTTTCTTTTTTTTTAAAATTTATTTATTTAACTTTTTCATTCATTTTCACAAGATTTTGGGATCCAAAATTTTCTCCCCATTTGTCCCCTCCCCCACCCCAGTACACCGAGCATTCTAATTTCCCCTATCACCAATCTGCCCTCTCTTCTATCATCCTTCCCTTCTCTTGTCCCCATCT
>CM053770.1:90562834-90600278 GCA_028658325.1 Potorous gilbertii
GGTAAGCAATTTTCTTCCTCGTCAGAGAGGAAGGTTGGAATCATTTGTTTCCCAAGAAAATAACCTTCTATGGTCTTATTTTTTTCCCTTTTCTGGGCATTTTCCCAGCCAGTTACTGGACTTCTGAGATTCCTCTCCACCCCCGCCTATATCTGCCCAGCTAGTGCTTGGGGTCTGAGATTCAAATGCTGCTCCCCAGCCTCAGGGCTTTCAGCGGGGGGGCCCAGTGGCTATTCAGGGTAAGATTAAATCAGGTTCTCAGGTGGGCGCAGGGCCGCCTCCCAGGCTCAGTTCCCTCAGGGGGTTAATGCAGAGACCTTCTGTAATGGAGCTGCTGCCGAGCTCCTGCCTGCTCCAGGAGCCTCTGGCTGCCCGCTGCTGCTGCCTCCCAAGGAGGCCCAAGTTATGGAGACACCCCACTCCCGTCTCAGACCGTCCAGACGTCTCTCTCACTGACCTGTGCGTCTGTGGGTGGAGGGAACCTTCGTGGCCACTGGAGATTCCATCCCTGAAGCCTGCTCAGCTCTGCTTCTCTTAGTGCCACGCAACCAGGGCAGGGCAGGGCTCCGCTCCTGTCTGGTGCACGATGGATCTTTGGGATTGGTTTTTCAGGGCTCTCTGGAACGGAGATCTCCTTCACTGTGTTTCTGCGCGGCTTCCACTGTTCCAGAATTTGTTGGGAGTTCTTTTTAGAGGAAATCCATGGGCTGTGGGTTTGGAGTTAGCATATGTGAGTCTTTCTACTCCGCCATCTTGGCTCCGCACCCAACTTTTTTTTTTTAATTTTTTTCTCTGAATCACACGTAAAAAACATTTGAAACATTCTTTTAATAAATTTTTGAGTTCTAAATTCATTCCCTCCCTCATATCCCCCTTCCTGGAGAAAGCAAGTGATTTTATATAGATTATACATGTGCAGTCTTACAAAACATTTCTATATTAGCCATATTGCAAAAGAAAATGCTGACAAAAAAACCCAAGAAAAGTACAGTAAAAAGTATGCTTCAATATGCTTTCTAATTCCATCAGTTCTTTCACCAGAGATGGATAGAATGTTTCATCATAAGTCCTTTGGAGTTCTCTTGAATTATCATATGGCTCAGAATAGCTAAGTCATTCACAGATGATCATTGTACGATATTGCTGTTGCTGTGTACAATGTTCTCCTCTTTCTGCTCCCTTCATTTTATATCAGTTCATAAAAGTATTTCCAAGTTTTCGGAAAGCATCCTGCTCATCATTTCTTATAGTACAATAATATTCCATTACAATCATATACCACCACTTATTTAGCCATCTCTGATGGGCATTTTCTCAATTTCCAATTCTTTGCTACCATAAGAAGAGCTGCTATAAATATTTTGTACATGTGGGTCCTTTTCCCTTTTTTTATGATCTCTTTGGGATACAGACCTAGAAATAGTATTGCTGGGTCAAAGGCTATACAGAGTTTTATTTTTATTTTATGGTTATATTGATCTAGTTCCAAGAGGAGAAATTTGAGGACCACCAATAATATTAGTTTTACTGTCTATCTCCTCCTATAACTCACTTAATTTTCCCTTTAATAATATGGATGCTATGCCATCTGGTGCATATATGTTTAGTATTGATATTACTTCATTATCCATAGTATCTTTTGGCAAAATATAGCTTCCATGCTTATGTCTTTTAATCAGATCTATTTTTGCTTTCACTTTATCTGAGATCATGATTGCTGCCCCTGCTTTTCATTTTTACCTCAGCCAAAGCATAATAGATTTTGCTTCAGTCTTTTAATTTTACTTTGTGTATATTTCTGTTTCACATTTGTTTCTTGTAAGTAACATATTGTTGGATTCTGGTTTTTAATCTATTTTGCTCTCTTCTTCCATTTTTATAAATAAATTCATTCCATTCAATTAAAATTACTGTGTATTTCCTTCTATCCTATTTTCCCCCATTTATCCTCTCACTTTCTCTTTTTTACCCTGTCCCTCCTCAAAAGTCTGTTTTGCTTCTCACCACTGCTTCCCTTATTCCACTTTGCCTTCTATCTGTCCCCCCTTCTTTCTGCTCCTACTTCTCTGTAGAATAAGATAAATTCCTATACCCACCTGCATTTGAGCCATTTCTGATGAGAGGAAGGTTCAAGCATTGTCCTCTACCACAACCCTCATGTTACCTTCCACTCGAAGAAACTTCCTTTCATACCTCTTTTCTGTGAGATAATCTTCCCCGCTCTTCTTTCCCTTCCCCCTTCTCCCAGGTCATCTCTCTTTCTCAACCCCTTAATTTTAAATTATCCCATCATAGTCAACTCACCCTTATGTCCCTTGTCTATGTATATTTCTTCTAAGTACCCTAATAATGATAAGGTTTTCAGGAATTACAATTATTGTCTTCCCATATAGGAATGTAAGCAGTTCAACTTTATGGAATCCCTTAGAATTTCTCCTCCCTGTTTGCCTTTTTATGCTTTTCTTGAGTCTTGTATTTCAAAGTCAACTTTTCTATTCAGCTCTGGTCTTTTCAGCAGGAATGCTTGAGAGTCCTCTATTTCATTAACTATCCATTTTTCTCCCAAAGGATTATACTTAGTTTTGTTTGGTAAGTTATTCTTGGTTATAATCCTAGCTCCTTTACCTTCCAGAATATCATGTCCAAGCCTTCTGATCTTTTAATGTGGAAGCTGCTAAATATTGTGACATCATGGAGAGGTGTGATTTTTAGGTCTCCTATGTCACTAAGTTAACTAGACGTCAGGGCCAACTGAGGATTACCCAGTCTGCAAGTAATCAATGTCTTGTTTGACAAGATAGATGTAGGGACTGTACATATGCCTTAAGTCTAGGATACACATAATGAAGAGTCCAGGATGCATATAATGAGGTAGTGAATTGGTATAGATGGTCTGGTGGGTACCAAATATCTTTATGAACCAGTACAAAACTGGTTCAAACTAATAATTCCTACAGATGTGGTTTGTTGCTATACCTGGGGGATAGATAAATATTCAGCTGGGTCCCACTCATGAGTAATTGCTAGGCACGTAGTGTCTTTGGGCTGGGGAAAAACTGCTGGAGATAGTGTTTTGAGGCTAGGGAGAAATATGGTCTTGGAAGGGGGGTCTAAGCACAGGCACTCAAGAACCCCATCAGCACTATATTCATATATCATAATTTGCTCAGTCATTCTCCAGTTGATGGGCACCTGTTTGCACTTCTTTCTTTAACATTTCTATCCCGAGCACTTAGCACAGTCTATGGCATTCAGTAAACATAATAAATGCTTTCTTGTCCATTTTCATTTGTTCTTTCTTTGCAATGACCAAAGAGTACGGCTATACATTCTTTCATATATAAGAATCTATTGCCTCTTTTTGGTGACTTTGGAGTAGAAGCCATGATATCATGAGATCAAAAAGTAAAACTTTAGTGACTTTTGAGATGTAATTCCAAATGGCTTTCTAGAATGACTGGAATCAATTCACAACTCCACCAACAGACCATTAGGGTGTTTCTCCTTCCATGGTTTTCTCCAGCAGTTGTAATGTCTCGTTTTTGTCATCTTTGTCAGTTTGATGGGTATGCAGTGAAGCCTCAAAGCTGTTTTAATTTGAATTGTTCTTCTCATTAATTGTTGTGAGCTTGCATTGTTTTCTGTTGAGAATGGCCTGTTCATATCCCTCAGTTATCTCTTGAATCAACTCTTCATTTATTTTCTTCAGAGAAGTTTGCTGCAAATATTTTCCCTAGTTAACTAAGCAGTTAGTTTATATAATTTTATTAGTTTATATAATTTTAACTGCAATACTATTGCTTTGGTAAAAACTTTTGAATTTTGTGTAACTAAAATTGTCTTTGTTGTTTCCTATGATTCTCTCTGTCCTTTGTTTGATAAAGAAACCTTCCACTGTCCATAATTGTATAAGAGCTTTTCTTCCCAGTTTCTACCATTTGTTTACAATATAATAAAAATAACGGTAGTAGGTGACATAGAAGGTACAGTGAGGGGGCGCCACAGTGCACAGAGGGCCCGACCTGAGTCAACAAGACTAGAGTTCAAAGCTTGCCTCAGACATTGACAAGTAGTGCAACTCTAGGCAAGTCACTATGTTTGCCTCAGTTCCCTCATCTGTAAAATGGAAATCATAACACCATTATCAAATGAGATGATAGTTATAAAGCTCTTAGCACAACGCTCAGCACATAGTAAGTGCTATATAAATGTTAGCTAATATTGTTGTTATTAATTTATGTATTGCTCTAAGGTCGACAAAGCACCTTTTGCACTCATTATCTTATTTAGTCCTCACACAACCCTGGGACATAAGTTCTATTGTCAGCCTCATTTGACAGATGAGGAAGTGGAGGTTGAAGAGGGTGACTTGCCCTGGATCGAAGAGATAGTTAAGCATTTAAGACAGGATCTTAACTCTGTCCTTCTTGACTCCAAGTCTAGCATTCTATTCACTTAATTACCTTTGGTGACCTTTTCCATACAGGTCATTTGTCCATTGTTGCTTATTGTTCCAGTTTTAAAAACAGTCCCGATTTTGATAATCAGTGCTTTATAGCATCACTTGAGGTCTGGCACTGTGCCCTGGTTTTTCATGTTTTCTCATTATTTCTCTTGTGATCGTTGACCCTTTGTTTCTCCAGATGAATTTTGTTATTATTTCTAGTTTTATAGAGTAAACTTTTGTAGTTTGAGTGGTGTGGCACTGAATAAGAAAATGTATTTAGTAATTTTGTATTTTTTTATATTGGCATGGCTGAACGCTGAGCAATTAATATCTCTCCAATAATTATGTCTGCCTCTTTTTCTATAAAATAATGTTTTGTAATTTTATTTACATAGTTCTTGTATGTTTCTCGTTAGGTATACTCCCACATATTTTATACATTCCATAGTCATTTTAAATGGAATTTCTCTTTCTATTTCTTTCTGTTGGACTGAATTTACTTGATATTCTAATACTTTGCTAAAATTATAATTGTTTCAGTTAATATTTTAGTTGAATCTCTAGGGTTCTCTTAAGTAAATATCATCTTCCAAAAACAATAATTTTGTTTCTTCTTTGCCTATATTTATTCCCTCAGTTTATTTTTCTCGTATTATTGCTATAGCTGGAATTTCTAGAACTATATCAAATAATAGTAGTGGCAGTGGACATCGTGGTGGTCAATTTCAAACTTGATCAGACAATAATCCACTGACATTTTGACAAATACTAAACTGGTTGCTGTACCTACCCATAAAAGGGATGGAGATGATGTTCTCTGATCATGGACCTGGGCATATCCCTCCAAAAGAGTGCAACCAAGACTCTGGAACCTACCCTGGAAAGTTAGCTACCTTATCCTCCCTGGTGCGTTTGGTCATGGATGATGGGTGGCAAGTGAAGCTACAAGATGAAGGTATATGAAAAATGATGCAAACCAAGAGAAATGGGAATTGCCCTTTGTTTCTAAAGCTTTTTCCCAAGAATTGAGTTAAATAGCAGAAGATGTTGTTATTTCAATGTATTATTGTGTCAGACTATAATCCAAAAGTAGATCCCAGAGGGCAGTTTTTGGTGCTACCTAAAATATATTATTCTGAGACCTTTAAAGCACACTGTTAGGATTTTGGATGCTGGAACTAAGAGAGAACACTGAAGTCAAAACAGAACAGTTTCTACCAGTCTACAATGGCAACAAATATAAGTAATGTGAGGTTTATGCTAGTTTACATACAAAGAAAACTGCTACTGCATTAGAATTTAGGTGGATACTTGATGTTTTTTTTACTAGAATTTACTCAACACTTGTAAGAGACCAGGAAACTCCCTTTCTATTCTTTAACTTTTCCAAATGTACACTTTACAAGGGGCAACTTAGATAGTACTTTTATTTCCTACTCCAGAGCTGTCTCTAAAAATGTCCCCTCAACAAGGGACTCGAACTACTTTTCTTCTTTACTTCCTTCCTAGGAACATCAACAAAAGAGAATTTACTAAGGATGAATAAAAAAACATGATCCCAAGAAAAAGGGAGAAAGGCTAATATTCAGATACGACTCAGATGTCTTGCATAAAGAGGTGTCCCTCCTCCTTGTCAAGAGAACTCCTTCTACATACTACCTTGATTCCATTTCATCTCATCTTCTCCAGCAAATTGACCCCTCTTTCATCCCTACTCACTAATCTTCAGTATCTCCCCATCTACCGGTTGCTTCCATGCCACAAACATGTCTCTCACATTCAAAAAAACAAAACAAAAAACTTGACTTCCAACCTCATCTTTTAGCCAAATTTGCTTTCTCCAAAGTTACCAATAATTTCTTAATTGTCAAACTTAATGGCCTTTTATTAACTCTTACTTCTTGATCTCTCTACAGCCTTTCATATTGATCCCCACTTTCTCCTGGGTACTCTCTCCTCCCCAGATTTTCATAACACTGCTTTCTCTTATTTCTCTTCACACCTGTCTGACCACTCAGTCTCCTTTGCTGGATCTCCTTTCAGGCCATACTCACCAAGCCTGAGTGTTCACTATGGCTATGTCCTGGGCCCTTTTCTCTTATTTCTTGATCTATCTCCCTTGGTAATATTATTGGCTAATAACAACGAAGACGACACTAGCACATATGTAACTCTTTAAGATTTGTGAAGGACGTTACAAATATTGTCTTGTTTTATTCTCACACATCCCCATTCTTCAGATGAGGAGACTGAGGCAGACAGAGATTAAGTTACTTCCCTAGGGTCACACAACTAATGAGCCTCTGAGGCTGGATTCACTGTACCACCTACTGCCTCTGTTCAATGATCATCTCTGTGCAGATGATTCTCATATTTGCTTTTCTATACCTGTCCTCCTTCCTGACCTTGGACATATTGAATTGACTCTCCTGTAGACATCTTACAGTCAACATGTCCAAAACTGACCTCGTAATCGCCTTCCCCTCCTCTCCAACACCTCCCCTCTTTTAAACTTCCCTATTACTGTCAAGGGCACCATTATCCTCTCAATTTCCCAAGGTCATAATCTCAGATATCATCTTTGATTCCTCATTCAAATTCACCCCACATATTCAACTTTTCATGATTTTTAAAAATAAGTTTTAGTGTTAACTATATATCCATGTACTTTTAATTTTGATGGGATAATTGAAAGAAGTATAGTATATAGGACTGAGCTGTTTTAGTCTCAGCTCTGCCACTTACTTCTTACATGATTTTGAGCAAGTCACTTACAACCTCTCAAGGGCAGGGACTATGTCTTAACTATCTTTCTCCCCCAACATCTAGTAGATGTACATGTAATTGATTATAAAATAAAGAATTGAATTATAAAATTAGAATAGTAGCATTTACACACCCATAAAACAACATTATATTAGTAAGAAAGTATTTTACATATTGTGAAGAACTATATGAATTAGTAATTATTTAAATAAATAAGATATTAAATAATTTATTTCTTCTCTCAAATTTTTCTTAGTTTTCTCTATATCATAAATAAGTGACTAATTTTAGAGCTCTGCTTAGCAGATTTTAGAAGTCATGTTTACTTGTTGGTTACTTATTGGTTATTACTTACTAGTTAAAAGAAAATTCCTGGTATATAGAATGGGGTAATTCAAAAAGCACTGAATTTAGAATAAGAGGACCGGGTCTCTTACTTGTTGTGTTACTGTCGTCAAGTCACTTACTCTCCATATCTCAGTTTATTTACCTGTAAAATGAGGATAATTCCTATAGTAACCACCTTACAAGGTTGTTTCGAGAATCAAATGATATAGGTATAGGAAGGGCTTAGTGATTCTAAATTGGTGCATAAATATAAGTTGTTTGTCATCATTATCTTCTGTTAGGGGAAAAAAAGAGAATTCTGTTGAGAAAGGTATAGTAGTGTTTCAATTAAAAAGCTATCTGGTATAGTTTCAAAGAGAAAAATAGTAGAAATTCTACATTGTTGCTTTTAATAATAGAATGTTGAATTTTCTTTCTGGTTCTGTGTGTTTTATTAGGTTGGTAACAGAGGAGATGTGCCACAAAGACATAAGGAGACAAACTCCAAAGCAAAAGGTAATTGATTCAGTTTAATTCAACAAAAATATTTTTAACTGCTTACTATATGAAAGGAAATGTGGAGGAGATGTAAAGATGAAGAATTCCAGAGTTCTTATCCTCAAGGTGCTTGTTATCTAATGAATGGATAAGATTTGTAGACAAATAAGTAGCAAACAAGAGAGGCTGCGCTTAGGGCAAAGGAAAGATCTGGTCAAAGTGCTATAATAAATGCAAGGAAGGAGGAGAAATCACTTTTGAGAGAGGGGGCAAGGAAAGCCTCCATGGAAGAAATGATACCTGAGTTAATCTTTGAAGGGAAAGAAGGATTTCAACCAGTGGGTATGTGGAAGGAATATCTTCCAGACACGAGGAGAGAGGGAAGAAAACTGGGCATAGTTTAACTGGAATGTAGAATTGTCAAAGGGAATAGTTGTGAAAAACAATTGAAAAGGCAGGCTGGAGATTGATTGTGGAGGACCTTACCAATACCAAACTAAGAACTTTATATTCCGTAGGCAAAAGAGAATAGGAAAGTAGCATGATTGTAATGTGCACAATGTTTTATTGAACTACTCTATGCCTCATAGACATACTTGAAATTTAGACAGTCAATTCTCTATATGAATACATTTCATTGTCTTAATGCTACCTACTGTTACATTAGAAGCCTATAACATGTATATATCTGAGAGGCTGAAAACATGATATATTACCATTGCTGATACTGTTTGCTAGGCTTGACTAATCAAATATTTCCATTAATGTTTGAAAGTTTTTGTCAAAAAAGGATATAAGAAATCAGAAGGGTTTTGCTGCTAAATAAAAAACTTAAGTTTGACCTGTTACATATATCCAGTACCCAACTGGGCACCCTCATCTAGGAATGATAAAGAAATTCAGTGAGCTCAGCTGGTACAACTCCAAGAGGCAGCTCTAGGTGATATCTAACCACCAGTCTTTCATCATTTATTCTCCTAATTCTGACACACTCTGAAGTGAGTCTGAAGCAACATGAACCACACCATCTTAGAACGACACAGATGTGAACATTTCCACTCATCACAATGATGACACAAGGGAAGAAAGCTTAGGATCGAATATGATGGCTCCTGGAGTGACACTGCTGAAGTCTCAGTCAGTATCTCCCCTGTATTCACTGTCCTACTCTCAGCACCTTCTTGCTCACTACTAGGTATAGCACCCCTTCCTATTTTGTTTCTTTCCCTAATAGAAATGCTGGTGCAGTCAGCTACCCAATTTAGCTCTTTCCCCAACCTTCTACAGGGAGTGGCCCAAGGTAATACCCCACCAACAACTGCTGTACTCCTTGTATATACTTCCATGTCTGTTTTTACTACTATACTAACGTAAGGGGGTACAGAGATTCTCCTTAGAGGATGGCCACATTTTCATAATGCCTTGGCATGAGAGGCTCACTCACTGAACATCATATCCCAGAAGGCCATTCATTCATGGACACCCAGCATGGGCACTTCTCTCTTCAAGAAGTTTTGAAAAACCAATGGGAAGGAAAAAGTAAAGACAAGGAAGGAGAGAGGAATGGAAATATTAAGTCTAGAGGCTCTTCTGCCGCACACCTCATTCTACCACAAACTGAATATATACAGAGGCTTTTCTCCTCCCCTCATGGGCCATAGGAATGCTAATCTCTGAGTGCCAGGCCCAAGACTTAACTCCTTTGATGCCAAGAATGTTCAAGTTAGAAGTCAACTGAGAAAATTGAGGATTCCTGGACCAAAGAAGGTTCAAGCTAGGATCTGAAACATGAGAAAAAGACAGAGGGAAGAAATGGTGGCCAGGGGCCAGTCTCAATGTTTTAAGTTAAGGCATCACAATAAAGCATTTTACAATAGTCTTCTCTTTCTAAGCTGACACCTAACCATGAGTCACTTTAACATATAATGCCTTGTTGAGACCAATTCTCCCTGGCAGATATGTATGGAGAGGTAGTTTGCTTTAGAAAGTGAGTATTGAGAGTATTTAATATAGTCTTTTGGGGTTATCTTGCATATCTGTTTTGAAGTAAATTGACCTTTATCACAACTAAAATGTCATGATATGTATTTAATACAATTTTGATTATCTGAGGAAAGATATTCAAAGATTGGGTACTGTGGGTGGAGTGGTGGAATTCAGAACATAAATCTGAGTTGATCTGAATCTGAAATAGATTATCAGAATCTGAACGTAGCATGGGGTAGTTATATTGTAGGGATATTTCTAGGGTTTTTTTAATTTTCAATTTTGTATTTTTTAAAACAAAGCTGTTTTTAGTTACAGTTGAAATTGAGGTTATTTATATTAGCAAGGCTAGAATTGGTTGAAGAGGATTTTTTCTTTATATTTTACCACACTATAATTTACCACCAAAAGATATTTTTTCTAACTGAAACTTTCTGATTAGATCAGTTTTTTCTATCATTATTATAAATTATGTGTAAAATGTCATTGAGATAATGTTGTTATTAACATTGTTGAAATGATGTGGTGCTTGTCATTGAATATAAGCTTAAGTAGCTGCTGTGGTTGTAAACTGCAGACAGAGAGGCAGGACTGGATTTTTGTTACAGCTGTGGACTAATATGGCAGCCAAGAAAAACACCATTTTAGAATATTAAGTCATCTATAAGATTGACTGAGGATGATGATGGAAGATTATGGCAGTATCTGATCATAAAACAGAAACAATGGAGAGAAAAACAAGTTTACAAAAAGCTTGATGAAAATTTCAGTTGAGCTCAGTTATTCTAAAGGTATTTAAGGATAAAAATGGAAGAAAGCAAACAGATTAGAAATGGAGAAAACCTGTAAAAAAATTTTTATAATGGACTTCTTTTTCATCATTAAAGCCACCACACCTAAGCATTCTTAACTGTCACAGTCTTGCCTGAAGAAGTAAAATTAGCACTGGAAAACAAAGAAAGAAAAATAGGAAGAGCAACTGGAACAGGCCAGGTATATAAAGCATAGGTCTGTGTTATGGAAGACACAATATTGATGGCATTGAGTATTCTTAAAGCATCTAAAAGAGGATAAAATTGCTAAAGACTCAGCAAAAATCTTGGAACTTGTTACCAAAAACAGTGCCTTAGAAAATACTAATAGCTATCTCACATACTTACCTTCTCATTCCTCCAAATTTTTTTTTGAAAACAATGTACACATTCATCAGGAGAATGCTCGATGAATGAATGAGAAGGGAACAGTCAGACATCACCAAATGATCGTCTATAGTGGCCCACATTTTTGTAACCATATCATTGACTACATTTAGAACATGAAAAAATCTGATTGTGACTATCATTTGTTGATAATTTTAAAAACTCTCTTCCAACAAATTGGTTCCCATGCATATGGTAAATCCATACAACATTCTTTGAAAGAGGTAATAACAGAGATAATTTTGTTTGATAACTATCTCATAATTAATAGCAATTAAAAGCAAATGAGTCATGAAACAAGGAAATAGCTTCCCCATGTCAAGAATGTCCAGTGCAAAATCCAAATAAAAGATAGATTCTTTAAAGCTGTTGTGACACTCCAGACTCTTTGATTATGGATGACACTGTGCTCACAAGTCTCAGAGAACTGGAGGACTTCCTAACCATGATAAATAATCATTCAAAATGTTTGACAAAATCAAATGGATGAAGAATGCTTATTATACAGTTGGAATGACAAAGCAAAGACTTGGTTCATTGGTACTTATATCTTGACAAACACTGCAAATGGACCTTTAGCTGAACTTGGAGTTGAATAGGAGAAGACTAGATTTCTTTGGGAAATTGTGCGTTGTTTTTGATGACCCCAAGCCTTTCTAAAATAAAGGCTCATTTTTTTATTGTAATATTCTTCTGGTGATGCTATATAGCTCTAAGTTATGGGATATTTCAGTCTCTGAAGAATTAAAAGAATTAAAAACATGAATAGAAAGGTATATGTGGGCCTAAATAGACTGTAGCATGTCACAAGTGAAAAGATTCACAAGAGCAGTAGCATAAAAGATGTTATTAGAGATACATGACTAGAAAAAGATAGTCCTATCATTTATCATTTATCAAGAGCCAGAGATAACCAGTAAACAACTTATATATTGAACCTGTGCTGTGTCAAGAGAACTAAAGGAAGACTCCATAGAATGTTCGATCAAAGAATCTGAAAAGTAGAAGGGATTTCCACAACCATCTGTTCCAGTCAAATTACAGAAAGGATTCTTACCATAACATACCTGACAACTGGTATTTCACTTCTTAAAGATGGATGGATGGACTTGGACAAGACTAACATAGGACAGGCAAACATAGATGCATTGTTGTAGAGAGTACTCCCATTTATGAGATCATCACAAATTTACTGAATGTAATGCCCTTAATGAACATGTGGATGCTATGTGCATTTAAAGTTGAATGTGTGGTTGATTCAGCAGAAACTGATGTTCAGAGGACTGGAATCAGGAAACAGAAACAAAATTAAGGTGCAGAAACTGAACCAGCTTCTAAAGAACCTAATCATTGTCCCATCTACCTTTCCTGGGTCCTTCCCTCTGGACTCATAGTATCTATGTGGTAGCAACAATAAAGATTGAAGATATAGATCATCTTGCTCCACAAGATAGTGGATTCCAAATGAAGCAGTTTATGGTTATCTGTAATAGCTCATGCCTTTGTGGACTGAGTGAGAAGGATGTGGTTGAGCCAGACCTGAGTTATATCAAGACAGAGAACCTTAAAGTTCCCTAGGGAAGTCATGAGTATTGGCATGAAGATGGTCTGATTTTTCTAGAACTAGCAAACATCTCTGCAATGTAAGATCTGATCAGGGCTATAGCCTGTTTAGAATACTAACAAAGTATTGCAGGTAGTGACCTAAACTCAGTAGCTGGAAACCTTGACCATCCATTCCTCCTCTGCAGAATCTTAAAAGAAGATAGAAGGCAATGGTAAAAATCAACCATTAAAAAGTCACTGAACCCTCCACCCCAAGGGGAGATCCAGAGAAATTTGACTTTGGTGACTCCAATTCCAAAGGAACCAAAGAAGTGAAATAATACAAGAGTTGTAGTGTGCTCACTGCTTGGATGGGATAGGCAGTCCTACTTGTGGAATAGCATAAAAACAATCTATCTCAGATACCCTTGACCTTTCTGAAGGCAGCCTTGGCAGACTGTCTTCTCTGAGATGGAAGACCTCCAAAACTCCCTAACAGAATTGTTAGCCAAAAGCGTAATCCGAGACCCATAGTTTGTGGAAAAAAGACTAGGAAAATTCACATATGTATATGGTCCATCAGTCTTTGAACAAGAGGACTAAAGTGGATAGGTATACTATACACGATGAGTTCGAATGCCCTGGAGCCATTTGGTAGACATTCAGGGGTTCCCAGTTGCTATTATCAGATCCCTAATGTAGAAGAGGACAGATGAGATAACCTTTTTCAGCAATGGTAGGATTTTGTTATTTTGAACATACTTCACAAAGAATTTCAAGGGTATCTACAGCTTTTGAACAGCTTTATGGAAAAGGTATGCCTCTAACACTTCCTATATGTAAGATCCTAAGCAGATCATTTAATGTTTTTGTGCCTCAGGAAACTCCTGAAAATTTCCTATCAAGTCATCCATTGACTGGATCTGCATTAACAGAAGAGTCTCCCACATGAGGAGTTCTCCAAGCTTACAGACAGCTCATTTATCCTTGTTTTGTCTCCCCTTTTTCCCATATAGAAAATGTGGGTGCTGACATGAGCTATATGGAGGCGTTAGTGTATTTGAATTATCTCACTGCATTTTGGGGGGAAGGGAAATGGAAGAGCATGAAGCTAATGAAAGCTATTAATGAAAGCTTTATTCAACTGGAATCTAATTCTATGAAACTAACGATTGGCAAGTGATGGTTCTGGGAAGGCTTTTGCCAAACACATGGGTTTAATAATATCTCAGTAGGGTCAGTATACTGAGACTGAAAGACAGAAATGTTCCTCACCTGGTCATGGCCAAAGAATTTTTAGAACTAAAGACTTTTCAAGGATTTTGTGGATACAATCAGAAGTTTAAAAACACAGCTACTATCACTGCTAAACCTCTTAATGGTCTCTCACTCATGAGTATATAGTTGGGAAGTCCTCATAGTAAAAAACAGAAAGAGGTATCATGACTTCAGCCTTCTGTCACAATTTGGAAATCATTGGGATGAAAAATATGTGTGGGCTTTCAACATCTTATGTATAGACTGATACAGATCTATGCAAGTCTTTTGTGGCAGTACTTATGCCAGTGTAGAAGGAGAGCCATAGACATCAGAAGCCTTTTTAATTTGCCAGTAAATGACTTACTAATGGTGAAACTCTATCCCAATTGGAGTTCCTGGCTTTGAAAAGTGTTGTTAGTGATGTGACTGTGTGAGAAGCCCAATTACAAGTATGGAAAGGCAAAAGTACATTGACATATTTTCACTTGTGCTGCCGTGGATGATTTGAGGCCTTAGCCCTCCATGAGGTCAGTTGTTGCACCAGCAAGGGAAGAGTAACATGGATTCAGATATTCCATCCTGCAAGTTCCATGTGTCTGAAATTGTGGAGATACCTACAGAAAGAGTGATAAACAGAGAGCCAGAACACTATCACATGAGAGCACAACTGAAAGTCTGAAACTTCATTAGAGAGCCTGCCAGCAGTGACTTTATTTTTTCCCCACTGGATCAGTCAGTATTGTCTTAGTTGTTTTTACATAACTGGCAGTGAGGATATCTATGAAAAGTAAAAAAAAAAACCCTAGAAGCAAGGATATATGACTCTTCAAGACTTTAACTTCAATTGTGCAAAGGTCCTAGAGGAAAGGAATGGTAGAAACTGGAGTTTTTTAATAGGAGTACAGTGCCAGACTGTAAATACCTAAAAACAAGATCCCAGAAAGCATTTGGCACTATCAAGTGCATTCCATTCTATGGTCATGAAAGGACTATAGGGTGGTTTTGGACACTCAGAGACAGCCCAAGAGCTGGTACATTTTATTGATCCAATATGGCAGCAGATATCCATAAAAAGTATGTTTGTGGTATACAAAGTAAATTGCTACCAACTCACTTATTATCTGGACAGTATAAGTACCACAAAGACTTCGGAGCTTGTGAGTATAGAGTTTTTCTCTCTGGAAGAACATAGTAAAAATATGAGCTTGATCATTAGATCAGTGCATACCCATGAAGGAATCAGAAAATTTCAGCAGTTGCAAAAGTGGAAGTATGTGTATTATGGGAGAAGTATTTCTTGTGTTTGATTTCTATGTCATGAATCATTTTAACCAACTCTACATGGAGAGCAAGCTAGTCAACAAGTTGGTAGTTTTGTGGGGAATCAGGAATTCTGAAACTATATCTTGCAATCATTAAGGAAACCTACAACCTCAGTGTTTATATTGTATACTACTGAATATGCAAGTAACCATAAGATCTGAACAGAAAGTGCGATTAAATCAACTTAAGTATTACTAGTTCATGCAATATAATGCTACCAAGAATAAAACCATAGACTCTTCCCTGTTAATAATTGTTCATGAGCCATTTTTATCTATTGATTTATTCTTTGGAGTCTTTGAAGATGGAGAAAACTTGGAAACTTAAACCACTGTATCTCTGAGCCAAGTGGTTGAAGAAGACTTACTGACTAGCAATGGCTTCAACCCAGAAAACTCGCTTTAATTTCTGGCTAAGAAATCTTGGTGTCCTGGAGGAGAGACAGATAGTGAACCAGTGGAGAGCTGCCACAGACAAAATAGTTGAAAGGTTGGGCAATCTACTTTTCTGCAGAGGAGCTATTGGTAATGGTTAGGGCCCTGCAGAGGTGATGCATCACAACCATCCCTTGTCCACAATGGACAGTGTGACTTCCTGGTGAACAAGAGCATAAGAATGAGGGGGAGTTTACTAACTGGCTTTTAGATGGGCTTGTTCACAAAGTGGACTACTAAAGCTGGATAGTGGCATATTTAGAGAAGACTCTGATGTAGAAGAAAGTGCAATTCTAGAAGGTCAGGAAAACCAAAAGAAACTGGCCCAAAATGAAGAATGGAGAGAGAGAACCAAATACAAAGATTGCCTCTTTATGCCTAATACCCCAGCAGGAGAGACCTCAAGATAACAAAAACCCTGCATAGAGACTGATTCATTGGAAGCTAGAGACAATTACAGCTAGCCTGGGCTATCCATGACCTCAAGTTGGGCTATAAGTCCGTGGACTAGGAAATCTGGAACATCCACTGATGTGAATTAGGGAAAAGATAACAAAGTCATAGAGCTGACAACCAGTCATCACAGAAGTGCTGAGATTATCTAGTCAGTGAGCAGGCTAGTTTACAATGCTTCAAGAGCAAGTATGAGATGATGTTCCTTGATGATGGATGATACTATGTTATGTGACCTATGTATTTTGTTACAATATACGTATCTACTGTATTATGTACCTTTACGTTATTGCTAGATATATATTTATATAATATCAGTTACATGCGACCTATGTGACTGATTAAGGTATGCAATGGGAATGTGTTCCTGTGCTGTGTATTGCATGGAGCACAGATGCTTGGTGTATAGCCCCATCTTTGGTAATGTGTGCTCTGTTCTATACCCAAGCCTGTCCTCACGCTTGTAGAGTGCAATTCTAATGCTGATTGGCAATGTTATATGCTTGCATCTGTGCTGTATCTTTGTACATGGGAGTGACTTGAAGTCATGTGGTACAGAGGAAAGTCCACCAGAATTGAAGTAAGTCAACCCAAATTTGAATGCCAATTCTGCCACTTACCACCTGTGTAACCATAGATAAGCCACTTTACTCAATCAATCAACAAGCATTTATTAAGCACTTATTATGTGCCAGGCACGATGTGAAAAACAAAAACAAAAATGGCACTATTTGTGTCCTCAGATAGTTTACATGATATCAGTTTACTTATCCATACAAAGAGATATAAAATATATACAAATTTGGTAATTTGGGAGTAAAGGGAAGGCACTAGGAGCTACGAGAATGGAGAAAAAGCCTTAGGGAGAAGGTAGTGCTTAAGTTTTGAATGGGCTTTGAATAAAGTTAGGAATTTAGAATGCAGAGGGAGCTCACCTTACTCTAGACAGGGCAAGGGACAGCCTGCATGAAGGCTCTGACCAGGGGCACAGTTACATGTGAGAGACAGCAAACAGACCGATTTGGCTAGGATATCAACTATGTGCAGGACTATGATTTGTAATTAGTCTAAAAAGGTAGGCTAAAGACATATTATGAAAGGTTCTAAATGCCGGAGTTTGTATTTCATCCTGGAGGTAATAGGAAGCCTTACTTCTTGAGCAGAGAAGTAACATAACATGGTCAGACCTGTGCTTTGAAATAGAAATTTAGCAGCTATGTAAAGAATGGGCTGTCGAGGAAAAGGCTGGATGCAGGGAGACCAAGTAGTAGACTATTTCAATAATTCAATTGATAAGGGCCTAATGTTGAGTGGTAGCTATGTGAATAAAGAGAAGGTAATCTGTTTTCTCATCTTTAAAATGAGGAGGGTTGAACTACATAACTGTTAAAGTCCCTTCCAGCCCTAAGTATATGATCCTATGACTTTGCTAGATGCTAAATTTTGAATGTTTATTATTTGAGTTACAAATGCCCTAGTATATCCTCTGTAATTTGCAGGTAAAAAAATGTTTACTGGGGGTAGAATGAACAGGGGCACCAAGCCTCTCCTCAAAGGACTGCCACGTGTTCACAATGCTTTGGGACAACAAAGACTCATTCACTGGGGAGAGGGGCCTGAACATCATATCCCAGGAAGCCATGTATTCATGGTCACACAGTCAGGAGGTTTTACAAAGAGCGCTGGGGAGGAAAAAGAAAGGAGGATGAGCAATGAGAGGGAAAATCTGTGGATCCAGGAGTTTCCCCCAGTGCCGCACCTCACTCCACTGCCAGTTAAAGCTTTTTCCCTCCCACCTTTCGATGCCTCCCTGGACTCTGGTTATTCACTGACAGCCAGTTTTGTAAAACATCATCCCTTCCCTGCTGCTGGTAAAGTTCAAGCTGGGAAGCACCTGAGAAAACTGAAACTTCCTGATCCAAGGAAGAAGATTCCAGCTAGGATCAGAAACACCAGAAAAAGAGACAGGGAAGAAATGGTGATCAGGAACTGGACTTAATGTTCTATTCACCAAGTTGTTGTGCTGAGGGGACACCACAAAGCATTTGACAATATGCTTCGTTTCCCAAGTTTTCACTCTGCCCTAAGTCCCTAACCTGACATGCCTCGTGGAGACCAGTTCTCCCTGGTATGGGGAGGTGGTTGGCTTTGGGTATTGAGAATGTTTACTGTTCAATACATTGTCATGATCTTCTATTTTAAATAAATTCTCCTTTTTCACCACTAATATCTGATGTCATGTAATTAATTCAGCTGGTTAGTCAGGGGAGGGAAGATTCAGAAAATAGACATGGAGGGGAGAATCAGAACATATATGCGATTAGACATGAACCTGAAATATAGTTTATAAGGGCCTGGATACACAATTGTTACATTGACAAAATCAATTTTAATATACTAACATTCATTGAGTTTTGTCCACTTCTGATCCTTTAATAAAATATTTTCAAAGATTGTTTCCTTTACTATACCTCAGAAATATTTTAAAATCACTTTCCATATAAAATATTTTCCACAATCTGCTGACTTCATAGAGACTGTCACTTAGTGTGATGATGTCTGTGCTACAGTTTAGATTTTGAGACCAAGACTTTGAGTTCAGGGCCTCAAGTTCTTCATCTGAAAATAAAAGTGTGTGCTCTCCAACGTCCTTCCTAGATCTGATGTAGTGCTAGGTTGTCATATTCTCTAAGTCTGGGATCAGAGGAGAAGATCCTCTTGCCTGAAGTTCAGAATTACAGCCAAAGAACCTCAGAGTTTGAAGGGACCTTAGAACCATCTAGTTCAATACAAAAGGCCTACCCACTCTGCACAATAGACAAATGGTCATACTTAGAGACTCCAAGGAGAGGCAAGTCATGCCCTCCCTGGACAGTCCATTCCACTTTGGGGCAGCACTATTTGTTAATAGATTTTTCCTGATACCAAGCCTAAGTTGGCTTCTTTGCAGTTTCTAGCCATTACACCTGGTTCTACCTGGGGAAACAGGAAAACAAGCCTAATCTTTCCTTATAACAGTCCTTCAAAAACTTGAAGACATTTCTCATGTTCCCCTTGGGACTTCTCCACTTAAACATGCCCAGTTCTTGCAATATATCTTTATATGACATTAATTCAAGGCCTTTCACTATCCTCTGGATATTCTCTAGCATATCAATATATTTCTTAAACTATGGATTCCAGAGACCTACACAATGTTTCAGATGATGTCTGACCAGGACAGAGTTCCGTAGGACTCTAAATTCCCTGTCCCTGAAAGCTATGTGCCCTTCTTAATGCAGCACTAGCTTTTTAGATTGCCACATCACACTACTGGTTCATCTTGAAATATATAAAGCTCCCCACATCCTTTTTCACGCTTAAAAAGTCATTTTTTGTAGCCAAGTGTAAGACTACATTTATCCTTATTGAATTTCATCTGACTGACTAACTTATTATATTTTACCCAATGCTCTAGCCTTTCAAGATCCTTTTGGATCCTGACTGCCATCCATTATGCCAGCTATCCTTTCCAGTTTTGTGTCATCTGCAAATTTGATGAGCATTCCATCTATGTCTTTACATAAGTTATTGCTAAAAATGTGGTTCACAGCATAAAGCCAAGCACAGATCCCAAGAGGCATTACATTGGGATCTTCTTGCCACAGTGACATTGAATCCTTAACAACTATTTCTGAATTTGGCCATCTAGCCACTTCTGAATCTATTTAATTTTTTCTTGTTGAATCCATTTCTCTCCACCTTCACAGGAATATTATGAGATACTTTATAAAAAGCTTTACTAAAATCTAGGTAAACTCCATCCACAGCATTTTCCATCTCCACTGATTGAATAATCCTGCCTTCCCAAAACTGTGTGTGTGTGTGTGTGTATACACACATATGTTTGACTTGACTTGTCAAGTTGTGCTGACTCTGTAAATACTATTTCGCTTCTAGATGTCTGCCAACCATCTCTTTAATAATCTGTTGTAGAATTTTCCCAGGGAAGTTGGTTGGCATAAACTATAGGATCTTAGTATCATAGATTCAGAACTGGAAGGGAGGTTAACTAGTACAACCTCCAGGAGCTGGTAGGTGTCACAGTGGATAGAATGCCAGGCCTGAAGTCAGGAAAACCTGGGTTCAAATCCAGCCTCAGACACACTAGCTGTGTGATCCTGGGCAAATCACTTAATCCTGTTTGCCTCAGTTTCCGTATCTGTAAAATGAACTGGCGAAGGAAATGACAAACTACCACAGCCTCTTTGCCAAGAAAACCCCAAATAGAGTCACAAAGAGTAGGACAACTGAAAAATGACTGAACAAGAAGTCCAATCGCCATCATTTTATAGACAAGGAAGCTGAGGTCCAAAGAGGTTAAATAGCTTGATTAAAATCACACAGGTAGAATCGTAGAAATGGGTTTAATAATAAATAATAGAGTAATGAGTGGTACAGGTGGAATTCCATCCCAAATCTTCCAATTCCAAATTCAGGTTTCTTTCCTCTGTACCACATCGCTCCTCTTCTCTTTGTTTTCCTTCCTTATCTCTACCGGAAGATGTTAAAGATAAAAATGGAGAGTAAGGCCAGCCCACAGTTTCTATCACTAGCCTTCCTGTTCCTCAACACTTCCTAGGGGAGGTCTTATGGGTAAGACAGGGTTCTGGGTTGGTTAGTTAAGAAATACAGAATGATCTTTGTGGTGCTCACATCCCCTAAGCACCACCAGTTTTGGTACATGGGCTCCCAGAGGACAGTTGACTTCCTTTCTCCTCAGTGTCCTCATTGTTACCCTGAGGTTTATTATAATGACACCCACAAGTCCTTATCTGCTAAATGTGAGTTCCACCAGCTATCAATTTTTCAGCCAAAATTAATTAGCTTTCTAAATGGGCAGGAATAGCAGGGACAATTGTTACAGAATCATATCTCAAAATGGGGGCACATGAACTCCTCCTTGCATGTGCAAGGTTCCTAGGAGAATCGGGTCAAACTTGACTCTTATGGCCAAAGGACAGAATTAAAACTTCAGATTACTGCAAGTGCTCTCCTTTCATGGTAGATTCTTCATGAAATTTCGCTAGGCATATTTCTCTCCTGGGCTCTGAGGGTCAGTTCTGAAGATGCCTTTCCTCAAGGTTTCTATTTTGTCTTCACGTATCTCAACTCTCCTCACAGATGCTACTGTTGCTGGAGGGAAACTGCTTTGGAGATCAGTGGAAAATCCAAAATGTTCCCCCCTTTTAAAGTGCACAATACTGTCCTTTGGTCAAAGCAGGAAAGAATTGTAACACTTCCTCAAGGTTCACTTTTTTACTACCCCATACTACCCTCTTGTATAAGCCCAAGGCTTTGTATCCTCAAGGTGTTTCCAAAGCTTGACTCCTCAGTGATGGAATCCCTTCTCAAAAACACAGGATGTCCCAAAAGTCAAAAGTTTGAAACTTTACCAAGACTTTTGGGACACCCATACATACATATATGTGTGTATGTGTGTGTATGTATATATGTATATATACATATATATCGTCTACAGGTATACCTAATTCATTCGATTAATCCCAATACTTTTTTTCTACATCATCTAATTTATCTAGTGCCTTGAAGCACTTCACTCCTCCCAAATTGATTAAAAGCTTGCTCAAACCTAGCTTATACTTGCGGATGGCTGAATGATTGAATAGAGGTATCTAGGACTTGTTAATACAATTTGATTAGTTGATCCAATCAAGAAACCTCAGCCTTGTTTACATTCAATGGTGGGGTATGAAACAAGCCCTCTCCCCCCCATATATATCTTGAAAATTGGATTTGTTTTTAACAATAATAATAGTTTGTTTTCAAAACTTACGCTTGCTATTCTTAGGGAATGCAAAACATTTTAAAAATTATTTTGAATACAGTATAAGATACAAAAGATGATATTACTAAAATGGGATTAAAATAAGGCACCCACTTTTGCTATTTAATTTCACAAGTTAGAAATGAAAATTTCCTCTATAACCTTTAGATCAGAATTGAGACCTGCAGTCATAAGTGACCTCAAGCCTGCAAGTTCCCCACCACTGCTTTAGGTGATAGAATTTCATAATACTAGAGATGGAAGAGATCTTCCATAGAACTGGAAGACATCCAGTTCAAACTTTACCTTACTAAGAATCATCTCTATAACATCCCCAACAAGTGGTCATTCAGCTTTCACTTATAGATCTCAAGTGAGGAGAAATCCAATCCCTCCCAAAGCAGTGACTTCTATTTTGGGAAGGCTCAAATTCTTTATAAAGGGCTACAATCTTCAGCTAAACTAATCAATGATGAATCAGGATCCTTCCTGACCCTTCTGCAGACTTTGACACTACTAATAGACACTCTTCTCCATGATACTCTCTTCTCTCTAAGTTTTTGGAACATTACTTTCTCCTGATTCTTTTCCTACCCATTTGACTAGACTTGTCAAGCTGCATTGGCTATCTGTAATTACTATCTCACTTCTAGATGCCTGCCTTAGTTTTATTCTTTAGTCTCTGCTCTGTCTTTCACAAGGCTATGTCCTGGGTCCTCTTCTTCTCTTCCTCTCCACCATTACACTTGGTGATCTCACAGCTTCCATGGATCATCATCTGCTTATCCAGCTCTAACCTCTCTGCTGACCTCCAGCCTTTATCTCCAACTCCCTATTAGAGATCTCAAACTGGATGTCCAATAGACAACTTAAACTCAATATGTACAAAACTGAACTCGTTCTTCCTAAACCCTCCCTCCTTCCAAACTCTCACATTATTATCAAGGGCACTACCACCCTCCCAGGCCCCCAGGCTTACAACCTAGGTGTTTTCCTCAACTCCTCACTATCTCTCACCACCACCCCCATCCAATCTATTGCAAGGTCTATCAATTTCACCTTTTCAACAGCTCTTGAATATGCCTACCTCTCTCCTCTGATACTGTTATCACCATGGTATAGGTCTTCACCTCCTCCCCCTTGGACTATTAAAATGGCCTGTCATTTGTTCTATCTGTCTCAAGTTTCTCTCTACTCCAGCCTATCCTGCCTTCAACCCCAAAGTGATTTTCCTAAACCACAAGTCCAGCCATGTCACCACTCTATGCAATAAACCCCAGTGGCTCCCTGTCACTTCCAAAATTAAATGAGATCCTCTGTTTGGCTTCAAAGCCCTACAAATCCTAACTCCCCCCCACCTCCTTTCTGGTCTTCTCACACTTCACCCTCCCATCCTCTCCCCTACTCCAGCCCACATGTTCTTTGCTCCAGGGACACCACTTTCTTGCTGTTCATTAAACAAGACACTCCATCTCTCAGCTCTGAGCATCTTCTCTGACTGTCCCTCCCATGCCTGGAATGTTCTTCCTCCTCCTCATATCCACTCCTGGCTTTCCTGATTTCCTTCACATCCCAGATAAAACTTTGCCTTCAACAGGAAGTCTTTCCTAATCCATCTTCATTCTAATGCCTTCCCTCTGTTGATTGTTTCCTGTTTTATCCTGTATGTAGCTTGTTTGTTCATAGTTGTTTCTGTTTCATCATAGGAGCGTAATAAATGCTTGTAAATTGACTCTCTGACTTTGGGTAAGTCACTCACCCTCCCTGGGCTTCAGTTTCCTCATCTGGAAATAAAAGGGTTAGACTAAAAGTCCTCTGAGAAGTGCTGTTTAGCTTCAGAACTATGAGCACCTCCAGCTATGTCTTCCCCCTCTTGTTCTTGTGCTTGACTTTTTGAAGTTCTGTTTATGGCTTAATGTTTATCTCTTTAATTTCACAGTCTTAAATTTATGCTAACATTTGAATCCTGATTCGGTCATCCACCTACTTGCCTGCTTTTCCAAGCCATCACCTCGGCTCTGGCTTTGTTTACTTTTGAAATTTTGATCTCTTTACTATTCTCCACGCCACAAGTTCTTCCCTTGTTCTTTCATTCCTTTCTGTTAATTTTTTTTCTTTTTGTTTATGAACATAATCATTCACAGATATTAACATTTCAATACACAAATGTAATAGTACAAACAGAACTATTGCTAGACCCAGGAGACCTGGGGTGCTGGCCCTCACCCTCTCCGGACCCTGCCCAGATGAACCAGGTTCATTTCCAGAGGACTGACCTGTAGGAAAAAAGACCCAGACATTTTATCTTGTACTCTTTGACTCTTTACCCTGTTACCTTGAAGCCCCTGGGGAAATCACTTAACTCTAGATTTTGGTGTAGTTCATGCCTAGGGTGTCCCCAAAGTTACACAGTGTAGAATATAAATGAATAAAACAGTTACTTATTTCCTCCACATACAAGATATGATTATACTATACAAGAGACTTGTACATATGCATTAACAAAAATTAATTAATACAAGTTAAACAAGCACCAGTAATACCTTAGAATACCTGCCATACTTTCCCAGGAGATCGATACTTAAAACATCAAACATGAGTCATTTTTCAGGTGGTTGAGTCTGCATTTCATCTTCATTTGAACTCTACACTGTCCAAATAATTCCCTAGAGGTTCTTGCATTGGCAAGCCAGGTCAGGTGTTGGATTCATCCTTGTGCTGGAGGTCATCCTGTCTGCTACAGAAACTCCTCCTGCTTCCAGTCAGATCTGACTAAGAAGCATAGGAGCTCCACACTCCCCAACTCATGATGCTGCCTCTTGAGGCTGGAAATAACCCATCTCCTTTTTTCACCACTTAGTCACCTACATTTAGGAAACAAAACAAGCAGAAAAGGCTGACGGACCCAGGCTTCACTCATAACTCAGTCCCTGCATTAGCTGCCATGTAGTCACAGACATCATACTCCCAGAGTCCACCACCCCTTTAGGGATAGATTTCAGCAATTCTAACACGCTCAGCAGATGAGTAGAAAAGTGGTGTTACTTCTTTTAAAGTTCACTCAATGGGCAACTACCCCTGGATTGGCAGCCAACAATCTCTGACTCAGCTTCCACTTATAGAGGACCAAGAGAGTAGACAGGTTCTGCTTTATTATCCTAAAGCACTCAAGTCCTTCATCAATGAACCACATATGGCAACCTGCAAGCAGACAGGGCAACTCAGTGCATTTTCCATGGGGTGTACTTCAATCCAACTGTTACAACACAAATAATACCTAAAAAGATGATTACATATGAAACTGAACTTTTGTACATTAGTACAGCATGAATTTTTAAATGTATATTAAATTTAATAAGGTAGTAAGAAAATCATCTTGATTTTTGTCCCCCTTTGAAGTATTCTGTATATTTTAAAATCTTAATTGATGCTTTTTTGTTTGCTTGTTTCTTCCTTTCTTTTTTTGCATCCCTATAACTAACCAATAACTCACAACTCCCACTTCCCACTTCTCCAATAGAAGAAATATATATCATAATAAATAAGTATAGTCAAGGAAAACAAATAAACACATTGATCATGTCTGAAGATATGAATCTCATTCTCTACCTCTAGCCCATCTTTCTGCCTAGATATGAAAGGCATTCTTCATCATCATTTTTCTGAGGTCATAACTGGTCACTGGGTGGTTGCATTAATCAGAATTCTGAAGTCTTACAAAATTACTTTCCTTTACATTATGGTGATACAACCCTGAATTACTCCCACCATTTCCTTTTCTACTCTACCTGCTAGAAGATTTTCCACCACTGTGCTAACTACTTTATCCACTATAAACTTAAGTTATATAATGTCAGCAGGAACCTCAGCTACATGCTAACTTTTTTACTCTTCCCTGATTGGTTTTTCACAGTGTCTATTCTAAACCTCTTTCCTTAAGCTTTCTACATTACACTCTTCCTCTATACTTCTCAGCAAAGGTCTTAAATTATACTTCACCAAAAAATTGAGGCCATTCAGTATAGGCTTCCTGTTGTCGCCAATTCTATATCTTCAATCCCCTCCATGTCAATCCCTATTCTCTCTCCTTTGCTCAAATCTCAGAGGAAGAAGTGGTTCTTCCCTATGTCAAATCCCTAATTCTATTTTTACTCTTAACCCAGTCTTCTGTTTTCTCTGAGAGCTTGTCATATCCTCTCCCTAATTTTCAATCTTCTTATCTAATGACTCCTTGCTGCTTACAGTCTCCCAATCCTTAAAAAATCCTGGATTCTATTATTCCTTTAAGCTTCAATTCTCTTCACTTCAACAGCTAAACTTTTTGAAAAAATTGTCTACACTCCTCAAGACATCACCTCCACTTTCTTATCTACCCCTTGTGAATTTCTTTGCAGTCTGGCTTCCAACTCCACCACTTGATTGAAACTGTTCTAAGATGCCTAGTGATCTGCTACTAACTCCAGTGATCTTTTCTCAGGTATCATCAACCTCTTCTTGATCTCTTTGTAGTATTGTCACTATTGTCCAGCCCCTTCTCCTAGATACTATCTCTTCCCTAGGCTTGCTTGACATTCCTGTCCATTAGCCTTTTTCATTCTCTATATGTATTGGGCACTGTTCTCTGTGTCTCTCTGCTATCATTCTTAATGATTTCATTAGCTCGCATGGGTTCAACTATCATCTCTATGCAGACAGTTCCCAAATTTAAGCATCCCACCCTCATCTGTCTTATGAGCTCTAGTGCCATATCACCTGTACTAGATATCTTCACCTAGATGACTCTGCAGAAGCAACTAAAATTCAACATGTGCAAAATGGAACTCATCACCTTTCCCCTTAAATATACCCTTCCTTGTAATAGTCATATTTCTGTCTAGAGCACTAGCATTCTTCTAGTTACCCAGGCATACAAGTGCATCTACCCTTTTCTCTCTGCCATCAAAGTCACCATCCTAATTCAGACCTTCATCATCCTTCACACAAAAGTGACTATTATAATAGCCTTCTAATTTATCTCCCTACATCCATCACTCTTCCTCTCTCCAATTCGTAATCCATAGAGTTGCCAAAGGAATATTCCTGAGGTAGAGATCTGATCATGTATGTCACTCTCTTGCTCCAAAGGCTTCACTGGCTCCCTACTGACCTCTAGTCTAAAAGATGAATGCTTCTGTTTGGCATTTAAAGCCCTTCACAATTTGGTTCCAACCTCTATTTCTAGACTTATTACGCATCTTTTATTTTGTCATTGTTAAATCATGCCTGACTGTTTGTGACCCCATTTGGTGTTTTCTTGGTAAAGATATTGGAGTAGTTACAATTTCCTTGTCCAGTTCATTCTACAGATGAAGAAACTGAGGCAAACAGGGTGAAGTGACTTGCAGCTAGTGTCTTGCTCGATTTGAATCCAAGCTTTCCCTATTTCAGCCTGCCTAGATGCCCATCTTATGCCTAACTTCCTCTCATTCCCCTTCCACATGGTGTGCATTCTAGGCAAAATGATGTCCTCTGTGTTCCATATGCACTATCTTCCATCTTCTGCTTCTGCCCTCTTTCCCAGACTATTCTGCCTCTTCACCTTGGAGCCCCTTACTCCCTCCAGGATGCCCTTCCTGCTTCCTCCAGTTGTTGGTATACCTTACTACACTATATTGATATGGTTTCTATTCAATATTTATCTACCTATTGACATGTTGCTTTCTTGCCCCATCCACAGCAGAAGGTAAGGTCCTTGAAGGTTATTTTCATTTTTTAAAAATTATTTTTGAGGGACTATTTTCATTTTTTTCTTTGTATCCACCACTGTGCTTAGCACTTAAGAGATGCATTTACTCCCTGCCCATCCTGCTAGCTTCCTTGCTGCCCTAACCTGACAAGATCCTTAAGGACATAATCCTATCAGTTCCAGAATTCCCAGACTGAGGCCTCATGTAGTCCAGTCTATCTAGGCTGGCTCTGTCATGCTTTACTTTCCATCTTCTTTCCATTCATTCTTGCTCTGCTCTCTCCCTACTTTTCAGTTCTTGTACCACAATTAAATCAATACTACCATTACTAAGGGCAGGAAAGTGTCAACCTACTTCCTTGTAACTTCATCTGCCATTCTTATAACAACCCAAACCAAAATACCTCTTCTTGGTCATCGCTACCTTATACATATGATACCTCCTTGTTAGAATGTAAGTGTAATGAGAGTAGAGATTGTCTTCACTCTTGTATTTGTATCCCCAATGCTTCAACAGTATTCAACATGTAGGGTTCCACATTTACTCTTTAATTAATAAATACTTGTTAAATTGAATTGAATATGCAAATTTGATAACCATGTCATCCTAGCTTAACCTGATGAATCTGTTAAACAGAACAGGGCTAGGGACCAATCCCTGGAGCACTCTCCTTAAGACCCTTCTCCAGCTGCACTAAATCAGTTCTAGTTCTGCCTGACTGGAGTGTTAGCTAGTCTACCCTCTACCCCACTTTAGTCGTTGTTCATTCATTACAATCATGTCTGATTCTTCAGGACCCCATTAGGGGTTTTCTTGGTAACGATACTGGAGTGATTTCCCATTTCCTTCTCCAGCTCATTTGACAGATGAGGAAACTGAGGCAAATCAGGTTAAGTGACTTGCCCAGGGGGTCACACAACTGAATTTGAACTCAGGAAGATGATTCTTCCTGGCTCTAGGCCTGGCATTCTAGCCATTCTGTCACCTAGCTGTCCTCTAGTTTAGTTAGCCACAAAGAAAAAAGAATGAATGAATGAAGCATTTTGAGAATATGAGAAACTTTGTCAAAAGCTTTGGTGAAATCCAGGCAAGCTCTATGTATAGAATTCTCCTGCTCCACCATTCTAGCAATCTGCTATAAAAAAAAGTAAGGCTTATGGCTCCAGAACTGGAGGAGACCTTAGAGGTCATCTAGTCCACTCATATATTTTACAGATAAAGGACTGAGACCCAGTGAAGCTGAGTGACTTGCCAAAGTCATATGGGTTGTCATAGCTGAGAATGAATCCAAATTCTAAGCCCTCTGACTCCAAATCCAGTTTGCCTGGTTTTCTTCCTTTGTTCAGTACTGCGTCTTACCCTGACATGGCTATTCTCATTCTTTGTGGTCATCACTTTTTTCTAAATTTTATCAAAGCAGCTCCAATAATACATTCTAGGATATTGAGAAAATTCAAGTCAAGCTTTGAATTTGCCTTGATTCTTGAAATTATTTTTAAATGGTTTATTGGAACAATTAAATATCATTTGTGAGACAGGATGGGATAGTGAATGTTGGGTTTAAAACTGGGAAGATTTGGCTTCACATTCTACCTCTATCATTAGCTATAACTCAAGGCAAATTATTTAACTTCTGTATGACTGAGTTATCACCCCAGGTTTTATCCACTAAGTATAAAACAGGTTGCAGTCTTTGTTAGTAGAGAAAACTTTCATACTTTCCCACACATAGGAAATCACAAAACTTTTTTTTTAATTCCTGTATTAATAAAAAAAAAACTACTTTGCAGTTAATTGTATTTAAATGAATTAATTTCAAGGCATAAAATATCATAACTCTTCAGTCACTCCCTCTAAACTCAATTAGGATTATTTTTCCATTCATTCTCATTTACTTTTCCTCTTAGATATTTGTAGTGAATTCTTCATTATTTAGATCAGATTTTTGACTTTACATCTTGTAACAATATTTCTATATTTCTTTAAATCTTAATTATACTATTCTATTACACTGGTATACTACAATTTAGTTGAATGTTATACTATTGTTGAACATTTAGGTTGTTTTCAGTTTCTTGCAGTAAAAGACTCTTGCAAATCCAGCTTCAGATAGTTATTAACTGTATGACCCTGGGCAAGTCACTTAACTTCTTCTGCCTCAGTTTCCTCAACTGTAAAATGAGGATCATAACAGCACCTACTTTGCAGGGTTGTTGTGTGAAGATTGAATGAGATACTGTATGTAAAGAACTTAGCACAACCTATTAAAGTGACTAATATGACAGAAAAGGAAAATGACAAATGTTGGAGGAATTTGTGAAAATTGAAACACTAATTCACTATTGGTGAAGTTATATATTGAGTCATGGGGCAGCTAGGTGGTGTAGTGGATAGAACACCAGTGCAAGAGTCAGGAGGACCTGAGTTCAAATCTCACCTCAGACACTTGATACTCACTAGCTGTGTGACCTTGGGCAAGTCACTTAACCCCAATTGCCTCATTCTGAGTCATCTCCAATTATCCTGATGAATATCTGGTCACTGGATTCAGATGGCTCTGGAGGAGAAGTGAGACTGGTGACCTGTACAGCCCTCCCTCACTCAAAACAAAGTCAAGTGTAAGCCCGATGGCATGGTCTTCTTCAGCAACGAAGGACAAACACACACATATTGATTCATCTATCTGGAGAGCAATTTGGAATTATGCCCAAAGGACTATAAAATCATTCATATTCTTTGACCAAGCAATACCTCTAGTAAGTCTATCTTGAAAAGAGATAAAAAAACAAAAAGGAGAAGGACCTTTATCTACAAAAATAGTTATAGCAGCTCTTTTAGTGGTAGAGAAGAATTGGAAATTGAGTGGATATCCATCAATTAGGGAATGACTGAACAAATTATGGTATATGGTTGTGATGGAATTCTATTGTGCTATAAGAAATGATAAGCAGGATGCTCTCAGAAAAACCTGGAAAGACCTACATGAATTGACACAATGTAGAATGAGAAGAACCAAGAGAACATTGTATATAACAGTAGCAAAATTGTATGATGATCAACTGTAAATGACCTAGCTACTCTCAGCAATACAATGACCCAAGACAATACTAAAGGATTTATGATTAAAAATGCTCTCCATCTCCAGAGAAAGACCTAATGGAGTCCAAATGCAGATCAAAGCATACTTTTCCTTTATTTTTCTTAGGGGATTTTGTCTGTTTTCTTTCACAACATAACATGGCAATATGTTTTACATGACTACACATGTGTAAACTATATCAAATTGCTTGCCTTCTGAATGAGGGAGGTAAGGAAAGAAGGGAGAGAATTCAGAATTCAAAAATTTTTTTAAAAAAACTGTCAGAAATTGGTTTTACATGTAATTGGGGGAAAATAAAAAAAATTTTTTTTTAAAAAGAGCTTGGCACAGGTGCCTAATAATCCATGTTTCCTCCATATACATATATATATATATATATATATATATATATATATATATATATATATATACACATACATACATATATATATGAAGAAACAAAGCTTTCAGATGGGATTTACAGACTTTTGGAGACAAAGTGATCTGAGTTATAAATTTGGGGATTTGGAACTTGTCAGCAAGGTAGAGCAATACCTCACTTGTGTGGAGAAAAAAGAGGAACTTCAGAAGAGTTGAAAACATTGTGAAGAGAGGAGAGAGTGAAAAACAACATAGATGGAATTGTAGCAATTAGAAGCAGTTAGATAAGAGAGGAGTTCAGCTGAGCCATTGCTACTTGGTCAGATAACTGATTTCATGGACCAAGAGCTTCAGGGACTGCCAGCACCATTTGTTGCTCCCTGCTACCACCTTTGGATAGTGAAGGAGAAGCAGAGACGCTTCTTAGCTCTTTTTGTTTCTCTGTTAGTGGGAGCCACATTGCTGTGAACTCGATTTTCATTGGGCACCACAGCACTAGCGTGAATGATTAACTGGCTGGTTTAGTTCATGACTCTGATTTAGTTGTGATTGTTGGTAGTTGTCTGACTTAAAGAGAACTGCTATTTACATTAAAAATTAACATTTTCTTTCTTTGTTGTTGTTCAGTTATTTAAGTGGTGTCCCATTCTTCATGCTCCATTTAGGGTTCCTTCTCCAGCTCATTTTACAAATGAGGAAACTGAGACAAACAGGGTTAAGTGACTTGCCCAGGGTCACATAGCTAGTAAGTGACTGAGGCTGAATTTGAACCCAGGTCTTCCAGACTCCAGACCTGGTGGTCTATTGTGCCACCTAGCTGCCCCTAATACTTTCTAAACACTCTTTTTTAAAGAGATGGTTAAGTAAAAGAGTTTATAAAGGTTATGTCCAAATAGAAAAATTTCCCTAGGGGAACAGTGGTGAGGATCAGTGGTTAAGTAGTGAAAAAAAGTAGTTTTGTATGGTGTAGATGTTCCTGAATGAAGCAATAACATTGAAACCTGGACCCCCACAGTGGTCAGCTCCCTCTCTGCAGGCTGTTTCTGGCATGACACTCCACCTTCTACCTCTGTAACTTTGTCTCAGGTGTCTTCCATACCTAAAAGGCTTTGTCCCTCTCACTGCTTGCCATGATGTCTCCAGTTCCCTTCAAGCCTCGTCTCAAATATCACCTTCTGTAGGCCTTTTCTGCTCCCCCTCAGGCTAAGGTTACCTTCAGCACGTATCTTGAATGCACCTAATTATTTCTATGTTTGCTTCACCTTTTAGAATATGAAGTCATTGATGGCAGGAACTGTTTTTGCCTTTTCTATCCCCAGTGCTTAGCACGTTGATCAGCACTTACTGAGGGCTTAATAAATGATTATTGACTTATCAATTTACATATCTGATTTGATAATACTAGAGTCCAAAATGTGACTGTTTTAAGTTTTCTTGATGGTGAAAATATTTTGCTGTAAAAACCCTTGCACATCTTTTTTTTTTAATTTTTCTTCTGTTTGTTATTCTCTTTACATCTTTACCCTTGAATACCCTCCTTATGGCTTTTCTTAGCTGGCTCTTCACTGCTTCTCTCTGCTTTATGAAGCTGTGCTGCTCATAATCCTCCATTATGCTTCTTTGTAAGATTTTTCCAATAACTTTTATATCAGTGTTGTTTGGTCACCAACTCTCCCTGCTTGATTAATAGTAGTAACTAACATTTACATAATGCTTACTCCGTACAAGTTGCTCTACTAAATTCTTTCCAATGATTATCCCATTTGTTTCTCTCAACAAATCTGGGAGGTAGACGCTATTACTATCTCCCTAAAACCTTCCCCTAGGGTCATGGTATGAGCCAAGATGCATAAAGGAGAAATCCTAGAGCCATCACCCAAGATGGTGAGAAGACTATCCGGTTTATCTGGAATCTACTGTTAATTTAGGCAATAATGAGAGAAAAGACCACAAAGGTATGTTTAATTTAGTGGTCATGTGGAAAACAGATTATAAGTAATGGTGGCAAAGAGATCTGTTGTTATAATCTATCTGGAAAGTGGTGTCTTTCCCTAGAATGCTAGCAATAAGAATGAAAGGAAAGGCTAATGACAAGATATCAGAAGGAAGAACTGACAGGACTGAATGACAGATTGGGTAGGAGGAGATATGGAAGAGGGGGGAGCCAGAGATGACTATAGTTTGGAGTATGAGTGACTAGGAAACATTAACAGAAATATAGCAGCCAGAAAGAGGAAGCCATTTTAGAGGAAGTTCAGGAAATTGCTTCAGTTCCGTTATTTCAGGGATTCTTTAGGAAGGTATTCACCAGTTCTTGAAGGTGACACCAAAACAGAGCACAAGATTTAGGTCCTACCAAAGTTGTAAATACAGCCCAGCAAAAAGACTGTTGGCTTGCTGGATAGACTCATCAATCACCAGGTGATGAATTGTCTGAGAAAGTGACTTATGAAAACCATTCATTAAGGGGGGAGGGAGTTGCAATGTATTAGTGAAGGACATGCCAACACCAATGAAAGTATGAAATTGTTGAAATAAGAGTTTAAGGTGATAGATATTTTTACTTGGGCTTCTCTATAACAGAAAGTTAGAAAATATGGGATTTGAGAAGACCAGAGACAGACTTCGGATTACCATCAATATAGAGGTGATAACTAAAGTCAGAAAATGGGTAGGATTGTTATCATTATTAGACACTTTTAAAATTGACATTATGTTGGTAAATGGTCTTCAAAGGTTTTCAAAGACCTTATCGCATCATTTCAGATATCCAAAAAATTCTTATTTCAATATGTGAAAATATCTTATTGCTCATTAAATTAGAGTAAAAGGTCTTTCAAATGCTTTGCTAGAAATACAAATTGATCTTCATATGCAGAAGTCTTGTCCCTTCCCAATACCATTCTACACAAATTCAGGTCTTTATACTTCAGCTTAGAAATCTTTTTTATGCTAGAACCAGAATCACCAATCATCACACAACTGTACTCATCCTCCCTTCATTTCTCAGTATGTTTATTTAATATATTGTGTATATACTCTAGGTCAATGTCACAATTAAGAACTAAGTGTGTGGGGGCTAGAATGTGTATTAGATTTGATATGTGTGTGTGTGTTTTTAAATTTGTCTGTCCATCTTACCACTCTATTAGACTGAAAGTTCTTTGAGAATCAAAAGTATATTGGTGGAGCATTTACCAAAACTCTGTCCCAAAAGCCTGCTGAAGAGTTTTGTTGTCTGTGGCTGATCAGTAAATGTTTGGTGTTCATGGTATATAAGCATCCCAAAGTGCTATTTACTCTACAAAATTAACCTTTGTGTTGAAGTTAAAATTTTTTCTTCACCTTATGTTTGGTTATCACAATAAAAAAAAAAACTCATATAGGTTAAATTTGGTCCTATCAATTATTTTGGAAACAACTGGTTGAATCCAATGAGCCAGTTAATATCTAGTTCACGGGGATTCTTCCCCCTATCCCACATAATATAATGGATAGTTGACCTGAACTCAAATGAAAGAGCAAACTTGCGTTTGTTTTAACAAAGTAGGACTTTATTTGAAAAAATACTTATACTTTGTATATCTTCATATGATAAAGATGTATCTATACACATAGATCAATTTTCTTTTGTTTCAAAGTTGAATTAGGTCAAAAAACCTTTTACAAAAACAAGATTTTTTTAGAACCAAATTCAATCCCCACCCCAAAAAATGTTAACCTAATGGAACTAGTTTTTTCCCCAAAAATGATTTTATTTATGCAAACAGATTCTTAAGAAACAATTTCAACATAAGGTTTACCCTTTTGAAAAATACTATCCAGCAGCAATTGCTACCTGCCTGCACTCTCCTTAGTAATTACCAATAACACTGAAGTTTGAATTACTATAACTTTTGCCCAAGACTAAAAATCATTTCATGATAACATATAATAACCCCCAGAATATATAATGCCTTAAATTTTTTAAGAATTAAAAATAAAAGAGTAAATATAAAGAGCTAGATATTTGGGTTTCAAAATTATTTTTTCTCCTTAAATGATCATATGAAACAATTAATTGGACTATTTTATTTGAAATGATAATTTATTTTTTATTTATATTACCCTTCCCTTTCTATCTCTATTTTCCCCATTCTTTTCCTTTCCTTTTCCACGGTAAAGATATGGGGAAAAGTTTTGACCAGAGGACCTCAATCATTAGTGTGATGGATCTGAAGCCTAGTCAAGAGGTGAATGCCTTATGCTTCTCTAGCCGCTCTACACAAGGCCTGAATGTCCTCGCCCCAAGTCCGTATACAGTGGTGGACCTGAATAGTGATTCGAAGTATGCTTTATGCCTCATGCCCCGCTCCCCACAGGACCTGGAGGCCTTCGCCTCGAAATTCAGGCAACGAGCTCTGCAACCTAGTAGGTGTCTCTCCTGTTCCAGTCTCTCTGGGGTGGGAGGGGGGTGTCAAGAAAGGACCTCCCCTCAAAATCTAGCCATTGCAAAGAAATGTGGAGCTCTGAAAGTATCCCACACTTCAGAGAAATAATAGCAGAGGATTAGGGTGGGATTAAGGTATCTAACCAAAGCCCCTACATCTTCCCATCCTAGTTTTCCCAAGGACTTTAAAGACTAGGCCATCAAGACCAGTTCTTACCAGGGTTGCCCAATTAAGTAGGAGGGGAAAGTTCCTGCATTTGTCAGGGAGACTCCCAAGCATCCTCCCCCTACCTAGTCTTAATCATCTAGTAAATCTCCTTGTCCTAAGATGTGATATCTGCCAGCCAGCTGACAAGAGGAAAGAGTAAGTGTAAATCAAAGGCCATTTGCTCCAATAGATTACTAAGAAAAGTAGCAGCAGAACATTTCCCCCATACACTGGCACATCTTCCCACAAATACATTGAAAAGAAAACTCATTGAAAAGAGAAGATGTATTTAGGAGATGTTCATGAAGAGGCATAAACATGAGAAAAATGTGTGATCAACACACATAAATGGGGACAAGCATATAAGCAACTACATAGCCAAGGAACATGCAGTAGAGAACATTTGTCACTAGGGTATATCGTGGAGAACACATGTGACCAGGGTCCCGATGCCTCCAATAATGCAGGGCTGATAGTGTCTTCTACTACTGTTAGCTCCCACTGGGCTAGTCATATACTCTGCAGGGTCAGGCTCCATTGGCATCATGACTGTCATCAGGTGTTGCTCTTTTGAACATGTGGTTACCTAACTTCATACTGTTGTTAGCTTCCAGGCTTCAGCTATAGCTAAACTCAGTAGAGGAGTTAGCTCTTCCCATAATAGAATAAGGGAGTTCTTCATCTTTCACACACCTAGGCATCAAACTAGGAAAGTCAATCGACTGCTTTTTCTCTATTAGATTATAATCTATCAATTCCCAGTATCTTGAAGCTGTATTCAGCTTTTCTCTCCAGAAGGAACATATTTGCCTCTAGGAAATCAAACTCTTTTTAATTACAGAACCAACCAACCAGATAAGCACAATCCACCAATATTTAGTCTATCTTTAAACCTTCACTCCTTCCTGCTCACTATCTGCCCAAGCCTTTCTAAAAGTGTTAAATAATTCCCTTTAGCTTCTATCAATTCCTTATCACCATTATGCACCCTTTCAAAATCACTACTTTTCAGCAGTCTACTAAAATCTGTTTGGACCTATGGATCCATAGTTTTTCTCACCCCTCTCCATGATCCTCTCGGTCCTCTCTGAAAATAAAAAGGCAGAGGAAAGGCAGTAGCAAAATCTTCTAGGTGGAGCCAAGCCATTGCCTAGCATCTTGATCTTTTGTTGTAAATGTCCATTTTTATTCATGTATGTGGACAACAGAAAGACTCTAAAACAAAGAGCTTTTCTACTAAAATCTACTTTCCTTCATCTTCCTACTTGGTCTTAGTTATGCTCTCTAGAACCAAGCAGACACTATCATGGAGTCCCTTCTACATGAAAACCCTTAAAATATTTAAAACTTACCATTATCTTCCCTTATTCAGACTAAACATCTTTCTAATTCCTTCCTTTAATCCACCTTCTATGGCATGGTTTTGATTCTCCTCAAAACCCTGGCTTTCCTCTGTAATTTTATGAAGGATCAACAATCTTTTTTTTTTAAATAAATTTAACTTTTTACATTCATTTTCACAAGATTTTGGGTTCCAAAATTTTCTCCCCATTTTG
>CM053770.1:90600778-90678361 GCA_028658325.1 Potorous gilbertii
GAGCCGTCCGCTGGGTTCCGTGTGTCAGTCAGGGGGTGGCGTCCTCGGGTGACTCTGCACATAGAACCCTGCGCGTCCTGGGACGCCCTGCACCCCCTCCGACCGCCGCCCATTGAGCGCCTTCGGTGTGCGAGGTTCCCTTCCCCGCTCGCAGCCCATTTGTCCGTACGCGGAGCGCCGGGTGAGGGGTGCGGGGTGCGTGCGGGCTGAGCCTCGGGGGCCGCCAAGCTCCTTTCCAGCCCCAAACCTGCCGTGTAGAAGTCGGTAAGCGCTTACTGTGCCCTGCTCTGGACGCATCGGGCCAGGTCGTTGACAGCCGGGTCTGGTCTCTGCCCGTCTTTGTGTCCTCAGCACTCAGCAAAGCCTGGCACGGAGTGTTTGCTGACTTCTATAAGCCATTATACAAATGGGGAAACTGAGGCCCAGAGGGATGCTCCAGCTCGCGTAGGTCGGAATGTGGAGCCAGGTCTTTGCCTCAGGGCCAGCTCTCCGTGCATCCCTCGAGGCTGGGGGAGAGAGAATACTGAGGACTGGAGGGTTCAGGAGAGGCTTGTGGTTGGAGCCTGCTGAAGGAAGCTGGAGATTCTCAGGAAAGTGAAGGAGATTGTTCTGAGTAGAGGCTCGGTTCAGGGCACGAGCAGGCCAGCTTGGCTAGAAGGTAAATAGGGAGAAGTCACCTGAAGGGAGTTTGGAACTCTGTTTCCCACATCTCAAAGGTGCCTTGGAAGGATAGGATTTTACAGCTGGAAAGGACATTATTTTAGTTCATTCCCTTTACCTTAAAGGTGGCTAAGTGTATTAATTACTCAGGTTTTCAGCTCTAGTCTTTGGTGGGGCCTGAGCCAGAACCCAAGCCTTCTGATTTTCATTATACCAAAAACTTTATGACTGTGGGATTGCATCAAATATCTGAAATCCATTAATTAAAAAAAAATCTTCCCCATTTTCAGTATGTATGACTGAAGCTTTTGTAAATACATGCTAACTTTTTTATGATGAAAGGCTCAGCAAGTTTCTTTTGATGATCAGAAGGCTTCATGGCAGAAAGAGACTGAATTAATTGAAGCATTGTTTCTTGCTGTCCCTATCCCCTCTTTTTCTCTATTCTGTGGTCTTCTCAGGTGGATAAGATTGTGGATCAGTTGCAGCAATTAATGCAAGTTTATGACCTGGCAGCACTTCGAGATTATTGGAGCTACCTTGAGCGACGTCTCTTCAGCCGCTTGGAGGATGTCTATCGGCCTGCTGTCAACAAGCTAAAGACCAGCTTGTTCCGTTTTTATCTCATCTATACAATCCAGGTGCCTAAGGCTTGGGGGCTTTGCATAAGGCAAATAAGATTTATCTTCCCTAGAGAGGAAATGTTCTCATCTGGAAAAGATTTTAATTGAACCACAAAAGCAGATCTTGAAAGTGGCTATGAGGCAGGCAGTTTCCTTGTTCTAACCTTAGTGTTAGTGTAGCACCTTAAACGTCAGTCTGCCTCTCTGGTTCCTATTTCTCTCTTCCCTTCAAGTCTTAGTCTCTCTTTCCCCTACCACTTTGTTGTAAAGATTTTCCTTAGCCTGAGGAACAGATTTTTTTTTACATGAAAATTAGAAAGGAATTGTTTACAGGTTTGTCATTTTTGCATTCTTTGCGTCTCTTTAAGCAACACCTGAACACAGAAATGTGCCTGAGGTCAGCGACTGTTTTCCTTCATGATATCTGGAGGAATGACTTTGGGGCCTTGGGGTCAGTAGTTTGAATTAGTAGTGGAGGCTTCAGGATTGCTCCTCAGTGTATATGTAGATTATATGTATAGTGTATACATATAGCATAGAAGAATCTAACTCCTTGACTCTTTTTTCTCTTTTGTGTCACTGGCAGACAAACAGAAATGATAAAGCTCAGGAGTTCTTTGTGAAGCAGGCTACTGAACTCCAGAACCAAGCAGAGTGGAAGGATTGGTTCATCCTACCCTTTCTCCCATCTCCAGATACCAACCCTACCTTTGCCACCTACTTCTCCAGGCAGTGGGCTGACACTTTCATTGTGTCGCTCCACAACTTCCTGAGTGTCCTGTTTCACTGCATGCATATCCTTCCACCGGTTTGGGAGTGGATAATGAGGAGAACTTTTGGAAATGATTGTACCTGTGGGCTTCCCCTGAGCCACTCTGTACATTTTACCTTTTGTCTTTGTGGCTGGTGTTTTTATTTTCACAGTGCTTTATCATTGTAACATGTGAAATTATTATAAGAAGACTATTTCATCATGTTTGGGAAGCAGCAAAATGTAATGGATAGTAATATACCTGGAATGGGGAAGACCTAGCCTCAAATGCCTCTGCCCAACTGTGTGAACATGAGCAAGTTATAGCATGAACATTTGCCTGTTTGAGAGAAGTGCTTCTGTCAGACTGCGGTGATAGGAAATAGGAAGCTGATACTTTAAAGACAGGAAGCAGTTTTAGATGAAATGTGGTGTTTGAAAAAGCTTTACCTTAAAAAAAACATTTAATAAATGTTTATCCATTCATGGATCCTAGAGCAAGGAGTGATCTCAGAGGCCATTTGGCTAACCCCCTCATTTAACAGGTTGAGGAAACTTAAGGTCCAGGGTTATTAAATAAGGTATCCAAAGTCTCACAGCCATTAAGTACCTAAGGCAAGATTTGAACTCAGAACTTTTTGACTCTATGTTCAGTACTTTAAATACTTTACCAAGTTGCCTTAAGGTTTAGTTGATGCTTTTTGAAAAAGAAAAGCTGCCACTTTCCAGAGCTTTCATATATCCCTCCTACCCTAATAAGACCTTCCCTTACAGCAGAGAATTATAAAGAAACAAAAAAAAAATCTACAGGCTGGCTGCGTCTGATTATGTATGCCTCATTGCACACCTGTAATCCACCCCCCTCTCCACTGAGAGGAGGGGAAGTGTCCTTCACCAGAAGTGTGGTAGATCTGAGTACACTTTGACATCCCTGCACTGAGGAGAGTTCTGTTCCCTTTCTTTTTATTTGTCTGCTGTCTTTCATTGTTGTTTTTCTTTACATTATTGACATCTCTTTTGTTCTCCTTGTTTTGCCTGTTTAAACTGTTTTCTCTATGTTAACGGAGGCTGTTAGGTGGACCCTTTGTCCCAAAGTGTGAATGCTAGTGGATATCTGGGTGATTGTACAAGCTCTTGAACACTTTGTCATGTAGTATTGTAAATCTTACCCTGTAAAGTAAGGCTATCCATGTTCAGCTTGAAAAGACGGAAGCAAATGGATGATCCTTTTCCCTCATCTGATAGATTTTCACATTTCTCAGCAGACCAATTGGCCACATGCCTGCTGAGTCACAAGATGCCAAGATCTCATCTAGTCAACTGCCTATTGTTAGCTGGCTAAGACCTGACTTTGGTATATGTAGTTACTACTTTAAAAAAATATATCTGACCTGGGGCCTGCAAATTTGTTTTTAAAAAAAAAAAAGGATCACTGTAAAAAAATTGAAATGTAAAAAAGTAAAAATTTCTGTCATTTAATAGAAATCTTAAACTTGGCTTTTTAACATGTGTATTTGCTGGCCAGGCAAACTTTTTACATGCTCCTAAGCAATGTTCTGACGGAAATTAGACCAGTCATAAAGTATTCATATTAATAATAACTGACATTGATACAGCATGTTACAGTTTACAAATAGCTTTGCATTCATTATCTCATTTGATCTTCATCTGATGAATTGTAGGTAGTATAAATATCCCCATTTTGCAGCTGAAGAAACTCAGGCTCAGAGAGGGGAGAAATTGGTTTAAGGTTACACAGCGATAAAGTGGCAGAGCTGGTATTCAGACCCAGGTCTTGGAGTTCCACGTCCAGTATTCTTTGACCTCACCAGAGCTGCCATAGTCCAGACAATTTTATTAAACATTAAAAAAATGTGCCCTGTATCATTTACTTCACTAAACATCTGTAATGTGCCAGAGAAAGTAGGAATTGCTGGCAAACGTTTTGCAGGTGAGCTTATTCTTTAACTTGGTGCACCAGTGCCAGTAATCCTGAACTTTGAGGCTGAGTGTCAGAGAACTTCTCAGGTACAAGAGGAAAATGAAGTTCTGCGTCAGAAGGTTTGTTCTGCTTTGTTCTGCTCTACTTCACTCATTTGGGAGCACTTCCTTCTACTTTCTGGGCATGTGATGAGGTAGCAGCAGTGGCCACAAGCAGCGGGGAAGGAGGGCCTCCTGGCCTGTTGTCATGGGAGCTTGGCCACATCAGTATTTGCAGAGTCTGAGGCCTCTACTTGTTGAGAACCAGAGACTATCTCATTTTTGTTTTCTGGGTGCCATAAATTTGCATTGTTTGCACCTATGGAAATGACTTCTAGGTGGCTCTTTGGCTTTTGGTTTCTTCAGCTCAATCTAATATCCAGAGTTGGATCATAGGTGTCCCACAATCTGAATAGTTTGAGGAGTTCCCTTTCATGCCTGAAATGAGCAAATGAAGACTAAGGGCAAGTTTTAAAAATCTCTAGTTTTTTTTGGAAATAGAAATTTGGTCTCAGTACCTTAGGTGAAGTTACTAAAAGAAAACATTTTAGTTTTTTGACTTAAAAAGTTGCCCAGCAAAGTGATCTTTACAAAGTCTTCCCCATTTTCAGTGCTAATTTTTCTGGACAAAAAGTGCTGAGGAATGGGATGGGCCTGTTTGGTACAGCAGAGAATAAATTAAAAAATGGGGAAAAGTTAATCATAATTCTTGGCACTGATTGTTTTGGCATAGGTAAAAGTGAGTCTGTACATTGTACATTAAAGAAATAGGAGAGGGAAAAGTTTTATTAGGAGAGAATGAGCAAGGCTATATCGAGGAGGAGGTGGTCTTGGTATACAAGCAATGCCTATTGTTGTTCCCAGGTGATAATTGTACCCCCATATATCTTCCGTTAGGCCTTAAAAACAAATTTATTGAGAAATGGTTGTGGATAGATGAATGAGAAAAGAACTAGGACTTTAATTGGGTAGAACACCAATATGCTAATGTCTGGGGCCCAAGTGTCTTTCCCTTCTGAGATATCATCATTTCCCAAGGTCCATTGGTGAGGGTTTGCCCTTCCCTCTTGCAGATACCTACCTTCCTAAGGAGGTTCTTCTTGAGTTGCTGATGAGCCTCTTTCCTCTTAGCTAGGCTTTTTGGGGGAGGGAAATGTGGTTGCACCACATTTATACTCGAAACCTGCTTCACTTGTGAGGACCCACGTGTTTGCTCTGTTGGCATAGCTTTTGAGGCACCCCTCCATGTTAATTATAACAGGAGTGGATATTTCTGCAGTACTCAGTCTGCACAGTTCTTTACATATGTTGTTTCCTTTTATTCTGTGAGGTGAGTATTATTCTCACTTTACAGCTGAGGAAGCTAAAGTGCAGAGAAGCGAGGTGACTAGGAAGCCGCAGAGGTAGATTTGAACCCAAGACTTGCTGATGCCCATCCTAGTACTCCAGCCACTCTGTGACTTTCACTTAATGACCATGAAGACCTTTCCCAAATAGTGATAGTCATAGAATCTTCTTGATGGTCTTTCAGGGTTGACTTCCTTCTTGCAGTTTTGCTTTTCCCTCCAGTGGGGAATATGTTTACTACCTTTCCAGTAGTTACAATTTTGGAATCTCATGTTTTCCGTTTGTGACCAAAAGGGGAAGTCTATGTTTTTCAAATAGTAAGAGGTATGATTTATATATGGAAAAAATTCCTTAATACCACAGAGTAGTACCAAATATGTTCATTGGCAAGACATGTGCTTGTGTTGATGTGGCATGCTTACTTTTTGAGCTCTCTTTTAGAGAAGATGTTGTGGGATCATGAGGTTTATAGACTTGGTAAAGACTTGGTAAAGTTAGAAAGCACCATAGATCTGAGGGAAGATCAGGTGAGAATATCTTCTAACTCAGCCCCATCCCTACCTAGCTTTTTGCATTGCAAGCAGAAATCCATCGGATGAAGAAAGAAGAGCAGCAGCTTGAGGAGGAAGAGGCAGTGGTGCAACACAAACTCCCTCATTATGTGTCCAGTATGGACCGCCTGGGAGACTCAGAACTGTGAGTTCATGTGGCATTTACTCAATTGGGGAGGATTTGGTAGTTAAGCTCTTTGTACTTTTTTCTACTTTTTACTCTATGGTATTTTCTTAGTAATAACTTTGTTTTATTATTCTGCCCTATGTACTTTACCTTACTTGGTTTGAAAGAACTGTCCCAGAGTGTCTATTCTGCATGTACTATCCTTCTTTCAGAGAGTGATGAGGTCAGCCTTTTGTATTCTTTGTACTGCTCTCTAATGTAGGTTGCTTGCATGTGGTTGTGAAGTTTTAGGTGAGAAAATGAGATGACACACTTTAGTGACTTTGAGAAATAGCCAGCTAAGGCAGAGCCTTTTAGTGATGGAACTTCCTTAGTTTCTTAACACTGAAACTCTTTAAGAAGGATAGAGAAGTGATGCTCTCATTCCAGATAAGCAGCAGAATCCATTAATACTAAGAAACAGCACCAAGGAAGCCAATAGCTCGGAGCTTGCCACTTACCCAAGCAACATGAGCCCTGACAAGGAATACCTCACGTGTCTCTAGTAGCTCCATGGTCCTACTGTGTCTTCCTCCTTCAACTCTGTAACAGCATTGTGTTTCTCTTTTGACCAGTGTCATGGTATGTAGCCAGAGGAGTGCCTCACTTTCCCATTCCCCCAAAATGGGGTTCTTCTCCGCCCTGTTGCCTCAGAGTAAGAAGAGTCCCTCCAGAGTATCTCCAGCTCCGGGTCCCCCTCAGGCACAGTCCTCAGTGAAAAAAGAGTTAGCTAACAATCAGGTGAGTGTCTAATTTCTACCTCCTGAATACATATCTGACATCTGATGATATTTCCAAGGTACATGGTCACTTTTTTATATTTGTCTTCACATTCTACATTAGAGCCTGGATTTCTTTACCTTTAGGCTGTATCTTTTCTTTTTTCTTCTTCTTGTGTCTTCTTTGATATTAGTATTTCAGGATTGGAATAAGTAGAGGAGCCAAGGGGAGAGAGAGGGAAGGTGTCATATTCCCTTCTTATCTCAAGTCTTTCATTCTGACAGTGAAATCAGAACTTTACCATTGACTGTTGCATGGCTTGCTTCTTAAGTTTTGGCTAACTCTTGAGATTCACTACTGCCTTTTAAGCTGATTGAAATCAATTTTAACGGTATGACACACAATAGTCTTTGAAACATTCTTTCCCCTTTCTGATATTGTAGGCAGCAGCCTGTAGTGTTTGTGACTGAGGAGTAAATTTCAAAATCTGAAAATTTAGACATGTAAAAATCAAAGTCTTGAGGAACAAATGTTTCATCACAGCAGGCCCTAGAATTAGTGTTCCTCCTTCAAACAGCAGGTATTTGCTGATTCTGTAAAGGATTTTTACCTTTTCAAATCCCCTGGAAGCTTGGAAGGTACTTGCTTCTATGCCATCTACCATCTAACAATCAAAATGCCCTACTGAGATTTTTTTTTTCCACCAAGGAGATAGTACCTGCCATAGTGAAAGTTGATAGCTTTTATTTATAGATAAGCATCTCTTAGCTCGTCCTACCATATTGTTGGGTGGGATTCTCAGCATTGCTTTTAGAGGCAGGTAAGACAGGCCCCTGGTTTAATCTGTTTTATTTTTTCCTTTATATCCACAGTGCAGACTTATACGGCACACTGTAAATACTTCATAAGTATTAGTTGAGTTGAATTCCCATCACAAGTACCAGTTAGATAATGGAGCATCTTGGGTGTAAGCACATGTGGTTTTCATTTTGTTCTAGTTGTTATTGGCAGAGTGGGGTGAACAGTAGTTAGCTATTTCATCATCGTGACTGCTGTTTATTTAGCACTTGTTGAGTACCAAGCACTTCACAATTTGTATTTCATTTGATCTGCACCAGAACGTTTCAAGGTAGGTGCTTGGTATTACCCTCATTGTTACAGATAAGGAAACAGAGGCAGATAGGGTTAAGTGACACTAGATAGACATCTAGTAAGTGTCTGAGACAAGATTTGAATTCATATCCGATTCTAGACCCAGAGGTCTATGCATTGCTCTGTCTAGCTGAGTACTGGATGAGTACCGGAACAGTGTACCTTGACATTTTGAACTAAAAATGCCATGGAAATGAGAAGTTACAAACAGGTCAGAGACAAAGGTGTTGTTTTCCTCCTCATCTCTCTGCAGCATTTGACCTTGATATGAGCTCTTCCTTGTTGAAATTTTCCTCCTTTAGCTTCACTGTACTGTCCATTTTCCTTTCCTTCCTCTGAGAGCTTCTTCTGTCTCCTTTCTTGATTCCTAAATGTTATCCTAAAATTCTATCCTTTGCCTTTTCTCTCTTTCTGCAGTATCTCCCTTGGTAAGCTTATCTCTGTCTTCATCTCCCAATCATCATTGGTTCATCAAGGTCCCAAGTTACACCGTGGCTTCAAATATGTGTGTCAGAAACAGAAATCAGAAGAAGCTGGCTTTGGGGAGATAAATCTAGTTTCGGACATGCATAGTTTGAGATACCGGGAGAACATTTCCAGTTGAAGGCAATTAGAAATGCAGGCTTGGAATTTATATACCATTGCCTGTGCCTCCACCTGTATGTACACCCACACAGCTATACCCAGTCTGTGTATATGTGTGTGCATACACATGTATAACACATGCACACACATAGTATGCGTATGTGTACACATGCATATGTACAATTAGTGTGTTGTGTGTGTATAACATGCATGCATATATATGTATAGATGACTTTCTGTCTCTCTTTTTACCCCAATCCCTCCCTCACCTTGTCTCTAAAACTCGAAATGGAAAACCAGATTCATCTCCCCCACATCAGCTTCTCTTCTTGATTGCTCTTTCCTTTTGCCTTCCCTCCACTTGGGTAGTTCTTTTGGTTGTTTTTTTCCTGAATGTTGTCTCTCATGTTACCTCTGCCACCTGTGTCTTTCAGGCCCCCATTGCTGGACTATATCAGTAGTCTCTGAATTGACATTCCAGTCTTTTAAAAAAATTTTACGTTTTTTTTTTGTTTGTGTTTTAGTTTTCAACATTCACTTTTATAAGATTTTGAGTTTCAAATTTTTTCTCCCTCCCTCTCCCTTCCCCAAGATGGCATGTAGTCTGATATAGTCTGTTGCAGGTACAGTCATATTAAACATATTTCCACATTAGTCATGTTGTGAAAGAAGAATCAGAACAAAAGGGAAAAGATTCACCAGAAAAAAAAAGAGAAAATAGTATGCTTTGATCTGCATTCAGACTCCATAGTTCATGGATAGCATATTCCATCTTGAATTTTTTGAAATTATTTTAGATCATTGTCTTGCTGAGAAGAGCTAAGTCTAGCAGAGTTGTTCATTGCATGATGTAGCTGTTATTGTGTACTATGTTCTCCTAGTTATGCTCACTTCACTCAGCATCAGTTCATGTAAATCTTTCCAGTTTTTTTTGAAATTGCCTGCTCATCATTTCTTATAGCACAGTAGTATTCCATTACATTCAGATACCACAACTTGTTCAGCCATTCCCTAGTTTCCCTCAATTTCCAGTTCTTGACCACCACAAAAAGAGCTGCTGTAAGTATTTTTGTACTTGTAGGTCCTTTTCCCTTTTTTATGATCTCTTTGGGATACAGCTCTAGAAGTGGTATTGCTAGATCAAAACGGTATTCACAGTTTTGTAGTCCTCTGGGCATAGTTCCAAATTGCTCTCCAGAATGGTTGGAGCAGTTCACAACTCCATCAGCAATACATTAGTGTTCGAATTTTCCCACATCTCCAACATTTATCATTTTATTTTTTTATCATAAGTGTGAGATCATAGTTATTTTCATTTGCATTTCTCTAATTAGTAGTGATTTAGAGCATAGCATTCCAGTCTTTAGTTGTCCCTTTACCCAATCCATTTTACATACGGCTGCTAAACTAACATTAATTCCTCACCTTTCTACTAAAAGCTGTAATGAGTTTTCATTGTATACTGAATTAAGTAAAAACTGCTTAACTTGGCCTTCCTTGCTGTGGCCACAGCATTACTTTTCACTGCTTTCTTTTCTATACCCTGTGTTCCAACCAAGGTGAACTCTATGTTCTTGCCACTTTTCCTGCCTCTGGGCCTTTGCTCATGCTTTCTTCCTGTATAATACCTTCCTCATGCTAATCTCTGCTTTTTAAAGCCCATCTCAAACACTGCCTCCTTTATGAAGCATCCCCTGAAACTCCACTCTCTACCCTAAGGGATTTAATCTTACTCTTCTTTGAGCTTTCTTGGAGCTTTGTATCTCTCATATTATTTATATTCTACCTTACAGAATGGTTATTTATGTGCTTTTATTAATTGCAGTATATAAATAAGTATAATTACATACTTATGCCATACTATTAATATATGAATTGCTTAAGGCAGGTACCATGTTTTATTTGTATCTTCTGTGAAATACCTAGCACAACTTCTGATACAGATTAGATTCTCAATAAATATATAATTTGACTCCTTTTCTTCTTGTCTTAGATGTATTAATTTTGTTTAAGCAGAAACTTTAAAATTTCATGTAACCAAAATTATTTATCTTTTGTAATTTCCTTTCTTTAAGAATCTTCCTATTGTTGGGAAAGGTAGTTTTTTATGGTATTTAATATTCAGGTATTCACTTTTAATCCAGAATTAGAATTGGTATAAAATGTGGTATAAGTTAGTTAGTCTAAGTATAATTGTGGCCACACTGTTTTACAGTTTTCCTAGTAGTACTTATGCAATAGGGAGTTCTTCGATCAGCAAACATTTATTACGTGCTCACTATGTGCCAGGCCTTGTGCTAAGCGCTAGGGATACAAAAAGAGGCAAAAGACAGTCCCTGCCCTTGTCAAGGAGCTTATAGTCTCATAGGGTGGAGGAGGCAGTGTGTAAACAAATATATACAAAACAAGCTATATATAAGGATAAATAGGAATACTAGAATTAAGAGGAGTTGAGACAGGTTTCCTGTAGAAAGTGAGATTTTATTTGGAAATTAAAGAAGTTCCAGGTATGGGGTGCTAATCAGAATGTCTAGAGCTGAGAGCTGGAGTATAATTTATGTAATTTATAGTTTGGGGTTTATTTAACATTATTGAGTTTAATTATTTCTGATTCTACTTTGTCTAGTCCATTTCATTGATCTGCTTCTCTCTTCATCAATGCCAAATGGTTTTAATGACCGTTGCTTTATTGTATAGAGAAGCACATCTTCTTTTCTTCCAAAGTCACAACAATCATTGGAAAAATAATTGAAAGTACCACTTATGTTTCTTACTCATTATTTCGATTCAGAGTTTAGCGCTAGAGAGGATATTGAAGATGATCTATAACCATCTTATTTTATAAAGGAGTAACCTCAGGTGCAGAAGAGTAAATAATTTGGTCAGTGTTGCATAAACTCTAAATCCAGGTTCTTAGATATCCACCTTCTCACAGAGCATTGCTTTTTTCACTTTACCATGCTGTCTTGGTATCTTCAGAGAAATAGTTTTTACTTCTTCTGATTCTGTTGCCAAGTAAGTAGATCATATGGGTAGCAATTAGCTAATTCGAGTGTTTGCAGATTCTTTGTCTTAGATATGTGGCTAAGGAAAGTCGCACACGTTACTGTTTGCCATAGCGGAATCTTTTCCTTCCAAGTCTTAAAACTGACTAGAGTTCTTTACATAGCCTAGAATTTCTTTTAAGAATTCTTGACATCATAATAATCATTTTTAAACACCATACCTTTCACTATCATCCTGCCCAGTCATATATACTTTGCTAGGACCATGGAGAGTGCTGTGAGACTTTTCCATTTTACAGAGGCTTTTGTGGAGTGTGTTTAAAAAAGAAAGTTTTTGTTACCGTAGCATCTTCTAAGAATTAGTAGATTAAAGCCATTATTCTTAGTTTTTGAATCTTAAAAATTAAGGTAGAGCAGTGGTGAGATTCTTTTCTTCATACGTAATTACTATTAGAAATATAAATAGAAACTTGAAAATCCAGATTCCCTGATTTGCTTATGAAGCCCCTGAGCTTCTGCTTGGCTGAAACAGTGAAGTTTAAACTTTTTGAAAAACACAGACAAATACTAAATGAGAGCTGACAGTATGTCATTGATGACACCATGTTGAAGCTCCTCTTTCTGTTCTTCTTGTCTGCTGTGACCTGGGCATAAGCCAGTTTCCATTGTTCTAATTCTTGTCTTCTAGACCCTTAAAGGAAAGGAAGTCATAGCAGGAGTCAAGGATGGAAAGAACATCTTCAGTGGCTTATCAACCGGAGAGCCTGGTTTGGCACATCATCGGCAGAAGCGCCTACAGGATCATGGCAAAGAAAGAAAAGAACTGTTGTCCAAATCATCTTTCCAGGTATGGCTCTGCTCCATAAGAGCCAACAGCTAGTCTTTTGTATATTACCTTAACAATCCAGAGCATTGGTGGAGAAGTCTTCCTTGCAGCTCAGATTTTATTTGTTAAGCCTATTCTTATTTCTTAGTCATGTAGAAGTATTTGATGTTTTTTACTTCATTTTGTTTGTGAAGGATTGTTTTTTGCTTAATTAATTTGAACTGAATTTTGTTTTGACAGTTCATTTGAAGGAATTTTTTGTGTCCTTTTTCCTCTCCATCCCTGCCCCTCCTTTTTAGCTTGGTACTTTTCCATGCTAGCATATTATATAACGATTATGACTGCCAGCTATCATATGTAACATTTCTGTACAAGACCAGTTGTACAGAACTTAGGAAGGACTCCTGTACTGTCTGCACACTTAGTGGAGTCATAAGGATTGCAGCAGCTCCATCTATTATGTGTATTGGGCTGCTGTTGTCAGCAATGAAAACTTTAAATCTTTGATATCTTTGAAAAAGCATAAGGACAGGGTTCTGTGTATCTGACATATAGATGATTAAGAAGATAATGGTATTCTGTTGTACTTAGTGTGACTGTATCACAGTTGGGTGAGGAAAAGTAATTGATATGGGGAAGTGGATCCATGTCATTAGCCATACAGAGACTTGCCCAAAATGGCCCATCTTACTGAATAAAGAAATGACTCCAGGCCTGAAGGGGAGGTGGGGACAGCCTTAAAAGGCAAATCTTGAGCTTCACCCTACCTGAGGTTTCTTTAAAGATACCCCTTGAGTTGATGGGGGTGGCTTTGTCTGCAAGTACCATCCTCCTTCCTATCTGATGGTGTTTCTTTACACTTCCATTAGGGTAGCTCTGAAAAGAGCTTTTAAATTTCCAGGGAATACTGGAAGTTTATTACAGCCAGGTAATAATACAGGTCTGCTGTAGAGTGCATGAAGCAGAGTAAAGTGCAGTAAGGCTGGAAAGGTAGGTAGGAGCCAGGTTGTGAAGAACTACGAATAGAGGAGTTGAAAATAGAGTGTAGACAACGTGACTAATGTGGGAGTGTGTTTAACTTGATTGTATATGTGTAACCTGTATCAGATAGCTTGCCATCTAAGGGAGAGGGGAGAGGGAGAGAGGGAGAAAAGTTTGGAACTCAAAATTTTACAGAAATGAATGTTGAAAGCTATTTTTACATGTAATTGGAAAAAAATAAAGAAAATAGAGTGTAGATATCCTGTCTATATTACTCATTTCATTTGCTTGAGACAGGGTCCAGAAAAGAAAACAGAAGTTAGTGGTGCAGAGACAGAGCCTTCCCCAGAGCTTCATATTGAACAAGCAGGCCTGATTACCAGACCTTCTGGAGCTGGCATAGAAGGGAGCGGCTTCCGAACAGAGCAGCCTTTCATTGTGCTGAGCCAGGAAGAGTATGGAGAGCATCACTCTTCCATCATGCATTGCAGGTGAGTAACTGGGCTAGGGACAGCTTAGAGGGGGCAGTGATAGGAAACCAACCCATTGTCAAGACAGCCTTTACTCCTCTGACTGGTGCCTTCAGGATCACTTTCATATATCTTAGATTTTTTTTTTCCCCCTCTCCTCTTACTTCCCCTGTCCCATCCCTCTCTTTACCCCTTCCTTCCCTACTCCCTCTCTGAAATGGTATGCAATCTTATATAAGTTCTACACATACATTCCTGTTAAATACATTTTCACCTTAGTCATGGTCATAGAAGAATTAAAATGAATGGGAGAAATCATAAAACAAAATATAATACCAAAGAAAATGTTATGCTTCATTCTGCGATCCAATTCCATAGTTCTTTCTCTGGATGTGGAAAGCGTTTTGCTTCGAGTCCATTGGGAATTTTTTAGATCCTTGCATTGCTGTGAAGGACTAAGTCTACCAGAAAAATTCCTCACACACTGTGAGTGTTGCTGTGTACAAAGTTCTCCTGGTTCTGCTCCTTTCACTCAGCATCAGTTCATATAAGTCCTTCCAGGCCTCTCTGAAGTCTTCCTGTTCATCATTTGTTACAACACAATAGTATTCCTTTACATTCATATACCACAACTTATTCAGCCATTCCCCAATTGATGGGCATCCCCTTGATTTCTAGTTTTTGGCCACCACAAAGAGAGCTGTTAAAAATATTTTTGTACATGTGGGACCCTTTCCCATTTTTATGATCTCTTTGAGATACTGTCCTAGAAGCGATACTGCTAGGTCAAAATGTGCTAGGTATGCACATTTTTGTAGCCCTTTGGGCACAGTTCCAAATTGCTCTCCAGAATGGTTGGATCAGCTCGTAGCTCTACCAGCAATGAATTAGTGTTCCAACTCTCCCATACCTTCTCCAACATTTATCATCTTTCTGTTTTGTCATGTTAGCCAATGATAGGTGTGATGTGGTACCTCAAAGTTGTTTTGATTTGCATTTCTTTAATCAGTAGTGATTTAGAGCATTTTTTTATATGACTACATATAGCTTTAATTTCTTCCTCTGAAAACTGCTTGTTCACATCCTTTGACCATTTATCAGTTGGGGAATGACTTGTATTCTTGTAAACTTGACTTAGTTCTCTGTATAGTTTAGAAGTGAGGCCTTTATCACAGATACTAGTTGTAAAATTCTTTCCCAGTTTTCTGCTTCCCTTCTAATCTTGATTGCATTAGGTGTATTTGTAAAAGCTTTTCAATTATCCATTTTGCACTTCATAATGTTCTCTGCCTCTTGTTTGGTCAGATATTTCTCCATTCTCCATAAATCTGACAAATTATTTGAGACTTTCTACTGGAGGACATTTATTTACTGCTTACAAAGGCAGCCTTTCTAATTTTGACAACTCAAATTGAGGCAGTATTTTATGGTGAGCCAAAACTGATATTCTTACAACTTTTACCACTTGGTCCAATTTCTGCCATGTAGAACCAAGCAGAACAAATATTCCTTTTTCTTTCTGCGTGTTAATGTTATTATGTGGCTTTTCCCTCGTTATCTTCCCTTTAGGCTTGAAGGGTCCCAGTGAAATGACCCTCCTTTGCTTTCTAGGTAGTGAGCACAGAAGAAGCTGTGATTTGGTGGAACAGCTCTTCACTCTTTTCAGTTGTGGTAAGAGCTCATGGAGAAGCCTGGAAGAGGGATTAGTCAAAACATTTGTTTTCTTAGAGTATATTAGGGATTTTATTAGGGCTTAGGAATTCTTAGGTCCTTAGAAATTAGGATTTTCTTTGTACTGGATTTCTAAATTTCAATAATTTGATACCCACATTATTAATTCGATTAGATATTTTTGAATTTAATATTCCATTACTACCCCTGACAAACAGAAAATAATCTAAACTTTGTCAGGGAAAATTGTAAGATCAAGGAAGAAGGACACTGACAATTATATATATTCTTTTTCTCCTTTAGAGTGGATTGCTCTGGGAGGAGGGTTGCTAGCTTAGATGTGGATGGAGTCATCAAGGTGTGGTCATTCAATCCCATCATGCAGACCAAAGCTTCTTCTATTTCCAAGTCACCACTTCTTTCTTTAGAATGGGCTACTAAACGGGACAGGCTGGTGAGTAACCTTATTACCTGAGTTGCCATTTTTTGCAGTCTTTGAATTTCTGAAAGCCTTTGTATAGAGCCCTTCAAATTCACCTCATTCCCATCTGCTAACCACTTAACCATGTAGCTTTAAGTATCCTTATATCTTTAGGGATCTGAGGCCATGATGGGAAACAGCCAAGGCACAACTCTTTCACATCTCCTTTCCCTGCGGGAGATTTAAATACCGTACGTCTAGAATTTCCTGACCATCATTGTGTTCCTATTGCCTGTATAAGTGACAGTATGACTGTAATACCAGGGCCTATGTCACTAAGACTTGTAATTGGAGCATAGTGGAATTTTAAAGACAGTTCTCTTGGCAGCAGGCTCCTATAAACCTTTCTGCTGGAAAAGCTGAGGCAAACAGAGAATTTGATTGTGGGTACAGTAAGGTTCAAGTATACTGGGTATCTGCACTAAGTCTGGCACCAGCATAGTGAGCTCTTAGGAGCCGGGGACCCCCAGACTGCCTGTGGAGGGGTAAGCTAACCTAGGTCAGAAACAGCTGGCCAACCTCCTGTGCAGGGAGATCAGGTTCTCTTGGGCAAGATTGGGGAGGCCTAGTCTTCAGACAAAACAAAAACCCATTCCTCCCATATTATACTTTTGGTGTCTATTGTGTGAGTCCTACTCCCTCCTTTTCCACACTGACCCTATTTATTCTTTCCTTGTTCTCCTTTTGATTGCTAAAAGTAAAGAAAATAACTTAAGATTGGTGTGTTACATAAAGGCCCATTTTACACTTCCTGTGATTGTAGTTGTCTGTCAGATTGACATTGTTTCCCTCTTTATTTTGAAATTTGTGTTTATGAGGTAGGATTTCCTAAATAGTGCATATGGAATTACCTCTTCCATTTTTTCCTTTTTGATAGGGTAATACCATGTAGCCAAAAATATTCATTGAAAATACTTAATAAGGCAGTTGTAAATTATAGGAAACCACTTTTGCCATTCAGCCTTTGTTTCCTCTTAACTCTCAAAACTTAACCTACCTTGTTTAAAACGCTGTCAGGGGATAGCCCTAAGCTATCAACTTGTATGTTTTGAAAATATTTTTTCAGTGTTATATTGACTTATCTAGATTGTATTCTTCTTGAGGTGAGAGACTATGCCTTCCGTTTCTTTGCTATTTCTCCTCAGATGCTGCATTAAGAGCTCTTCCCAGGGTATAACAGTTTAGGGAAATGGTTTCAGCTTTGGAGATCCTTGATCTCTTAATGGTATCAGAATCAATAGATTGTGAGACAGTGTCTTAGCGGAGAAATAGCCCAACTATGGGCAGCTAGATGGCACAGTAGATAGAGTTCGAGGCCTGGAATGCAGAAAACTCATCTTCTTGAGTTCAAATCTGGCCTGAGGCACTAGCTGTGTGACCTTGGGCAAGTCACTTACCCTGTTTGCCTCAGTTTCCTCATCTGTAAAATGAACTGGAGAAGGAAATGGCAAATTACTCCTGTATCTTTGTCAAGAAAACCCAAAATGGGATCAGGGAGAGTCGGTCAGGACTGAAGAATGACCAAACAATGAGAACAAGCTCAGGCATCTGGATTGTGAAAAGAGCCAAAGCATTCCTAGGTATTCAGTTATCCTTTAAATTCAGGAGATAAATGGGTGGATAAAAAGACTTCCTCCCTCCATACAGACAGCAGAGTGCCTTAGTAGATAGAGTGCTGGGTCTGGAGTCAGGAAGACATGAGTTCAGATGTGGCTTCAGACACTTAACTAGTTGTGTGACCCTGGGCAAATCACTTATCCTGTTTGCTTTAATCCACTGGAGAAGGAATTGGTGAACCACTCCAGTTTCCTTGCCAGGAAAGCCTCATAGACAATGCTGGCATGGTATGATCCATAGAGTCACAAAGAGTTGGACACCCCTTCCATACACATACCCTTTGACTGCCATTGCCTTCATGTCCTCCAGTCCCTTGCTACATTGACCTTTTATTTACATTGAACTACGTTTCACTTGTACAGAAGTGTTGGGCTGTTGTGGAAGCCGCCTTGAAGCTTTCACTTGCCGAGGACCACCCGTGACCTAGGAGAGGCCATAACACACTTAGCAAATGTTATTGAAGTTGTTCTTTTTCTTTTTCCTCTTTCACGTTTGCCTCCCCAGCTTTTACTCGGTAGTGGGGCGGGGACTGTGCGTCTTTATGACACTGAAGCCAAGAAGAATCTCTGTGAGATCAATATCGATGACGACATGCCTAGGTGAGCGAAGAACAGCCCGACTCCCATTCATGGGTTTAGAGGAGAATGTTCATTTATTTTGCCATCCCCTTGATTTCTAAATATATCCCTCTGCACCTTTATCAGCAGAACTAACCTCCACATGAACAGTCTGATAGGATGTGCAGTGTTCCGCACATTTCCAGTGAAGGAAGGGAAGCATTGTTTCTCATCTCTTCTTGGAGAACAAGCTTCTATTTAATAATTACTGCATTCAATGTGTAGGGGGTGGGGGTGGGGGGTGGTGCTTTCATTTTTGCTGCATACGTTGTTGCATGTATTATTTTCCTGGTTCAGCTGACTTCACTCTGTCAGTTGAAGTAAGTCTTTTCCATGTCTTCCCATGCAATACATTCCAGTTCTGGACAATTCTAATTGCTAGAAACTTTTTTCATAAGGTAACCAATCTCCTTCTAGTAATTTGTACCCATTAGCTTTAGGTCCACCTTCTTTGAGTAAGGAATATGAGTCCAATCTCTCTTCTACATGACAGTTCACATATTTAAAGGTCTTGCCATCCCAAATCTTACTCTGTCACACTCATACACTGCCCACGTGATTGCTTTGTTTCTCGTTTTTTGCTACCACAAAAAGTGCTGCTATATTTTGGTATATATAGTACCTGTATTTCTCTTTCCGACTGTCTTTCACCTATTCATTCTTTTAAAAAAAGGTTTATTCATGCTTTTTATTCATATTTCCCAATGTACCCCACCCCTTTACAAAAATCCATCCCAGGTAAAAAAGGCACAAAACAATTCAGTAAATCTAACCAGCACATTAAAAGGTAACAGATGTAGTATTCCATGTCCTCTGTCACCTATTCATTGATGGGTGTATCTCACTCAAAGTGAGAATGCTATAAGGCCTTAACCTGAAAGGGCCAGGGTATCCCATTGCATCCTGGGACATCTCCAGTCATCCTGATGAATATCAGGCCACTGGTTCCAGATGACTCAAGAGAAGAAAGTGAGGTTGGTGACCTTGCCCAGCCCTCCCTCACTCATATCAAAGTCAGCTGCAAATCATGTCATCATCCTGATGTCATGGTCCTCTTCGAGAATGAAGGACAAACACACCAATCTCCACAAAGAAGTGTGGGAAGGACTTTCTTATACCTCTTTGGGGCCAAGCTTGGTCACTGTAACTTCACAGAACCAGCTTTGATTGTTTTGTGGGTTCTTTTTAGTAATGTTATCATCATAATTGTTTATTCTGTTTCCTTGGTTTCAGCTCATGTAAGTCTTCCCATGTTTTCCTGAATTCATATTCATTGTTTCTTATGGTGTTATAGTAGTCCATTACATTTATGTATAACATCTTATTAGGCCATTCCCCAATAAAGGAGCATATACCTTATTTCTAGTTCTTTGCTGTTAATGTTTGTCTGCATTTTAGTTTGTATGGAAGCTTTTCTTTTTATCATTGGCCTTTTTAAAATTTTGTTTTAATTGTAGTTTATTTCTTTAGTCAGTAAACTATCTTCTTTTTCACCCTCCCTTCCATCTGCCACCCCAACCACCCAGAACACTGAAAGAAAAGCAAAACCTTTGTTACAAATACATATAGTCAAGCAAAACAAATTTGTACTTTGACTGTATCCAAAAAAAAAAAAAAGATGTCATTCTGGACCCTGAGACCTGCCTTTCTGTTAGGACGTGGGTAGCAGAGTTCCTAATTCTTTGAGAGTTGTTTGTCTTTACCAGGTCATTGTTATTGTATAAATTATTCCCCTGGTTCTGTTTACTTCACTTTTTTATCATTTCTTAAAGCACAATGATACTCTGTTGCCTTTATGTACCATAACTTGTAGTCATCTTCCTCTATTCATTGTGAAGGAAATAGTTTGGGAATTAGACCTTTATAACATAGCTGTCACTTTCCATTGCTCTGCACCTGACCTGGGATCCATGGATCTGGCCTTCTTAGAAGCAGGTGAATTACTGGAAGGGACTTCAAAGATTATCAAGTTCCACCCTTTCATCTACATGGCATCCTAACAGGTGGCTCTCTGGTTTCTACTTGGAGATATCCCTTGACTGGGAATTTATGTAACCCCAAAGGCAATCCATCTCAATTCTGGACAGCTCTAATTGTTCGGAAGTTTCTTCTTAAGGTAACCAAAATCTCCTTCTAATGATCTGTACCCATTAGGTTCTCCACAGGTCCTTTAGTTGATACTCATGGCATGGTTTCATGTACTGGTACCTGTACCTGAATATGTACCCATTCCTGGATATGTTCTAGCTTATTTGTTTCACTTTTAAAATGTGGTCTCTGGTATTAGACAGAATGCTCCAGATGTGGTTAGACCAGAGAACAATAGAGTGGGACTCTCACCCCTCTTGTTTTGGATACTTTTTTATTATTAATATAATCTAAGATGAAGTAAGCTTTCTTGGTTGCCACATTGCATTGCTAATTCATTTTGAGCTTGTTTGTAGTCCATGAAAATCCCCAGACTTCTTTTTTCATGAACTGCTTTCGAGTTGTACCTTCTCTCTGCTGTCCTTGTGCAGCTGTTGATTTTAAACCCAAGCCCAACACTTTATCTCTGTCGCTATTAAATTTCAATTTGAAGTTCAGCCTACTATTCTAGCTGTCAAGATCTTTTGAATTCTGTGTCTGTTAACCTAATTTATTAGTTTTCCTTCCAACTTTATATGATTTATGCTATCTGCTCTTTGATCTGGATGAAATAGAACCAAAGACCACTTCTTGGGGTCACTTCAATAAAGACCTCTTTCCAGGGTCCCATCAATAAATCATTTCTGAATTTACCCATCTAAAATGTTAGTCTTATCTCTCCATCTTATATACAAGAATACTGTGAGAGACTTTGTTGTACACCTTGCTAAAATCAAGATATGGTAGGTCCATATCATTTCTGGAATCACTAGTCTTGTAACACTGTGAAAATGGAAAAGAGGTTGTTTTGGAATAACTGAGTCTCATCCACTCTGACTTAGTAATCACTACATCGTCTTAAAAGTTTTTAGAACTTTTATTATAAACTTGATAATTAAAAACATATAAAATAGAGAGTAAAATCTTATGTAAATCCTTAGCATTTTATTAAATGTAATGAAATGAATTAACAACTAACAAACACAAAATGAATTTGTTCTGTCCCTTTACACGTCTCTCTGAAATTCTGCCACTTTGGACTTCCTTATCTTTAAAGAAAAGATAGTTTTTTAATCAGTGTATATGCATTTCAGGTTCTGCTAATTTTGCATTGCATCACTTTGTATAAAACTTTCAATATTTCATCATAAGTTTTTTTGCGGTACCATAATATTCTATTACATGACTATACTATAACTTTTCTAGCTATTCACGCAGATGTTGTCTGTGAAAAGCATCTCCAGTAGTCTTATATTACGTATGATCCAGTTATTGATTTCTTTGTATCACTAATTCTCCTTTACCTTTCTATGATTTTTTTAGGATCAGGTTCAGTTGAGTTGCTGGATCAATCACAAAGTTTTGTGGCTCACATCCTTTTGAATATTACCATGTTGCTCTCCATAACCCTCCTCTTTTTATAAAAACTCACAAATCAGGCCTTTAATAAGTTAGTCTGCCTCTAGCTTACAAAATCCATTTTATTTCCCCTTTTGAAAACTGGGACATTTTGAGTCTCTCCAGTCCTACTGTGCCTTTCCTGCTTGCCAAAATGAATATCAAAAGCAGTGATTTAGCAATCATATTTGCAATTTCAGTCTCCTGAGATTAGGTTGGTAGGTCAGGTAACTTGAACTTATTTAGGGCAGTTAGCAGCTCTCTTGCTATCTTGGGTTTCAATTCTATGAACCATTTTTGTTCTACTTTGCCCAGTCTGAAAATCTTTTTCTTTGATGTTGAAAAGGGAAGCAAAACAGGAGTGGCATTCTTCTTATGTTCTTTTCATTGTTCTTTATCGTCCTGGGCTCTCATCATCATAGACCTTCCTCTTGCCACTGAAAATAGCTTTTTTAAAAGATGCTTTTTATTGTCTTTATCATTTATTACAGGTCTCAGCTCATACTGGTTTTTAGTCTTTCTGATGCTGTTCTCATAGGACATTATAGCTCTTTTTTATTTTTCATGTATCTACCCTTATTTAAATACCCTCTTATAATGTATTTTTTAATATATAATTTTTTTCATTTTTCAATTTTCAACATTCACTTCCATAGGAATTTGAATTCCAAATTTTTTCCCCATCTCTTCCCATCCCAAGACAGCATGAATCCCATCCCCTCCTTCCTTCAATCTGCTCTCCTTCTATTACTCCCCTTCATACCCCTCCCTTCCATTTTCCTGCGGGGCAAAATAGATTTCTGTACCCCATTGCCTGTACATCTTATTTCCCAGTTGCATGCTAAAATAGTTTTCAACATTCATCATTAAAGCTTTGAGTTCCATATTCTCTCCCTCTCTCCCCATCTACCCTTACTGAGAAAGCAAGCACTTCAATGAAGGTCATATATGTGTAACCATGTAAAACACATACATAATAGTTATGTTGCGAGAGAATAACCTCATTTCTGTCCTATCCTGCCCTGCATTTATTCCATTCTCTCCCTTGACCTGTCCTCCCACAATAGTGTTTGCTTCTGATTATCCCTTTCCCTAGTTTGCTGACTCTTCTATTTTCTTCCCTCTCTTATCCCCTTCCCCGCTGCCTTCCTGCAGGGTAAAATAGATTTCCATATCCAGTTGTGTGTGTTATTCCCTCCTTAAGCCAGATCCTATGAGAGTAAGGCTAACTTATTCCCTTTCTTCTCGTCCCTCTTATTGTAAAAGCTTTTTCTTGCCTCATTTATGTGAGATGATTTGCTACATTCTACCTCTCCCTTTCTCTAACTCCTAGTGCATTTCACTCAACAGTAAATTTTATTTGTTCTTTTTGGTATTCTCTCTTCATACTCAGCTCACCTTATGCCCTCTGTGTGTGTGTGTGTGTGTGTGTGTGTATACACACACATATGTATATATTATATAACACCCATGTACACATACATACCATATATAATATACACATACATACATACCCATATACACTTGAATATGTATGTGTATGTATATACGTATGTATATATATTCTAACTACCCTAATACTGAAAAAGGTCTCATGAGTTACAAATAGCATCTTTCTATGTAGGAGTGCAAACTGTTCAACTTCGATGAGTTCCTTAAGGCTTCTCTTTTTTGTTTACCTTTTCATGTTTCTCTTGATTCCTGTATTTGAAAGTAAAATTTTCTATTCAACTCTGGTCTTTTCAACAAGAATACTTGGAAGTCCTCTATTCATTGAAATTCCATTTTTTCCCCTGAGGTATTACTCAGTTTTGCTGGGTAGATGATACAATGTAAATATTGATGAACTCCTTGCTCATGCAAATTGATCTCTCTAGATGCCTCTCCTTTTTCCTTATCAGTCTCATTTGTGACTCTGTCACCAGAATTTATTTTTGAGTCTCCCACCTGTTTCAAGTTGATTTCTCTTTTAGAATCCTATTCTTGGAATCCTGTCAATCTCTGAACTCTTTGAGATCTGTTCTCTTAAAGTTCAAGGTACAAGTAAAACTGTGCCTGGCATTTTCACAGCCTCTAAGGTAGCATGGTCTTTGCCATCATGGTTCCCATTATTTCAATTTCCCTTAACAGTTTTTTTCTTACTAACCATGGTCAGATTTAGAATAGTAGTGCCTTGAATTATTTTCTCTTCTTTTTGAAAGATCTTTTATGGGTGAAGAATCTGACTGAGCTTCTCCTTTGTTGTAGGATCCTGTCACTTGCCTGTAGCCCCAGTGGGACCTCCTTTGTCTGCTCAGCTGCAGCCCCCAGCCTCGTTTCACAGATGGATTACACAACACTCGACAGTGGCATCAAAGGCATGAACCAGGTTCCTGGCAAGCTCTTGCTGTGGGACACTAAAACCATGAAGCAGCAGGTATATACATGGCTCTCTCCACAGGCATCTCAGCTGCTCATGGCAGTCTCTCGCAATGTCTCCAACTGTGGCAGAGCTGTAGGTGGGAATTGGCAGGCTTCAGTGGCACAGTAAGAGTGGCAGTGTCACTCCTTATGAGAGTTAGAAGGTTGCCTTATTTAAGTGCGAGTTCTTGTGTTCCCAAACAGGAACAAACTGCTGGTTTCATAATGAGTTAGTATTTGTTAATGTTCTTAAACTGTGAAAGGTGTGAATGTGAGTCACTATTAAAGTGTATCTTAAGGTCAGACTGGCAGACTAACTTCACTCATTTAGAAGACAGCCACAAACCTGGAAGTAAAAACAAAACAGAGCATACCTGATGTAGAATTGTGTGTAAGTTAAAATAGAAGTAATTAACAGTACTAGCAAGACATGAAAGGGAATTTTGCTAGAAGATATAAGAAGCATACAAAAGAACTATAAAATTACAGGAGTCTAGGGCCATTTAGAATAAAAAGGGACAAGCATCCCTACACTTAATTGTCTCCAAAGACTTCATTGTATGACAGCCCACTACAAAAATTGATGTAAATGATGGTAACTGACTCATCAAGAAAAGTTTAAATGAAGTTCAGTATAAGCTGTTTAAGAAGGCAGAAAAGGAGACAATTCATTTCAAGAAGATGTTTCCCTGTAGAATTTTGGAGTTTAAAGAGGGGTAAGCTCAGGGGTTTGGAAAATTCACTTATTTGGCACATCCCATGTTCTTGACTTCACTAGATAAATGAGGTATTAATATGACTAAGCAACCTCTAGTTTTAAAATGACTTGTTTTCAAGATGTTCATTTGTAAAACCAGTTTGGAATTTGGGAAATGCTTTTTTACAGAAACAATATTATAAACTATTTAGGTTCACAGACTAGCCCATAACCTTATAATTGAAATATATAAAATGAAATTTGCAGCAAAAAAAATAGTAGAAAATAGTATTCTTGCAGATGTAAGGTATTTCAGGTACCTTTGGGATTAAATGGCTTTTGTGAATTGATCTGGGAACTTAGAACCATTTATAATGTTATTCCTGTCTCTGCTCTGGCAAGAATACCACAAACCGCTGGGGTTCGTATTTATGAAATATTCATGTGTTAGGAAGTGTCTGTATTGAGACATGCTGTGACAAAAGGTGACAGATGAATTATCAGTATTCTTACCCTAAGCCCTGTTGGGAATCTGATTTTATCTTAAGTGACTGTCTTAGCTCTGAGTGATTTGGCTTTGATGTTTGCTCAGGGCCATACAGCTGGTAAGCCAAAAGAGTAAGTTTACTTTCTCCCTCTTTATTTTGTAAGAGAACCTCACTATCATAGTCATAGAATCCTCAATATAGCATTCGAAAAAGGGAGAAAGAAAGCATAATGTATAATTTCCTTCTCCAGAAGTCTTTAAAACATAGTAGAATTAGTAGGACACAAGTCTTGTAAGGGGTGGAGGGACTTTGCTCTTTATTTCTATATCCCTATTTTCTATAATATAGTAGATAACTTTAAAAAACACTCATTGAGCTGTCTACAATATTCTACCCCCTCATCCATGCTTCTTGGTTTCCCTGGCTTCTTTCAGGTCTAAGTTGAGGCCCCACCTTCTGCAGGTCCCTCTCTACTCTTTCCCTCCCCTCCTCTCCTTTTCTCCTTCTCTCTCTTTCTGTCTCTCTTCTCTCTCTCTCTCTCTCTCTCTCTCTCTCTCTCTCTCTCTCTCTCTCTCTCTCTCTCTCTCCTTTCTCTCTTTCTTTGTCTCCCTTTCTCTCCTCTCTCTCCCTCTAACCCCCCTTTCTCCCCCTCCTTTTTGTCTCCTCCCCTCCCCAGCTGTTAGTGCCTTCTCTTTTCAAATTATTCTGTAGATAGTTTGTATATATTAATTATTTACATGCTGTCTCACCCATGGAGCTCCTTGAAGGCTGAGGAACTTGTTTTTGCCTTTCTTTCTATTCCCAAGTGCTTAACGCAGGGGAAAGTGGGTAGTCACAGAGTGAGCACTTAAGAAATGCTGGTTACCTCCCCCTGACACTACAAGGCCATTGGTGAGTCATTTAACTTCTTGGGGCCATCAGCCGCACTAGAAGACTGTCAATTGCAAAAGAGTTGCTGATTTGTTTTGGTAGAGGGAATTTCTTGTACCAGGGAAATCACAGGTTCAGACAGAAAATAACCTACCTCAGTTAAAAAGCACTTTGTAAGCCTTAAAGCTCAGTGTGAGTATAAGAATGAGTCTGGAATATTGTGAGCCTTATTTTTAGAGATAATCACCACCACCACCATATCACCAAAGAATGGACTGGCTCATTTTAGAAAGGACACAAATGATTTGGAGTCAGAGGACTTTGGTTTGATTCCTGAATCTGCTACTTACAGCTTATAACATATGTTCGGCAGTTCACTTAACCTCTGAAGGCCACAGTTTCCTCAGTGGTAAAATAAGAGGATTGTATTATATGACCTCTGAGGTCTCTTTCTAGCTTGAAATCTATGATCCTGTGTATTATCTGATGTGAATGCTCTATAAATCAATGTCTGAGAGTCTTAGGAAAGGTGTCGTCATCAGTATAGAAACTGGTGCAGCATAATACACCATCATCACTTTGGCCAGTGCAGTGATCCGTAATGCTGAGAGGGAGCACCAAGTCACAAGCAGTGCCTCACTCAGCAACTTGTACATTGTACTTGGGAGAGCAGCATGTTGCTAGGGTCAAACTGACTCCCACTGACAGCTCTTTCTTACAGCTCCAGTTCTCCCTGGATCCAGACCCCATTGCTATCAACTGTACTGCTTTCAACCACAATGGAAACTTGCTGGTCACAGGGGCAGCTGATGGCGCCATTAGGCTCTTTGGTGAGTAGTTGTGTTCAAGAGATTCATTCATGTCTTGATTGTCTCAGAGCAGTCATTTGGACTGTGGGGTCTGTGAGGATGGAAACGCAATTGAGATTGAATCTGTGGGGCTGGAGTAAGATCTGGGTGCTTTTGCACTAGCATATTATGATAAGCTCTTTTTATCATGGCTAACATTCATGTGATCAGTGTTGGGAAGGAGTTGAGAGGGGAAGTGAGGGTTATTGCTTCTTCCAGTGGGGCTTCTCATGGACTGCTTGCGTTTCAGCCCATCTGTGACCCAGTGAGGTATACATTTGATCCTGAAGCTGAGAGTTTTGCTATTGTACTCACTTGTGCTTGGGGGGTGCACCACCTCTTAACTTTTCTCTGTAAATTTGTTGTATATAGAAGAAGAGAAGGCAGAATAGCAAAATACAAGGGAAAGTATGGGTCCACCTTGGTGGCTTATTTAATTGTATTTTTGACAGTTTTTCAGACTGAAGAGAGGTCTCAACCCTTAGCTCCCACCTATCCATAGCTGTAGGGGGCCATCACCTCTTCTTAGGTACATGAGTTTCCTGGCTTCTCCCATTCAGGAGGGCACTAGAATATCAATGACTAATAACAAAATACTTGGTCATTGAATTTAGAGCGAGAAGTCTTGGGTTTGAGTCTTGGCTCTGACATTACTGTAACCTACAAAATGACCTTTAGAGTCTCTTCCAGTTTTAACATTGTTTGATCAAGAAACAGACAGTGTAGCAGAACTATTGAGCTAGGTCTTGAGGCCAGCTTTTTACGCTTTGTACTGAGAAGGAGGTTCTCTGGAGTGGTGGATGATCTAGTTAATTCAAACTAGAGTTATAAAATAGAACCAATTCATTATAAAAGCATAGTGACATGGGACCATTGAATATAAGGGGAATTCTATAACTTGTTTTCTCAGATATGCAGCAGCATGAGTGTGCCATGAGCTGGAAAGCCCATAGTGGGGAGGTCTATTCTGTGGAATTTAGCTACGATGAGAACACTGTGTACAGCATTGGAGAGGATGGGAAGGTAGGTTGGATGTGGGGTAAGTGGGTGGGGATTTGAAATATTCCTTAGATTAAACCAGCTTGTCTTGAGCTGTATTGGAGGTGATGATATGGCTCTTTACAGCATTAGGAATTTTCCCTCCTCACTGGCATGGGTTCTCTTGGATTCTAAGGGTTATTAGCATTTGCTTCTCTACTCTTGAGGAGGGAGCGGCCCATATCACTGTAGGTGGCAGGGATGGGAGTGGGTAATAGGGATCCAGAGACTGTAGGTTAGCGTATAACATGATAGTTCTGTGAAGGGTTTCAAGTCACTTTTTCTACTATTGTTTCCCTCCCATAAGATGCCAAAGTCCCTGAGACATTTTTTTAATATGCCGTATCTTGCTTCTGAGGGCCAAGTTTTTAGAAAGGAGATGGACTTAGTGAATTGGGCTTCCTGTTAAGCCGAAATGACGCCAGAGGTACTTCTGGTGACTGATGATCTCTGTGCTCCTGGTGCCAGATGCTCTTTATTTTAATAGCTTTAAGTGAAATTTTTTTGGTTTTTACGTTATCTATATTTCTCACTATATCCTTCTCCTCTTTATCCTGTTCCTTCTCAGAGAGTCCTACCTTCTAATAAAGAATGTTTTTACTAAAGAAAAAGGAAGGGAAAAAAATCAGTAAAACTAACCAATGTAGTTGAAATTATCTGACACATGCAGTGACCCACACCCATTTTCCCCAACATCTCTAGAGGAATCAGGGGAGGTGCTTTCACATATCTCTTCTTTAGGATCGCGCTTAGTCATGATACTCTGGCACCATTTAGTTTGGGTTGTTTTGCTCTTTTCGTTCTTTTTGTCATAGTCATTTTTTAGATTGTTTCTGGGGTTCTGCTTCATTTTACAGCTACTTTTTACTCAGCTTTCTTCTTGTTCTTTTGTAATTCTAGTTTATTCAGTGGAACATCCACAAGAGTGGCCAGAAAGTGTCTGAATATTCCCTCCCCATGGATGCCACAGGCCCCTTTGTATTGTCGGGTTACAGTGGATACAAGCAAGTCCAAATTCCACGGGGTCGTCTCTTTGCTTTTGATTCTGAAGGAAATTACATGCTGACTTGTTCTGCTACAGGGGGCATCATCTATAAGGTAACATGGTTGAAGCAGTAATTCCTGAGTTTTTCTCTTGAAGGCCTCAAAGTCCCTTTCAGCTCCAAATCTCCCATGTTGTGATCTTGTGGGTGGATGGGTGCCCTTTATCTGGATCTCTGCCTTATCTAGTATACTATTGAGTTTTGCTCCCTGCCTCAGTGCTTGGTACTTGTGGAGCTCTTCTTTGTGTAGAAGTCATTCTGCCCATGTCTTTTGATTTGACTGGGATTGTGAGGAAGAGAGAGAGTGTGTTCCTGCAAAGTTGAGACAGTGTCATGTGGTGGAAAGAACTTTGGGCTGCTGTCGATCACTAACTAGCAGCTGCCTGACCCTGGGCCAAGGAATGTTAATAAGGAGAAAATGAAAGTAGTTGGACAAAGTATGTTGGAAGATAAACAACTTGGTATAGGCTCCTTAACAACATGGATCCTACTGCTTATAAACACATAGCAATCTTTTACCAGGATAGAAATCTCCTGGTGATGTGACAAGTTCTGGAATGACTTTTTTCTGAATTGTTACCAAAGCATGATACACTTCCAGTTTTTGTAAAATAATCCATTTAAGCTATAAGCAGTAATCCTTTATGGTTGGAGGGAGGGAGGTGACAGGATATATCTAATCTAGTCAGCCAAACCAAAGTACTCAGAGATTCAGGCATGCTTATCCTTGCTCAGGTTAAGTATGCCTCCTTCCAGTCTAAATGAAGTTTGGCATTTTAAAATGAGCTGTTCAACTTTTCCCTAAGGGTTTCTTCATTTCCGGTGGCAGTCCATTCCAGAGTTCTCTTATTTGTCTCTTTTCTCTTGTTTTCCTTTGCAGTTGAGCAGTGATGAGAAAGTCTTGGAGAGCTGCCTGAGCCTTGGGGGTCACAGAGCCCCAGTGGTCACTGTAGACTGGTGCACAGCCATGGACTGTGGAACTTGCCTTACTGCTTCCATGGATGGCAAGATCAAGTTGACAACCTTGCTGGCTCAGAAATTCTGATGAGGCACTGAGCCAGGGGAGCGTAACAGAATGCTTATGGAACCACTATTAGCATAAGGTTGAGATCACGGACTGGGAAAGAGGAGATAGAGAGAGACTGGCAGGTTTATTACAATAAATTGTCAGCTAGCTGGGGAACATGGGGAGCAGAAGGCCAGAAACTATTGGTCCGGGATACTCACAGACTCTAATGTTGCCCCAAGCTCCCACTGGACTATGGCAGGTGGCTCAGAAAGACAGATTTCTGGTGACCTTTGCTCTGATTCCTGTGAACCTTGACAGTATTTTGTGTATAGACACTTCTTGCTTTTAAGTAAATAGACCTTTCCATAAACTTCTACATAAAGCGGTTTTTCCATAATGCAGATTTGCCATGGACACAGGAAAGGGAGGGAGAGGAGTGGGAAGGACCTCCCCTCCAGCACCTGTGGAGGAAAGCAGCCAGCACACAGTTCAAGGACACACGGGGCCAGAGACAGAGAAGTGAGAACAGGAGGAACATGCAGGGGCCAAGGCCAGCTAGGTGAGGGCCTGGCTGGAACCAAGTGGAGGAACACTTGGTTGGCAGACAGGTGGGGTCTGGACAAGAACACAGACAGGAGAGGATGGGTGACATTTGGGAGCCAGAAACAGATACATGGCTACCCAGGTTGGGGTGGGGACACATGGGTAGTTGGAGCATGGCAAAGATCTTCTATCTTGGTGCCAAGTGTGGCAGTGGTGGTCTGTGTGTCTCTTCTTCTTTTGCTTGGAGAATTGGGGTATTGGTTGTTTTTTTTGGTGTGTGTGGGGGATGCCAAGGAGCAGGAGCAGAGAGGGAACATAATACTGTACAGTTAACACAAATGTTTTCTGGGATGTGGATTTCTTTCAGAATTTTTTATATAAAGTCAAATTTGCATAATGTGAATTTATATAAAGCAAGAACTATCTGTATGTTTATACATTTCGTTTCTCCTCCCTTTCTTAAAAGAATATTATTCTCATTGTGGTGTCTTTCTATAGAAGTGGAATGGAAAAGAAGCTCCTTCAGTGAGTGACCCTTGGTTGTGATCCCTTTACATTATTCAGAAAGCAGAAGTATTGTCTTGGAGCTTAACTGTCTCCTTACCTCCCCAGATAGAAGAATTAAGATGAAACATGGTAGTGTGGTATAATAGATAGTGCTGGATTTGAAATCAGCAGGATGGTAGTTCAGTCCTGCCTCTGATGTTTACTATCTCTGTGACCCTGAGCAAGTCACTCTGAGCCTCAGTAACTTATCTGCTAGCTTATAGATTAGTGGCAGTCTGTATTAGTGGAGGATTTCACACACTGATGAAATCTCAGATCTTTAAATATGTGTGTTACTTAAACAGTGAACTTTACATAGTATCTGTCAGACTAAAGAGGTTTGAGGTGTTGGTTTATTATAGAGGGGAGGCTGTTTATATAACTCACAATCTATAATTACTCCGTTACTCTCCATTCCACATGTGCACCTATCTATGTATATGTTGTTCTCTATCCCACTTACTTTGGACTATCCTAGATGAAAGGTTTATTTTTCTGCTCACAAAACTTTGTGAGGGGATGTAGTTTCCTCTTCTGTGGGAAAGAGATGTATAGCAGATCTAAGGCGGACCTACGACCTTTGGCTTGTAGCTGCCTATCTCTAGCAGACCATGGTGCCTGTTTTCCCAGGACTGTTTCCACTCAGCCCCATGATTCTATGTATTCCTGTTGGTGGTTGGCTTATACCTGCTAGCTCATGAGGATCAATAGCACCAGGACTTGCATCTTGATTCTCCTAACCCCTATTTCTTGTTTGCAGATAGAAGAGTACTGTGTTCACCCATTTGCAGTTAAAGGAATAAAGGAAGATGATGATTTGTCCAGATTGTGAAATTCAGTGGCAGAGCTCAAACTAAAAGCCAGGTTTTTTTGTTGCCCAGGTGCTGGTACTATAACTAACTAGTTCAACAACTAACAAGCATTAAGCAAGTCTGATTTGTGTCTTTGAATTCCATGTTCCTTAGGCAGACTCATAGTCCCTTCATATGCTAAAGGTAGAAAACAGTTCTCTCCTCCTCTTCCATGGCTTGTGGGCCAAGGGAAATAGCCCAATGGTACTGTTGTCATAGCCATTGCAGTGAGGAGTGAAGTCAGCAGGTCTGGAACTTGTGTAGATGACTGGTGAAATAATGATAATAGTTAAATGTTAAAGTTAAAATGTTAAAACATTAAAATTTGCAAAGCACTTTACATGTGTTCTCATTCAGTTCTTGCAAAGACTCTGAGGGTAGGTACAATTGTTCTTTCCATTTTACAGATGAGGAAATGGACCAAGAGAGGTAGTAACTTAGTCCAGGGTCACACAGCTCGTAAATGTCTGAGGCTGAATTGGAACTCACCTTCTTGACCCCAAGTTTAGAGCTCTTTCCACGCTCTACCTGGTATTGCCATTGAATTGGCTTCTTAAAGGGATCAACTGGGAGGTGAGGGTTATTGAGGCTGACAAGGTATATACACATATACCCTATCTCTCCGCTGCCAGAGGTTGGGCTGGTTCTAACTTAGTTCTGGGGCTGGGTGGTGTCTTCAGGTTTCATTGCCTCTTAGTTATCCATGCTCTTATGGCTATAGGGAGACAGAGAACAAATCCAGGGCTTTGTTCTGCTTGGGGAGGAGGGAAAAGTGAAAGAATTTAAATGCTGAACCTGCATTTGAGCAAGCTTGAATGTGAAGTGGAGAGGCGTATTCCATTTCCTGGATATTAGTGGGATGTTGACTATTATCCCCTCCCTCTTGAGAATGCATTCTCTTGTCTTCTTGAAGGACACATTCACATCATACATATTCTGATCCTTCCCCCCACCCCAAGTGTAGGAAAATCAGGGGAAAATATTTTCTTTTGATAATTTCTTTTTTCCTATTCCCTTTGTTGAAGTGGTAACTGTTTCTGTCAAGGCCCCACCCACCGTCACCCTCCTTGTCTTAAAACTTAGATGTTACTCTTGATCCTTCTTGACCTCCCACATCTAAACTACTCACCAACTTCTTTTCATTTCTCCTTGACAGTCTCACATGAATCTTCCTCCTCCCATTTGAAAAAAAAATTCCCATTTGTCTTAGTTTATCTGTAGCTAAGAAAAACATGGCATATTGGGTAGTGTTAGCATTGGAGTCATGAATACCTGTTTGATCTAGGTTGAGTTACCTAACTCTCAAGTCTCAGGACACTTGTTAACCCTTCCCTATCAGGTTATTGACAGGTTATAATGTGTATTGGTGTTCCACTGATAAACCATAGATCCTTCATGCATCCAGTCAAGTGGATGTGCCATCTTGAGAAGAACAGTCATATATTTCCATTCTACACTCCTCTTTGGGTTAACCCTTCTGATCGTACCCACTGTGAGAGCATCCTGGTTCAGACTTTCATCTGTCACCTTCTTCCTGTTTTATAACCCACACTGCGTACTGCTGGTTCAAGTCTTAATGGGGCTTGCTGTCTCATCCTAACTTCTTTGTGACTTCCCATTACCTACTTAGTAAAGTATATGTTCCTTAATACTGGTTTTCAAGACTCTACAATCTGATGTTAAGAGCCACCTTTTTCCAGGCAGCTGAACTGGGCTCATTTTCCATTCTTGTTCCTCACTCTCCTGTCCACCCTCTTCAAGAACCAATCTGTTACCTGCCTTGTGAAGTCTTCCTTCTTGGATTCCCCCACTGCTTTCCTTCAAATATCATTTGGTCCCCTTTTTTTTTTTATGGTGGGAGCGGGACTCTTTGCACTTCACAATTCTGCCTTGTATCACAGTCACTAGTCCTTTATCTCCCTTCCCACTCCCCCTTTTTTAAATTTGTAAGCTCCTTGTGAGCAAGGACTGCATTGTTTTTCACATTTGTATCTCAGTGCCTTGCACTTAGTAAAACCTTAATAAATTGAATTTATTGAATTATGTGGCTGATAACCAGTGGCTTCACAGGGCACTGGATGGCAGCTTCCAGGTATGTGTATTGAAATTCTTTGCATTGCTTAAGAAGTTTAATCCTGAAGGGTTATGTGTTCTGGTTCAGTGAGAAACAAATACGTTTTATTTGGCAAATATAGAGTTAGTCTTACCTATATTCACAGAAGTTAAGACTTGCTTCTGTTCCTTGGGGTGCTATTCTATTTTAGAGGGGGTTAGAAAGGAGCTCCCTCTCCCTCTGAGGCAGCTAGGTGATACAGTGGATAGAGCACTGGTCTTGGGGTTAGGATGACCTGAGTTCAAATTTGACCTCAGAGTCTTTACTAGCTTTGTGACCCTGGGTGAATCACTTAACCTCTGCCTTAGTTTTCTCAACTGTAAAATATGGATAACAGCATCTACCTCGAAGGGTTGCTGTGAAGGTAAAATGAGATCATGTTTGTGAAGGCCCTATCTAACACTTATCCCTCACCCCTTCCCCTTAACTCATACCATAGTTGCTTCGGTGAAGCCTTTGGAACTGTGTTTCTCTGGCCAAAGTGTACTTCAACCCAGTGAAAAATCCAAAATTTGGACAGTGGTTTGCCCTATGAAGCTTAAAACATAAACTTCAGGGCAGGAGCTGCCAGGAAGTTAGGCCATTGGCTTGCAGCTGATATGTCTCAAGCCCTTCGAAGAGCCTGGCTCCTTGCTTGTCCTTTGTACGTTTACGTTACAATCCTGGAACTTAAAAAGAAGAGGTTGGGGAATCCAAGATATAAACACAGTTTAATGGCACTGAAACTGCCCTCCCACAGACAATACCGTACCTGACATGCTAATAATCATGGAATTTGGTGGGCTATTCATTTTACCCCAAGGCAGAGGTAGGAGACTAGGGTATCCCAGTCCTCCCTCGTTTTAGAAGGAACATCGGGAAGAAATAAGTTAGGAGATAAATTTATAATGAATAAGTTTAGTGAAATTGCTGTTTGTCTTTCGTTCTTGGAGAGGACCGTGACATCAGGAAGGTGATGCTGTGGCCTTGGAAGTCACCAGCCTGCTTCTCTGTGGAGCCTTCTGGGTCCAGTGGCAAGATAGAGAGCAGGACAACTGGTGATTGGGACATTTTTTCCACCCAATCTCTCTAGCACAGAGAATAGAAAACAGTACAATTTGTAAGTTTTCAGTGTGCACCCTTGGCCCAAACGCTTTAGAATTTGTAGAGCATTTTGCGTTTGCAGTGCTAAGGTTTGCGATGGTTCTTGCTTCTGTTTTGTAAACTCTTGGGTAAAGCCAAGAGAAAGCCCTAATTCTGGTACTACTCGATGTTGCCTGAATACCCGCAGTGTTCAGTTACCGGATGCCGGTGGTGGTAGGAAGGGGATAAGAGGAACACGGTGGCAACCAGCATTCTGCGAGGAGAGGTACGATTTACGCAGACAGGCGCAGGGCGAGCTGGCACTTCCTCGGGTCGGGCGTTGTCCGCGCGGTCCGACCGACCCGCTCGGGGGCGCTGTGGGCGCGTGCTGGAGTCGTGGGCCAACTGATTGTACGGACGAGGCAGGGAAGGCAAACGAGTGACCGGCCCGGGGCAGCGCGGTACCCGGCGCCTTCCGGACCCCCGCCCCCTTCCGGGCCCCCGCCCCCTTCCGGACCCCCGCCCCCTTCCGGGCCCCCGCCCCCTTCCGGACCCCCGCCCCCGCCGCCCCGCCGGGGGGCAGGGTTTGAGACGGTTCAGGGACGTCGGAGCTGAGCACAGGTGGGGGGCTGGGCGAGCCAAGGCGGGGAGCGAGGCCTCGGCACCGAGGAGGACTGCGGCCGGACCTCGGGGTGCCCTCAATGCCGCGCCAACGAGTTCGGACCCTCATCCGGCAGGCCACGCGGGGCCAGGCGCGAAGCTCCCTGAGGGAGTGACGGCCAGCAGAGAAGTCCGTCCGGGAGCCGGAGTCCCCAGCTTCACGCTGAACGCCGCGGCCCCGCCTCGCCGAGCCCCACGAGGCGGAAGGCCCGCCCCTTCACCCGGGAGGAAGCCCGCGGGAGGGGGAGTGGGCGTGGCTCCCGGAAGCCGCGCGGCCTCGTGTCGGCCGGCAGGGGGCGCCCCGTCCTCGGCGTCCGGAAGCGGGGGCCGCTCGCTCCCCGGGCGGAGCTGCGCCGGCGGAGAAGGTGCGGACCCGGGGAAACGGGGAGGGGAGCGGGGGCGAGCAGCGTGGGGGGGCGTCGGAGCGGGGCAGGGCCTAGCGGACAGGGGAAGGCCGAGTAGTGCCGCGGCGCGTGCGGGCTGGGCCGAGGGCCGGGCGGGAGCCCTGGCGGTCTGGACGCACGGAGGGCCCCGCACCGGGAGCGGGTGCCGGGCCCCAAGGGGATGGAGGCGGCCCTTGGCCGGGGAGAAGCCGCCTCGCGGCCCACGTGACGGCCCCGAGCGGGGCCCCGGCCGGGACCCTGGGAGCGGAGGGTGGGCTCCCGAGGGCCGCCCCCCGACTCAGCCCGCACGTAGTAGGCACCCGCAGAGGGCGGCGCCCTGGCGAGACCCTGCCCTTTTAACGGCACAGGCCTAGGGCTGCCTCTTCGTGGCCCCATTCATTTTACAGCTGAGTAAACTGAGGCAGGTGTGGGTCACACGGCTAGGAAGGATCTAAGGTCAGGCTTCCCGACCCCAGGCCGGGCCCCTCCGTGCCAGCCAGCTGCCCTTAGGTTCCGGGCATGGGGAGGCAATCTCGGATCGAAGCTGTCGGGGAGGGCAGGTGTCAGGGGCCGGGGATTGGACAAGGCCTGCAGAACGGTCTTGAGGGAGGCCAGCGAAACTTCCAGAAGGTGGATATTCTGAAGAGCGAGGTTCCAGGGAGACACAGTGCAGAGCGAGGGTTGGGAGGTTGGAAGCTAAGATTCAACTGAGCAAACTTCCACTGTGTGTTGAGGGCATCCTTCTAGGGCCATGGAGCCTAAGATTTCACGAAGGAGGTAGGGCTGGGCCTTGCTCTTAAAAGATCGAGGAGAAGAGATTGAATTCAGTGAACATGCACAGTTTCTCCGGCTAGTTTGGGAGGATGGAGAGAGAATTGAAAGACATGGTCCTCGTCCTTGAGCCACTGCTATAGTAGGGGCGTAAACTCTAATAGGTACTAGGACATGATAAAGTCTTTTTAGGAAGAAAAGGGTGAGTATAGGAGTGGAGACAAGAATGTTATGTTCTGAGAATAGTCAGTAGACCAGTTTGGCTAGATCTAGTGCTTATAGCCTTTTAAAAAAAAAGAGAGAAGTCTGATGTGTTTAGGTAAACCAGAAGGAACCAGAAGAGAGAGAGAAAGAAAATACAAAAGAGGAAATGACTGGAACCAAGTCCCAGTCAACAGATGAGACCACTGAATCTTACACTCAAGGCCTCCACACAGATAGGGGACTGTAACAATAGCCAGATAAGCCCAAAAGGACTCTCTTCGATGAAGCTGTCCTTCATACCTTGGGCCAGAGATGATCTCGTTTGAGCTCTCTTGTCACTTTGCTATGTCTCTCTGATGGTGCTTATTTTACTTGGGAGCATTGTTAAGTCAGGATCACAAGCATTCACTTCATGTATCAGGCATTGTGCCAAGAATACAGACAGATTTGACTTTTGTTTCTCTGACAGGTGGTTCGTTTTTGCTGTCTTGAAACAGGGAGGCCATCAGTGGGCAATACATTTATCTGCGACACTTTCCTGGGTCCTGAGCACTCTTCCAGCGAGTCTGGAGAGATGGCAAATGCACAGTCTGAGAGTAAAAAGAGGGACCTTCCTTCATGGATGACAGCCCAGGTGGCTGTGAGGAAATCAGTGCCAATGTGGAGGCCAACTAAGAGGAGAAAAAGCACAGTGCAGTCAGCACATGCATCATCAAAGTGAGTTTTTGCAAATTTCTGCTGCATAGCAGCAAAACCTTTGTGGTCTAGGGTCCTTTTAGTTGAGAATGAAATGTAACAGAAGGGTAAACTGAGACATATTTCTCTGAGCAAGATAACATTTTATTCACAAGGCATGAAACCTGAGAATAAGGTAGGTCATTGTCTGCCTCAGTTTCCAGGTGGAGAGCCAAAGTAAAAGGACAACTTTTCTTTCATAGGTTTGGGAAGTACAGAAGAAAGAACAGAACAAGATAGGTGACCTCATGGGGTTGAGGGCAGCAGGATTGTTACATAGCTGAGGCTTGGGGAACGACATAATTGACTGGAAATTTGTAATGAATCCCCCCCTTCCCTCCTGAGACTAAGAAGAGTTCATTGTTTGAGTTCGCCTGCAGGGTCAAAGATAGGGACCCACACTTCCTTGGACAGCAAATCAGCCATTCTTGAAGGATAGCCTGGTGGTATAAAGATAGCAGGCCTGATTCCCACATCCCCCAAGGTTAGCAGTATTCCTTGAAGCAAAAACAGAACAGTGATTAGTGAGACAACTGAATCTCTAAACTTAACCTATTACAGACCCGCTAAATTCTGAAGGAAATGCTACAGGATCCATTTTCATCTCCGTAGAGAGGTAGCGGATAAAAGAACTGGGGGACTTTTGTGGTTAAGAAGCTAGGTTCTATGGACAGTGATGTGCTCAGAAACTAGAGAATGCCCTTCCATGTTCCGTTTTTCTGATCCACTGGCCCTTCCAAGGTCTTTCCCCTATTCTTTGAAACATTTATTTTTTGTTCAGTTAAGAAAAATCCACTTTTCTCCTTTGCTACCATTGGGAAAAAGAAAAAGAAAATCCTTGTTACCTGCGTAGACAAGCAAATCAAATTCACTAATTCACTAACTGGCAATGTTCAGACAATATGTGTTTTAGTCTGTACCCTGAGTCCCTTACCCCTCAGTCAGAAGGTAGGCTGCATTCTTCCATCGTTTCTGGAATCATGGACAGTTATTGCACTGATCTCAGTTTTTAGGGTTTTTAAAGTTACTTAGTTATCTTTACAGTTTTATTATTGTATAGCTCTTTCTCCTGGTTCTCACTTTACTTGAAATTCATACTAGTTTTCTGAGATTTCTCTGAAACTATCCTTTTGTAATTTCTTATGGCACAGTAATATTCTGTTACATTTTTGTACCATAATTTGGTCAGCCATTCCCCAGTTGATAGGCACCCTCTTAGTTTCCAGTTCTTTGGGATCTTCCTCTTTCTTCATCTATCAATACTCTATCTAAAAGGGGAATATTCTTGGATTGGAAGGAACCTCTAGAGTGTTCATTCATTCCTGAGACACCTATATTCCTATTCAGAAAAACCTCATGAGTAGGAGAGTTCTGATTCCTTCACAACATTACAGAATTTTAGTGATATCTATAGCCCAAAGCTCTTATACCCCACAAAACATTTCCCACTGCAACACACCAGCAGGTCTTCAACCTTTTCTCGAAGACTCACTGTGAAGGACTACATGTTTTCTTCCCCATTAGAATGTAAGCATCTTAGAGAACAAAAGGAAATTCAGAAGGACCTCCAGACAAGCAAGACAGACTCGAAATTGCTATCTTGAATTTATTATGGACTTTTAAAAAAAGAGCAAACTATTCATAATGAAGATTCGTGGCTTCAAATGTAAATCGCTTTTTTCTGTCCTTTGTATATGGAAATGCTTATGTTTATTGATGTTTGTCAAATGCCAAATTTTTCAAAAATAAAAATTATTTTAAAAAAGTAAGCTCCTTGAGGGCAAGGGCTGTTTTGGCCTTTCTTTGCATCCCTGCTGCCTAGTACAGCTCCTGACAAATAATAAGGGCTTAATAAATGCTTATGGATGGATTGAAAGGGAACCCACTACTTCCCATTCCACTTGTGAACAGTTTTAATTGTTAGGAAAATTTTCCTGTCGAGGCTGTGTTTGTCTCTTTGTGTTCCCCATCCATCCTTCCAAGTTCTATCCTCTGGGGCCGTACTGAATAAGTCACATCCCTTTTCCATCAGGCTGCCCTTTAAATGCTTAGAGCTCTCTCTCAACTCTCCTCACACACATGGACCCATATCTCTGTCTCTGTCTCTCTCCTCTCTCTCTCCCTCCCTCCCTCTCCCTCTTATCCCTCTTCTCCAGCCTTCTACCAATCCTCATTCACTGGAGAAAACATTTCATTAGCATATACTGTGTAGAAAAATGGTTTGTGACCTGGTGAAGATGTAAAGTAAATGAGATATAGTGACTCCCCCTTAGTGCTTTTTAGAGAATCAGCTCTCATTAGAAAATGCAGTGAACACTGATGACAAACCAGATATCATCCAGGACACATAGTTAATTGTGTTATTTTTTATTGCTTGAGGGACTTAATGTCTCTGTTGTGTGTATGTGTATCTTAATGGTATCAATTGAATGTATGAGGAAAGGCAAGAGCTTAAATTCCTTCTTCTGAGAGCCCTAGGCTTCAGATCCTTTGTGGAGCAGGCTATTCATATCTAAAGGATGTGTATGGTCTCATTCATTTCAGACAGGGCTGGGGATACACAATCCTCAACTCCAGTTTCCTGTTTGTGTGTCTATCTGGGACTCACTTTGCATCCATCTTTGCTTTTGTTTCTTTATCTTTCAGTCTTCCCTCTGTACGAACTGTATACTTCATGAATGAAGCCGAATTGGTGGATGTTGCTTTGGGTATCCTAGTTGAGGTAAGACCTTTTATTCTAGTGGATCACAATTCATGTCTTTGTGAACAGAAAACTCCTGAGAGTAGGTTTGAGTTCTTTAATATTTAATGTTAATAAAAAATAGATATTAGCATTTCTGATTGCCTCCATATGGTTTAGTTGGGGATGGGGGTAAAGAACATTTATTAAGCACCTATTATGTGCCAGACACTGTGTTAAGTAAGCACTTTACCAATACTATCTTTATTTCATCTTCACAACAACCTTGGGAAGTAGGTGCTGTTATGAGAAACTGTGGCAGACAGAAGCCAAGTGACTTTCCCAGAGTCACAAAGCTAGGAGGCATCTGAGATTGGATTGAAACTCATGTCTTCCTGACTCCAGGCCCAGCATTCTAGCCAGTGTGCCACCTAGCTTCGTGTTCTAATGTCATGGTCTCCAAATGGTTTTTGATCATGCAGCTCCCTTAGTAATTTTTTTTTTCCTCTTGTGGAGGAGTAGGGTGATGTGTGTAGTGTTGATTTTCCCCATGGGATCTGCACAGCTGGTGCTGTGGATACTTGGGTAGGAGTTTGGTTATTACTGCTCTGAAGCAGCTCTTAAGGGAGAGGATTTCACAGCTCTTAGAAAATGAGGAAGCGGGTTTAGAGCAGAGATTCTTCAACTTTTTTGTAGCAAGGACCCCTTTGGCAGCCTGATGAAGCCTATGGACTTCTCAGAAATAGGTTTGTAAATACATAAGATAAAATTCATAGGACTGCAAATGAAACTAGTTATGTCAAAATACAGTTATTGAAATATTTTTAAAAACAGGTTCAGAGACACCAGGTTAAGAACCTCTGGACCTGTGAGTAACCTATAAGTCCTTTCAAGCTTTCTTAGTCTTTGACATTTATTTAATAATATTCTCAATCAGACTTCTCTCCCCCAACTTCCCACATATAATACTGGTGATGATGATGATGACAGCTGACAATTTCTTAGCACTATGAAGGTTTGTGGAAGGTTTTTGTGGCATTCAATGATTTGGTCCCTGCCATACCCCTGTGAGGCAGAGAGCCTGTCATCTGTGGTTCTCCCAAGATTCTAAAACTCAGCCGCATAGAGGTATTTCTTGCCCATAGACAGCTAATGTCAGGTGGGATTCCTGAATCATGTTCTTCCTGACTCCAACCCAGTATTTTCTCTCTATTGCTTCATGCAGCCTGTCACCACATTCATCTTTCTGACTCCTCACCCACACTTTCTTCTGCCCACTGTGTTTGTGTGTCCTCATACAAACATGGGCTAGGGAGAATATGGATATCTCTGTGTGCATCTGTATGGCCTAGCCATTGACTGTGTCATCGTTATGCTATTTTTGTGTAGGGAGATAGAAAGGAGTGGAAGAAGGATTCTGCCATTGTACGTGTGTGATTTCTTAATGGTCTAGAATGAGTGCTTAGCTGCTCTTCCTTCCCCGCTTGAGTTCCTTTGAAGTTCTTTGGCTCCTCTCATTCAACAAGAGAATTGCCTAATGAAATTATTTCTTCCTACTTTACCCTTTTCCTTTCTTCTGTTTGGGGCTAGAAGCTTCATTTCCTGAGCAAACTCTTTTCCCCAGCCCTCCTATGTCCTCTCTCTAGTACTGTTCTCTGCAGAACTATCCAGAGGTGTATATGGGGTGCGGAATGTGGGGTGGGGTAAGGGAGAGAATGTGGGTGGGTATGGAGGATAGTGAAGGGGAAGGGAATGACTCATGATCCAGAAATTACCCTAGACCTGCACGATTTTTTTATCCTATATAAACAAACTAGGATGTCAGTAAAAAATACTGTTCTTATCTTTTCCCTCCCTCTTCAGTGCCGTAAACAGGAAAAGCCTTTGGAGCACACATTGCTGCTAGAAACTGATAAGGCCCAAACCACACAGCCTGAGTCCCCCTGGGCTTCTGAGAGCAGTAGCAATGAAGAGGAGGTGAATGATGCCCCTCCAACAGGTCTCTCAAGCAAGCAGGAGTGTTCAACCTTCAACCACAAGAAGAATTTGGAAGAGGATGAGGATGCATTAAAATATGTGAGGGAAATATTTTTCAGTTGAGAAGATGGATGAAGAATTCAGAGAACATTTTGCTTCAAGTATATTGAGATGCTTCCCAGCAGGGAATGCAGTGCTGCACCGTGTCCCCTGTGCATCCTTGCGCTTTAGCTCTGGGCAGTGAAATCAGGGCGGTCTAAGCTGGTAATGAATTAATGGAGTAGTAGTGAGCAGTTAAGTCTGTAGCCAGGAAAGTCCTCACAATTAATTATGGGGGGAACTCTACTTCAGTGTTAAGCATCTCAGGCCTCTGGTTCTGGAAACTGGTCAGCTGATCCAGAGAGTAATCACACTGTGGGGAAAAACTGACTCGCACCAAATGCATACAAGACCAGCGTGTACCAGAAAGACAATTTATAATGGACAATGAGGAAGGAGACAGATATCCGTGCTGGACAGTTCATATTTTATTATTTTCCTTGCAGGAAAGCCCCCTTTGGGTGTATGGATCAGATTCAGAGCTTTTGTGCTTGGCCCCAGCTACAAAAGCAGCTATTTCAGGTGGGATGAGAGAAGAGGAAGGGATTAGGTTAGGTGACCTGCTATTTATGTCATTGTTGCACCATGAGGCAACTGTGGGAAAGGAGGCAAAGATCTACCTACCCCTACGGGGAAATCACCCCATTATAACAAGGGAAATTTTGAAAAATGGCGGGGATATCCCTGCCTGTGCAAGCCACCTTCCTAGTATTTATAATCAAAGTATTTTATATGCACTGGGAAACAAAATTGAGACTTGCTTTATTGCAGTAGTCTGGAACTGAACTTGCAGTATCTCTCAGGTATGCCTGTACACAGGATTTCCTCCTTATATTAGGTGGATATTAATGAGTCTTATTTAAAAAAATGCTGAATCCTGCTGTGTATATTCTGTAGAAAATAATTATTCTTGTAAGCATATCTTCTTCTTAATTAGTGTAATGTTAATTATGAGAGTTAAAGCTCTTCCCTACCCATTCCATTAATGGAAGTTTGATTAGGGGAGATTTGTTCCACACCTTTTGTTAATTTCTAATGAGATACTGGTTCTCCAGGGTTGTGATGCCTCTGGCTCTGAAAAGTCTATAAATACTCTGAGGTGAGGTTTTATTTTGGGGCTTCCTCATTGGAAGTGTTTGGTCAGGCGAGACTCTGGACAGCTGCTAAGGAGCCCCCCTCCCCCCAGATGTGAGTGCTTCCTCGATTAATTATGTGGTCGGACAGTTGGCAGCCCTGTCTGTTGGTCTGTTTGTAATTTGCTTGCATTTTCCCTGAAGTTCAGGGTGCTTTCCCCTAAACTAAGTGAATGATATACATGCTTGATTCAAATAAATTATTTACCCCTCAGAAGTTACTTTCCTTTTATAAAAGTAGATCTAAGAACCTGTGCAGCAGGCCCTCTGATTCTGGAAACTGTAGTCAGCTGATCCAGAGGGTAATCCCATTGTGGGGAAAAACTGACTTACACCAAGCACAAGGCTGTATGCCAGGGTTCTTGCCGATGCAACTAGACGGACAAATGAACACTTCTTGATGGTAGTACCTATGTTTTCCCCCTCCCCTGTAAAGCTGGCAGGTGTTTAAACATGTACAGAAAAGGGTTACATATTTTCTTATAACCTGAATATTCAGAGACAGTCTCCACATCTACTTCTGAGAAACCAAAAAAATTCATGACTTGCTTTATTGTGATAATTGCTTTATTGTGGTGGTCTTAAACCAAATCTGCAATAGCTCCAAGGTATGTACACAAAGTAGATATACAGAATTATATCTGTCTGATCTCCTAAATACTGATGGTCTAGGAAAGTGTTGGTTCAAACTGCAGATGCTTTCTCTAAGGGAGAGGAGAGAAAAGATCACAGGGCTGGGGACACACTGTGGAAACATCCAAAGTGAGAGAGTAGGAGGAGGAAGAGGAGTGTCTGAGTATGGGACTGAGACACTAAAGGAACCACCAGAGAGGCAAGTGGCACTTATGTATTCATCTAGTAAAGATGAAATTGGAGAACAGAGATAGTAGAAATTGTCCAGAAAGAGATATGATACCCATTTTCCTTGCTAGGAAAAAAGTGGTTTCTCTCCATTTGTGACAAAAGTCAAATCTACAGCATCTTACTTCCAGTGCCTGGGTGTCTGAGGAACCCAATTTCTAAAGTACAGATAGAATGAACTCATTCCTCTGCCAAGTAAGGAGTCTAGCTAGGTAGTCCTTGTCTTTTGGCATATCACCATTGAAACTGCTGGTCATCTGTGGAAGTGGTGTGTGGGCACACTGCTTGTGTGTAATAGGGAAGCACAGGGTCAAATGAAAAGGAAATCTGCAGGAGGTGGCACGAGATCATTCCATGTTATCCTCATGCAAAATGAATAGCCCACTTGCTCACAGCCAGGTGAATGATACTTAATAAAGCATAGAATACAACACTAATGTATAGGCTGTTGTGCTTGTATTCTCTCCACTGAGAGAAACAGGACCATCTCAGATTGGAGCAATAGTTAGATAAGTAGACCCATATTCTCAACATGTAGTTAAGGATTGTGGCAAGCTGTTTACTTTTTGCTTTCTTCCCTAAAAATAGTGTGATTTACTCTTCAAGTTGTTTGCCTGTCTTCCTTATGCCAGGTCCAAGGTCTTTTCCTATCTTCTTGCTGCCGTAACTACAACCCTTTCAGAACAAAGTTTTATGTGCTTCCTGGGGGCAGCTAGGTGGCACAGTGGATAAGAGTGCAGTGCCTCAAGTCAGGAAGACTTCAAATTGAGTTCAAATTCAGCCTCAGAAACTTACTAGCTGTGTGACCCTGGACAAATCACTTAGCTCTGTATGCTTCAGTTTCCTCATCTGTAAAATGAGCTAGAAATGGCAGGAAATGGCAAACCACTCTAGTATCTTTGCTAAGAAAACCGCAAATGGAGTCACAAAGGGTCAGACATAACTGAAAAATGACTGAACAACAAGTCTTGCCACATCTTTTTCTGTGGTAGAAGAAAAAAGCCCCAAGAGATAGATATGGAGAAGAGTTCATTGAGTTTTACCTTCCCCAGCTTTCCTTAGAGGAAAAGGGCAAATAGTCAGGGATGTCTCTCACACATCCCCAGTGATCCTTGGAAAACTGCTGTGGGTTTTTATCTATTCCAAGTAAGGCCCCAGATGTAGGGTTGCTCTGTCTGTAGATGTAGGCCTTTGTTCCCTGGGGCTCGAGTCTGCTCTCCTCATAACCAAGGGGGTATTTGACAATGATCAGAAGCAGAAGCAGAAGCATGACTTCTGCCCCAACCAAGGCTAGAAACTCAGCACCTAGCTCTGAGGGTTTGATCCACTGAGAGGTGTAGAAGAGGAAGAGCAAAAGTCCGTTGAGCAGTAACCCTGATGAAACTCCCAGGAGCACCATCGTCAGATACCACTTGTCTTCATTCCCATAGCACCAGGCCAGGAGGAGTGGCAGGCAAGCAAAGAGAGCAAGGACAAGAGCTCCATAGACACCAAACCTTGCCAGGGCAATTCCAACCTGGGACACCCTCATCTTTTCCAGCTCAGGGAACTGATGACACAGGAGAGAGTGGATGCTCTCATTCCACAGGCAGAAGTTGTAAAAGCCAATTTTCATGGTGGGGAGGTCAATAAGGTTTCCCGACTTCCAGAGCAGGGTATAGAACAGCTGGGAGATCACTGCAGTTATGAGGATAGCCATGCTCAAAGACAGGAAGAGCCTGCAGCCTTTTGATTTTATGGTGACCATCCTGACCCTGTCTCCAACCTTCCTGCCCAGTAACTTCTGAGAATCTGAAATAAACAGAAACACCAATGAATGCTTCACTTTTCACCTGACATGCACACACTCGCCAGCTTTTCATAAACACAAGCAAACTGTTAGCTGGGCAATCCATGGAAGAGGATTATCAAGAACACCAGGGGTTAGACTCATGCTTATGACCCGGCAGATTAGGTGGCAGGTTTCATGGTGTTACTGAAGGACACCAAGAAGGCATTTGGCCCAAAGGAATAGGCAAAACCTGGCATTCCTTAATTAGAAATGAGCAATATCTCCCTTTTACAGGTAAGGAAACTGAGGCTCAAAGAGGTTAAATGACTCATCAAGGGCCAAATAATGTCATGGGGATTTAAACCTGGATTTGTTAGGAATTCAAGTTCAATACTTTCCCCACCATATCCCCAGGACTCTTAAATAATAGATTCCTTGGTCTTTCCAACTGCAATAATACAAACAATTGCTTCTTGGAATCATTTGAGCTCCCTGTGATGCTGGGATGGGGCTGTAGGTCAAAGATGGGGAAAAAGGACAATTCCACTCTTCTATTTAAAAAGCAATTCTAGATTAAAGGTATCCCTAGTAGGCAAGGATTTAAACTGACTCTTAATTGCTAGATCCAATGACCTTTTCTCAAACCTCATCCTTGACCTCTGTCGATACTGTCCATCAGCCTTGATATTCCTCTGTCTAGTTCTTCGGATACTACTCTCTTCTGGTTCTACCTATATGACTGCCCCTTCTCAGTCTCCTTTGCCATGCCGACTAATAGTGGGTGCCCCACAGAACTCTATGGGCAGGCCCTTCCCCCTCAATACTACCTCACTTGATCTTACCAGCTCCCATGGATTCAACTATCATCTCTATGCTGGTGAGTCCCACCCTCTTTGCTGACCTCTAATTTTGAATCTCCAGCTGCCTTTCAGACATCTCACACTGGATGTCCAGCAAACAAACTCCCCATGTCCAAAACTGAACTCAGTATCTTTCCCCCCAAGCCTAGCACCCTCCAAACTTTAATATTACTGTGGAGGGCACCACCATGCTTCAAGTCCCCCTGGCTCACAACCTAGGTGTCTTCCCCATCGCCCGGCCCCCCCACCTTGCCGTATTCAGTCTGTTGCCAAGTCTGTTGATGTCACCTTTGCAATCTCTTTTAAATATGCTTCCCTTCTCTCCTCTAGCAAGAATAATAACTAGCTATCGTTTTTCTAATACTTACTCTGTGCTGTTTTCTCAGCTGATCCACACAGTGGACTTTTGGGGATTTTGGCAACATTTCCCTGCTCAAATATCCTGTCCCTATGCTTTTCAGTTGCCTTTTGTAATATCGGCTTCCCCCGTTAGACTACAAGCTTTTTGAGGACAAAGCCTATCTTCCTTTTTGCTTGTATTGGTATCTCTAGCTCCTCACAGTGCCTGGCACAAAGAAAGTGCTTAAATAAATGTGGATTGCCTTGCCCCATATCGCTATAATGCAATAGGAACTAGGGAGAATTATTTATTGGGAGAGTGATTCTAAGCTACTTATTTCCAGAAGGCTGTGTTTGAGTATGCAGTTTGGGGACATCTTTTGAGGCACGGGGTTTTTGAAAGTGGTATTGGTGAGCCCTATAGGAGAAATCAAAGAAACCCGAGATGTGTACTCTGACCTTCTAGTTCCCAAGAAGCATCAATCATTAGGGCTGGGCTTCTTATTGATCATAGTGAAGCCCTAGAATTTCCTATTCATCTGATTCCCATGACGAGAATTCCAGTGCCATGTTGCTGCTCTGTCCCTAACAACAGATCTACCATATTAGTATGCCAATATCAGTATGTGGGGGAATGGGCAGTTTTTCCTCCATGCAATTAGCTTATGGTGCAGGGCTAAAAAGCTAAGAGGACTTAGAGCCTACATCCCTGGAAGTTTGGGAGGAGATATTTTATCAACTGTGTCTCATAATTTAAATTCCTAGTCATCTACTTCCTTTTTCACCATGTAATCAAATTGTTGAAAGTGTAAAATACATATAAAAGAGGTGAGGGAGATTTTTGAAACGGGAGAGGCCAATCATGTGGTAAGTGGGAAATTCTTTAAAAGACTACAGAGAGGCATGCAAAAGGGTGTTTTGTAGGACTTTGCTCCTAGTTTAGTGGGTTTCTGCTCTTGCTTTTGACTCCTTCCCTGATGGCATTCAATAAGAAATAATAATACTACTAAGGGGCCGGCTGATACACCCTTTGAAAATGGCCTCGACTTTTTACCTTAACTTTGGTTCTTTTGTTTTAGTTAAAAGAGATTGATCAGGAAGGCTCTGGTCTTGAGAATTTTGAAAGGTCAGGAGAGCAAGTCTACAGGAGTCCGAGAGTCAGGGAGTTTGGGTGTATACAGGAGTCTGGGAGTCAGCTTCCATGTGGACAGAAGTATAGGATGTAAAAAGATGTTACTAACTACTCATGAGAAAGAAATGGGAGCTTGGATCACTAATCTGAGTAGCTCTGAACCCCCAAATCCAGGTAATATAACTAGAAATAACAGAAAAAAACTTGCTATATATGCATGAAAGACAATTTGTTGGAGTAGAGTCTTTAAGGCTCTTTTAACTATACATCTGACAGTACAAGCCCAAGCCAAGACTTTTGCTCCTTATTCAAAAGAGTTTGAGTCTCATTTGTCTAATGCCCTAGAAAATCCCACCTTTAACTTTCTCCACTTGTAATTCTCTCAACTAGTCTTTCATTATAACCTACATCCAATAGCTCTATTCTCTGCTGTCCAGCCCTCCAGATGCCCTGGCTACTTCCCATCCTTGGTCCTATCTAGACCCCATTCTCTTGGTCCAGGCAGTAGGCCTCCTTTCACCCCAGTCTACTGGCCACTCTTATCAAGATCCTCCCTAGACCCCTCCTCTAGTCACCCCAGGTTACTTGGCCACTCCCAGATCCCTCCCACAGTCTGCATAGAAGATCCATCTCAGTTTCCACTGAAGTACTCTGATTCTGTTTAGCCTGCTTGTCAACACAAGGTCACCAGTGCTGAGGGTGCTTAACAGTCTGGTCAATACTGCAGACTTTTAGAATAATGCCCACCTTGGACTGTGTTTTAACCACTTTTTTTTTTCTGAAAGAAGGCGTGGGTTAAATTCATTTGGGCAGGAACTGTGTGTCACATTTCAGGATCTCAGCATTCCTAAATACCAACACATCTAGAAGATTTGGTGAGGCTGTTCAGCCCCCAGGTCAGACTCTAGAAATCCAAAACTTTGAAATGGGAATGAAGGGTGAAAGAGAAGACCATTTCTCTCTTTCCTCTTACTGTCTTTTAGTAAATCTGCTTAAAAGGCCCATACCCATGGCCCCACACACACCCTTTATTTCTTCTTCTTGAGTTATGATACATGTTAGCATTTCTTTATTTCTCTGACTTCAAGCCCTGCTTAATGTGGCCAAGTACTTCACAGAACAAATCCCCTTAATAAAAAGGATTTGCTCTGTAAAACTTGGATCCAGTCAAAAGGCAGCACCAAGGATCAAGAAGTCCACCATATGGCTTTGAGGTTGCAGGTTCCTTAACCCTGGTTTGGACTTAGCATTTTACCTTTTACAAACAGAATCACTATTCCCTGGGGCTTTTTACTGGCTAGGTGACCTTAGGCAAATCACTTCATTGGACCATAGTTTTCTCATATAAATGAAAGGATCAGAATAGGTGGCCTCTGGGGTCCCTTTTGGCTCTAAACTGAAGATCCTGTTTTTCTTCTTAAGAGTTGAGTCCCTAGAAACAAGGCTGCAACCCTGAAGCAAGATGAATTGGTCACCTCCAGGAATCCGGCCAGATTCTGCCATTGCTTTTGTCTTCTGCTTCCTTTCACAGATAAGTAGAAACTGAAAGCAGGCCAAACCAAAATTTAAGTGCTCTAGTGAGTTCTGGATTGTTTCTCTTGCTATGTCCTTGAATATGGAGATACCCCAGGTCCCAGGAGAACATGAAGGACCATCCTGAGCTGAGAAAGCTTCCTGCTGCCTCTTGTTGCTCATGTGAAAAAGAAATTTTGGGTCTTAGAATAAAACCTGAAACTTTCCAGTCAGTGTTCTCCAGTTTATATGTCTGACTCCTCAAGCTGCAAAAACCTTTAAGGCCATAGGTTTCTACTTCCTTTGTGTGTGTGTGTGTGGGGGGGAGTAACTGAAATTAAAGTGACTTGGCCAGGTTAACATATCTAGTAAATGTCAAGTGTCTGAGGCCAGATTTGAACTCTGTTCCTTCTGATTCCAGGGCCAGTGGTCTATCTACTGAACCACCAAAGTGCCCCAGGCCTCTTCTTCCTTAATATATCCTCAGTGTCATAAACAGTACCAGGCATATAGTAAACACTTCATGAACATTTGTTTATGCAGGGAGATGGAAAGATTTTTCACCAGTCATAGCAATAGTAATTTTGCTGCTGACAGATATGCATGATAAAGGTATGAAAGTAAGCTAGATGGATAAGAACCACATCTCTTCTTTTTGTTCTGGCTCAAATCATTTGCTTGAAAATCAGAGATGATTTGGGGAATGTCTAATCTTAAGTGAGGTACTTGTCTGCAATAGAGGGTTGCAGTCTCAATAGAACTGCTAGTCAGTAAGGAGTTGAAATGGCCTGCAGGTGGCCCTAAAGAAGCTGGGAACAGTCGAGATTATACACTTGGAAGCCACTGTGAGACCATCCTAGATAAGCAGAACAATGCCTAGCAGAGACTATGGCACATAGCAGCTACCATAAAATCATTTATGTTACCTTTCATCCGGGGAAATTTAGAACACCTTGTCTAAGCAGTTTCCTTCATCTTTTTAGTGATGATAAGGAATAGCGAAGAACAGATTCATTCAGAGAAAGTTAAATAATTTGATATGGGCAAACAAATATTGGATGTAGGAATATCTTGTAGATCTCTCTTTTCCTAGGTATTGGTTGGAGGCACTATATATGTGTGGTAGGCAGTGGATTAGGGCAGTTGCTGGGTTCCTTTCCCATTGTGGTGCTGCCTTGTACCACACTCTCAACCTGACAAAACTACAATGTCCAACTGGTTGTTCAGATACCATTGACTTGACCATTGTCTATCAGAGGAAACAGGGAGGAACTCTTCATTTCTACTAGGCTCGCTGTCCAACATGACCTTACATAACACACACTACCTTTTTCTGGTCTCTGCACTATCATTACTTTATATGTATGCCTCTGATAGCTCTTCTACAAGTGTGGCTATGTTTCAGGTAGGCATAGGAGATCATTCTGAGCTTAATATTGAGTATATATCAATCAGCAGGTGAAAATGAAGAGTAAATTCTTATGAGACTGATGGAAACTGGGCCAAAAGAAAGGAATTAAACTGCTAGCAAAGACTTTTAAAGGCAACCATTAACCCAATCATGACACAGGCAAAGGGCATGCAGAGATCATTTGAGGAAATATTCTTTAAAAGTTGGTACTACTAAGACAACTCAAAAGGACATATATTAATCTGGCAAAAGCCAAGACAGATAGGGGAATTATTCCAAGGAGACTGCTCTTCCTTCCAGAATAACACTGTCATCGTCAGAACCACTCAGGTCATTGTCCTGGACTTTTGGCTATACTATTGTGATGTGGGGCTGCGGGCTGGTAGGACCCAGAAATGTTATCTTTGCTGCTCTGACACATTCTGTATTTAAAGGATTCTGTGGAACGGAAGTTTGGAAAGAAAGTAGAGGTGCTTCATTGGGCTGCCATCAGCTATGATTCCATGACCTTCTCAAATTTAGTAGCACAAAGATAGAACTTGGGTTCTGTCATTCCTTCCTGCCCTCACATGAGAGAGACAATATGGTACCATGAAGAGAGTACTGGATTGGAAATCAGAGCTGCTTTCTAGACCCAGCTACACCAATTACAGTTATGAGACCTTGAACAAGTGGATTTATAAAAAAAAAATAATCTCACTCCAGCCCTTTTCTCCTCTTAAATTCAATTCTGTGGCCTCATTGTGGCAAGGAGGTGGTCTTGAGTCTAGTCAAAGTGGACTTCTCTCCCAAAGGCCACAGTTTTGCATCTCTATGCCTTTGCAGTGGCCATTTCACATACTTGGAGTGCATTTCTTCCTGTTCTCTACTCATGAAGTCCCTCTGTTCTTTTAAGAGACAATCAAGAATAGAACTATAGCTTTTCTATAGATCATATGTGATGCTCTATTTAGAGAACCCTCACAAGTCAATCACAAATTACTCGAAATGATAACTTCAGCAAAATTACAGGATATAAAATAAATCCACAGAAATTATCAGTATTTTGTATATTACCAATAAAACCCAACAGTATGGGAAAGAGAAATTTCATTCAAAATATCTATCAATATGACCAGCAAGATGGAGGACATCACAACCACAGACTTTTCCAAAATAGGAATTAAGTACAGGAGATAAAGCAAATTCCTCTGTTTCTAGGCTCCAAGAACCCAAATGATGTAACAATTCAGTGAACTAACAGCACAAAAAGGCTACTTGCTAGTCCCTAATTACTCAGCACCCCCTCATCACCCACCTGCTGCAGGACTATACAAGCTGATCCATGATTTTTCATGAGGACTCCTTTCCACTCCACCCCCACTTCCTCCTAGAGCTTCAGAAATATAAAATGTAGAAGAAGAGCTTGCTCAGGTTACAGCACTGTCACAATAGAATTTTGTCAGAGAATAAGGTAGAACACTGTGAGGGTGTGGCATTCCACTAAGCCTGGAGGAAAGAGCCCATCTGGGGCCAACTCTGAACCTTCAGAAGTCTTTTGGGACAGAGACTAAGGCTGGTGAGCTGTGAACTGCCCTTTGTAAGAAGAGGCCAAAATGGATTCAAGGGAAATCATTCAAATGGGGAGAAGTCAGAAAGTGCCCAAAAGGGGACTATAAAAAAGACAAATAACCAAAAATATATTCAGAACTGTATAAATACCATTACAAAAATCATCATTCCTTACAGAAATAAAGGCAGACCTAAAAAATTGTAGAAATATTAATTTGCTCATGGGTAGACTGTACCAGTGTAATGAAAATGACATTACAACCTAAATTAATTTACTTGTTCAGTGCCAGACTTTATTTACAGATCCAGAAAAAAATAAAATGTGTCCAATGGAACAAAAGATTAAAAATCTCAAGAGGAATAATGAAAAAAAATGGGGAGCCTAACTACCAGAACTAAAACAATATGATGCTGGCTGAACAAGGTAGAAGTGGATGAGTGGAAAAGGTTAGGTATATAATATACAAAAGAAATGAACATATTAGCGTGGTGTTTAATAAAATCCAAAGACTCCAACTACCAGGGGCATGACTCGCTGTTAAAAGAAAAAAAACTCCTGGGAAAACTGGAAAAGATCTGGTAGAAACTAGGTATAGGACAACATCTCACTCTATGTACCAATATGAGCTCTAAATGGATACATGACTTAAACATAAAGGGTGGCATCATAAATTAGAGGAACAAGGAAGACAATACCTTTTCCAACTATACAATACAATGGATAATTTTGATGATATAAAATTTAAAAGCTTTTGTATAAACAAAAGCAATGTAGTTAAAATTAGAAGAAAAATAGTTAACTGGAAAAAATCCTTGTAATATAGTTTTCTAATAAAGGTCTTCTATCCAAGATACATCTAGAACTTATTCAAATTTATAAGAAAAAAGTCATTCCCCAACAGCTATATGGACAAAGGACATGAATAGGTAGTTTCATAAGAAAGAAATCTAAGCTCTTGCTCTTAAAAACCATATCAAAATGCTACAAATCAGTAATAGAGAAAGATAAGTTAATATAACTCTGTAGTTCTACCTCACATTCAGCACTTTGGCAAAGTTGACGAAAAAGGAAATGACAACTGTTGAGGAGTTGTGGGAAAGCAGGTATATTAAACTAATTCCTGTTGGTGGAGTAGTCAATTGCTCTAGCCATTCTGGGCAACAATTTGTAATTATTACCCACCACCCCCCCCCTCAAAGTTACTAAGCTGTGTATATATATCCTTGATCCCAACAATACCACTAGGGCCTATACTCCAAAGAGATCACAGAGAATGGGGAAAAATAACTCTCTGTATAAAAATATCTACACCATCTCTTTGTTGAACGAAGAACTAGAAATTAAAGTGTTGAGCCCAAAACCTGGGTAATGGCTGAACAGTTTATGGTCTATGAAATGATGTAAGGGAAAGTTTCAGAGGCACTGGGGAAGACTTGTATTAACAGATGCAGAGTAAAATGCGTAGAACAAGAAGAACACATCATACAATAACTTGGAGAAGAGAGACAACTTTGAAAGAATTAAGAACTCTGTTCAAGGCCACGCCAACCATGACTCTAGAGGACATGCTGAATCGCACCACTAAACTGCAGTAATTCTCCTAATAGAGTGGCGATAGACTCAAAGAATATGGCAGACACGACCAATGTGAGAATTTATTTTGCTTGATTATGCATATTTGTTGCAATGGTTTGGTTTTGTTTTTTGAGGGGAAGGTTGACTAGAGATGAGGCAGCCAAGAAAAGAAAGAAAGAGAAGCAAAAGAAAAGTTACTGAAGCTTTAAAAAAAATGAAAAAACAAAAGGTAAAAAGAATCAGAGAAGCAGAATGGCTTTGAAAGTTACATAAATTTTAAAATAAAAAGCTGAACAGAGTATTTACAGTTTTATATACAATACTGTTCTACTATATACATAGAAATTTTCATTTTATTTTCTGTTTTAAGTTCAAAATAAAAAAGAATTAAAGTGTGATGAATGTAAAAGAGCAATTTAGATAGCTCCATTAAAAAAAAAAACCAACAAACTTGAAGCAACTTCTCCTGCGTTAAGCCTTTCCAAAGTCCCCCAGCTGCTACTATTTCTCCTACCAACTGGTTGTCCTAAAAGTCTTAGTGCAGTTTTAAGCTTTAATTAACCTAAATTGCACTAAGACTTTTGGGATACTTAATATTTGTATTTATTCATGTTATGTGTGTGCAGAGTATATTTTATATATGTACTTGTCTTCCACATTAGGTTCCTTGAAAGTAGGGATTATTTCCTTCTTGGTACTTGTACAAAGTACCCCTTTCTCAAAGACTGTGACCACTGGGAGCACCTCAAGGTTTGGTAGGTCAGCGGACTGAGCGTCTGCCATCCAGGGATCAACCAAGCCAGACTTTAAGAGGCTCGGCACAAGAAGGTTAGCTTTTAGTAAAAAACTCTTGGCTACGGTAGTCATGAAATAGGAAGTAGCTAGGTGATACAGTAGATAGGACCTGGAATTAGGAAGATATCAGACCTCAGACCCTACTTCTGAGGCTTCAGGCAAGTGATATTACCTCTTCCTCAGTTTACTCATCTGTAAAAGGGTATAAAAATATGACACCTACATCTCCTAGGGCTGTTGTAAGGATAAAATGAGATATTTGTGAAGGATTTCACAAACTTTAAAGCACCATATAAATGCCAGCTATTACAAAACTAGCTATTAAGATATCGAAGGGTTGTTATCTGTGTCCCTGGAGAAAGTACATACAACTATGAAATCACACGTATTTTGAAGTCAGAATAAGAGGGTCTACTCTGCCTCCATTACAGAGTTGCTATCAAATGATAAGACATGTAAACTGCTCTGTAACTGAAGTATCATGCAAATCTGAGACATTATCATGACTTTTTGGACCAGTAATATCATCTGCACAAGTGGCTCCCAGTAAGGAAATCCTCCCCAACGTAGGTTGGAACTTTCTCTTCAATTGATAATCTCAGAAATTTGCCTGAAGCATCTAGAAGTTACATAACTTAACAGAGTTACAGTCAGCATATAGCAGAGTGGCTCCTTGAACTCCAACCTCCAGGGGTGTATGGCCAGTTCCCTATTTATTGCCCCAGGCTGCCTCATTACCATATTGCCTACCTGCACAACAAGGCAGCAGGCAGGGGCCAAAATTAAAATAAGCTAAGCTTCTTCTTGCAGCAGGTAGGTTAGACTAGAGACAGATTGATGGTTGGTCACGTGACAATCTGGAGCATGCATGGTGACAACCCTACAGTTTTTGAAGGCTGCCTGAAATCTTGGCCATGTTGCCCAGGCCTGTCCTATTGTTTTTTCGGGGCTAATTCAGAGAATTTCCAAGTGTGGCAGAGGGGCCCTAAGGTAGACTGAGCTGGAATTTATAGTCAGCTTGGAGAACCAGGTGTGCATCTAGTTTGTCCTTTGGTGCCAGCAGCAGGGAGTGACCCCGGCTGCCTTAACTAATGATTCATGATGGAGGAAGAGAAGGAATGAACGTAGGAGCCCTCAGAGTAACTTGTCTGTACAGTAGAGACGCATGAGGGGGAAGGGAAGAGAAAAGGCAAGATTAATAGAACAAGAAGAGGAAAAAAGCTCGATAGGGTTGGACTTTTGCTTGCCCCCAAAGAGAAGAAACCATTCCTTATGTCAGTCTGAGAGTCTGAGCTGGATTCTTGTGACCACACCAACACTCAGCTGATCGAGGCAGTGGTTTGGGAGGAGAGAAAAGGAAATGGGTTACATTTCCTCTGATACAAACACCAACGCAACATGCTTGCAGTTCACATCCCAAAGAGCTTTACTTTGGAAACAGATAACCTTGATTCTAGTAGATCTAGGCTTTCTGCTGCCCTCCCGAAGCTATAACAGGAGACTGATACCTTCACAGTGCCCAGTTAGGCAGTATTCACATTCAAAAGATAAAGTATCAGTCCCACAACTGGAGACTTAGTTTTGAATTTAGATGATTTACATAAGCTCAAATACAAGTTGTTTGCACTTTCCCCTTAGTTTTTCAATGTCTCAGCCACTGTTTATTGTCTTAGAAGCAGTGAGTCAGTTAACATTGTGTAGGCAGGTACCCAAGGTGATCAAATATTGTACTTTGTTGCTTTAAGGAGTTTTAAAGGAAGGAGAAGACACAGTACCTGGCTTCTGAGATTCAGCATCAGTTGTGTTTTACAGAATAAATGAAAGAATACAGAGTATCTGTTCTATATATGCAGAATTCCTTAACAGGCCAGCGCATTGCAGAAATAGTCTTTGAACCCAAGCTGTCCTGATTGATGCTGATTTTATTCATGGATTCTTGAAAAGAACCTTCTTTTACCATAGAGGTGACAGGTGTCAGAGCCCCAACATCTATGTTGTTCCATATCGATTGTGTTCAGAGACCACCTGTTTTCTTCCAGAATTCACATGAAGAAACAAGATGCTTGGGGTTTTCTGTTGAGCTGCAAGCTCAGTATGAGTTAGCAGTATGATGTGGAAATGAAAAAAGCACATGGTGTTAGAATAAGTGTGGGGAACCTGCAGCCTCAAGGCCACATTTGGCCTTCTAGGTCCTCGGGTGTAGCCCTTTGACTGAATGCAAATTTTACAGAACAAATCCCCTTAATTAAAGGTTCTGTTCTGGGAAATTTGGACTCAGTCAAAAGACTGCATCCAAGGACCTAGAAGGTCACATGTGGCCTTGAGGCTGTATAGGTTCTCCATCCCTGCTAAAGGTATAATGTCCAGAGTGAGGAATGGCAGTAATTCTGTTTATTTTCTGAGTTGGTCAGATCCATTGGCTTTTGCATCTAGTTCTGAGCACCACATTTGAGATGGCAGCATCATTTCTAGAGGAAAGCGACCAAGATGTTGTAGGTATTTGAAACCATGCCATCCAAAAATCAGTTTAAGTAACAGGATGCTGGGCCTAGAGACAATGTGAGAAAGGAATGGAGCAGGAGGGATGGTGTGTGTGAAGTCTGTAAATATTTAAAGAGATGTCATATGGATGAGGAATTAGGCTTATTCTGTTTGGCCCAAGAGCAATGCTCAGGGGGTTTAGCAGACTGCATGTTCTTTCTGATTTCTGGAAAGACTCTACTTTCTAACTAGCTTGCTAATATAGACAACCCTGAGTGTGACCAAGTTTCTATAGACTAGCCAACATCCCTTCAGTTCAAGGGAAATCTTGCCCTTGATAGAAAGCATCGTATAACTGGCCTAAGATATCAGGGCTAAAATGAGATGTAGTCATTTCAGCCCCACCATTACCTGTGGGAAAACGTTTAAATCGGCATCATTATTAGAAAGTGGAGTGGAAGGCCTTGGAGGGTATTAACTTTGTATTTGCTCGTGGAGATGGCAAGACCTCGTTTGTCACATATAGGTGGTATCCGTGCTTTGGGTAGGACCTGCTCTACATGATCTCTGTTCCAACTGTCATTCTATGACAAGATGAAAAAATAAGACGGAGTTTAAAGGTGACTGAAAGGGAGGGAGTTGGTCATTGCTGCGTCTTTTTTTTACTATTATTATTTGTGTACAACTCTGTGTGACCCCATTTGGTGTTTTCTTGGCAAAGATACTGCAGTAGTTTGCTATTTTTCTTCTCCAGCTCTTTGTACATATGAGGAAACTGAGGCAAACAGAGTTAGGTAACTCTCCCAGAGTTACACAGCTAGGAAGCCAGATTTGAATTTAGAAAGATGAGTCTTCCTGACCCTTGGCCTGGGGCTCTATCCAGTGTATCACCAAGCTGTCAAACTGTAGGAAACTTTCTAGTGGCTTGCAACAGGATCTGTTGAACTGTTGTTTTTAATCACTACTTGGATGAGGACACATGGAGTGCTTATCAAATTTGTGGATGACATATAGCTGAGGAGATATAGTGGATAACTGAAGAACCAAAATAGACTTCAACAGGAAAGGAATGAGTAGCTGAACTTAACAAGATGGAATGAATAGAAATAAATATAATGTACTGAATTGTTAACTTCTTTTTAAAATGTAGAGGCAAAGGATTCAGGAAAAGTACTTGGAAAGCTTTTTACGTGAAAAATTCATGGGATTTTAGATGACTCAAATCTTACTGTAAGTCACTGGCCTGATGTAACTACCCCAAAATGCAAATGCAATCTTAGAATTCATCAATAACAGATATATACATGTGTGTCTGCGTATGTGTATGCATATACAGAACTGTATATACGGACATATACATACCTATTTATAAAGCAAGAGAAGTGATAACTCCATTGTAGTCTGCCTTGGTCAGACTATTTCTTAAGTATTGTGTTCAGTTTTGGTTGATACACCTTAAGAAGAACTCTGATAAACTAGGGTTCATTTTAATGAATAGGTTAAACATCATTTAAATGCCTACAGAATGCCATACACTGTTAGACCCCAAAGATACCCAGACAAAAAAAAAAAAGAAAAACTTTTTTTCAGTAACTTACATTTTGTAAGGGAAAAACAACACTCCCATCCCTACCCCCCCAAATGCCAAATATATTCAAAGTAAACCCAAAGTCATGGTGGAAGGGAGGGGAGTTAGAGGTGTAGTGTCAAGAAAGTCTCCTGTGTGAAGTAGCTCTGGAGCTGAGCATTGCAGCAAGGGAGGGATTCTAAGAGGGGGAGGTAAGGAATGTACAAATGGAGCCTGAATGTCACTGCCATAGCTAGAAGAAGTGCTAGGCACGGTGCTAAAGCACTAAGGGTACAGAAAAAGGGACGTACAGTCTAATGGATCATCTAATTTCCTCTCATCATGGATGGTCAGGAATCTATAACCAGTAAGAGTGGGACCTATAGGCAGACCCAGTAGAAACTATTCCTTATAAGGATCCCTTCTTCAGATGCTCCTTCCCAATCTCTCCTAGATTTTCGATCCCAGGTAACGAAAGAATGCCTTGTGCCACACCCCTGTTGATCACATGGTTGAGGAGACCTGAAAAGTGATTCATTTTCACAGAAAAGTTGGAGACGCCTCTTGCTTGGTCAAAGGACACGTCCGTTGGTCATGTGCTATTCAGGTGCTCAAGGTTTGGCAAAGAAAGAAGGAAGGAACTCAACAAGGGAGGAATGGAATATTTGAAGCCTGGAGAGAGAAAGAAGTGTTGGATGTTTGGGTAGGAAGGATCCACAGAAATCATTTACTCTTTCTTACTGGTCACCTGCCCCCTTTAAAGGATTCTTTCTACATCATCTGAACCAAGTTAATTGCGTATGTTCAGGATTCAAGATAGGCATCAACACATGGATGTAACCTAAATATTTTTCTGGTGCTTAAGGTAGATAAGAATAAAAAAAGTTCCATTTATTTGAGAATTTAAAATTCTTTATATATGTTGTTATTCCTGTATAGCATTACCAATATGGTATAGAGTTAGTTAGGAGGCAGGAGTATTAGGGTACTTGAACTAACTTGTATGTCAGGTTCTCCCAAAATTTTCCAAAGTTGATTATAGGCCCTAAATCAAGACTGGGAACAAGAAAGCTGGAATAAGTCAAAGTGAATAGCAGTGAGGATGGAAAGTAGAGTTTAAGTTGCCCTGAAGCTCAGCTCTAGAGCTTTTCAGAGGATGGGTCTATAGAGAGACTGGCAAATACACCAACAGAAAACGGATGAGAGTCAGGAGGCATTATCCACAGGAATTTCCTTCACCTCCAATCACCTGAATGGGTTTCATCTTGCAAAGGACACCTGTGAGGGCTCCACCACACTAGCATTTTCATCGCAATCTTGGAATTGCTCTGACCTAGCAGTTTTCCCCTGTAACTATGGCTAGCAAATCCTAACCATCTGTTCACCTTATCTTGGTCATTCAGTCCTGCTAACGGTCAACATGCAATTAATAAGCATTTCCCATGTGCTTGCCCCTTCCCTTTGTTACCTGTCCTCAAACTCTAAACTACTTAGAGCAACCCCAAATCCCCTTAGAACCCATCTTCTTATGTCTACCCCTTCCACTGTATCCTCTGCAAAAGACAGCTCTATGTTAAATTCTTCTTTGTACTAACAGAAAAACCTTCTTCCACTTAGTTTTTTTCTCCTGGCACTAAAGGTCCTCTCTCCAATTCTGGAAGCGCCTTCATTAATGAGTTTTCTTCTGTCTCCACTACCCACCTCTTGTTCTCCACCTCCATAGCCAGAGCCACTCAGCAGCCTCATATCATTCACAGTTGGATTTCTCTGTTCACTTCCTTGAACTCTCAAAGGCTAGGCCAGCACAGTGTAAGTTCTGCCTGTACCTGTTGTCGCTGGAGCAGCACAGCTAAGTACAGAGAAAAGCCTCATTGACCAGAGGGTTGGCCACAAAGTGAAAATGCATATATGCGTGCATGTGAATATGTATGCACAAGCACACAGCGTACACAGAGAGGTACATGGTGTGAACACAAGTATATTTGCATAATGCGCATGTGTGCATGTGAGGGTATATACACTTTAATCATTTCAATTTTTTCCCCCTCTTCAAGTGAATTCTATTTAATGAAAGAGTGAGAAAAATTGCTGGATAAACTGAACTTATATTTAATATAGATCTCATCTGCATACTGGTTACAAGAAATGAAGTGACCCTCAAATAAACTTCTTTCTATAAAAGGAAAAGCCTACTCAGAATCCTGCATTCTTAGCAACAGAAGTGTCAGAACTTGCGAATTTCTTCTGAAGCTGGCTTCATCAATACTGAAAACAAACCTGTGCCAACTGAGATTCTTGGATCGTAATGCATTTCTTTGGAGTAGCTGGCAGTCTTTTCTCTTCTACCTCTTATCTCTACTTAAACTGGTGCAATTGAGTAATTTCTTTTCATCATGTCTATTAGAATCAATGTAAAATACTGAAGCTGTTACTTAACGAGAAGATATTTATTAAATTCACATAATTGACTACCAGTTTTTTTGCATCATACACTCTAAATATAAGGCGAGAAATCAAAAAGAAGTGATTATGGGAAGGATAGGTCTGGAGGGAGGGTAGTTTAGGGGGGATGTGAAGGAAAAAGGGGAAATAGGGTTCAGCAAAACAGAGGAAATCAGAAGGAATGTTCACAGATATATCAAACTGCCAGTTGGCTGAATTTACTGCCTCTCTTCCACCCCAACCCACCATCGCAGAATGCTGGATGATCCTAAAAGAAGTAAATTTACCTTTGGAAGAGGAGTTGGAGAGATCGCTGAGAAATTTGACGGGTGGGTACTTAAATCACAGGATTCACGGTGCCAAACCAGCGAGAAAATCCACACACTATCCACTAAAGGTCTTGTTTAGCACCTACTTCTTTCCTGCACACGAGTTCCTCCTCTGTCAGCCACTTTAAACTTTCCTTGTCCTTGCTTTGGGATGTGAATAAATAACCCTACGCACTTTAATATATTCCTCGTGACGTCTGGTGTAAACAACTGATTTCACTTTCATTTCTTATGTGTGTTATTTGCCTCGTAGCTGGGAACTTCTCGGAACAAACTTGGTAAACAACTTTTTGCACGTTGTCTGAAAGGACTCAGGGGGTTTCTGTGTTAACTTGTGGTTAGGAAGTCAGGGCAAAATGCCTGTAATTGTTTCAACCCAGGTCCATTGTACTCAGCTGTTTAAGCACTAGATGTTACACAACAAAATAAGACCAACAGCCAGGTCTTGTGGTGGGCAGGGGAGAGCCACTCATAGTGCAGAGATAAAGAATTATTTTTCTTTATGATGGGACATCAGGGTTGATCAGGCCTCCGCTTATGAGTAGGAAATTAATTGGTAATGCTGCTGCTGCTTCTTTCATGCCTTTTTTTCCCCTAGTGAAGAAGGAGATCTTTGATTTGCTATATAAAAGTAAATACTCGGCCCTCTCCTTGTGGGCGATTAAGCCATTGACATACTGCAGTGACTAGAAGCAGCCGTTGCAATGTCAGTGGCAAAATCTGATTTTTACCGGAGCCAAGATAGTTAGACATGAGTATATCCTAGTGAAGCAGTACAGAAGAAAGGAGGAGTTAAGTATTTCTTTTTCAATTACTGGCCCTTGTTGAGAAGCAGGCAGGATGGTATAAATTTAGGGATAGCAGAACTTAGGGCTAGGGTAGAAAAGGCATGAAGGTGTGGAGAAAAAGAACTGAGATGGAATCCTAGTTTCAGTAGCTGTTAGTTTTGTGACCCTGTAACTCTGTGGCCTTGTACCCTCTGCCTCAGTTATTTCATCTCTAAAAAGAGGGAAGGATACTTGCATTGCTTACCACACTTGGTTATTGTGAGGAAACTTCTTTTTAAACCTTCAAGTACTATGTAAAATGCAAACTCTTACTATTAGTATTGTCCACTTGTTCCTGTTGACAGTGTTCTGAGTGCTTCAAGCCTAGAACAGGAAATGACAAGGTGATGTCTATGCACTGTCCAGACTAGGCCAGTCCATCAGGACTACCTTGGAAAGGCACTGCAGACAAACTGGGAATTTGGACCAGAACAGAGTAGGAGGAGAAGCAGCTCAATGACATTTGGGAAGTGGAAAGTGCTTTCAGTGATCTCATCATAAAAAGCATCTTAACACGGATCTCCTGGGAGACAGCATGGAGTAGTGGATAGAGAGCCACTGTCACGGTAGCAGATGACAGTTATTGACCATGTGTCTCTGGGAAAGCCACTACTCAGTGGCCTCAATGACCCTCTAGGATCATACATTTGCAGAGCAGGGGCTGATCTGCATTGGTAGAGTGTGTTTCCTTATGGGGAGTTCCCCTATGGTAGTAAAATCACAGGTCCAGACTTCTGACTAAGAGGGCAACATGTTAGAACCCAAAGGAATACAGATCCCTTGCCAGACATAGCTATAAAGTTCAAAGTAACAATGACCAAGACAGCCAAAAAAAAATGGGTGTGAACTACACTAACCAGTGCAGGACCACATAAGAAGACTGAAGGAAACCCATGGAAGCTCTAAACAGAGATCAGCCAGGGTTATGGGAAGCCAAGTAGCCCAAACCCACTGTAGGAGATAGGGCCAGACACATGTCCACATAGCCCAGGCCTGACCTAGCACTCAGGCAGTCTAAGGCCAACTCAGAACCCAGGCAGCCCACACCTGAACAAGTTTCCAAATTGGATTCTTTGGAAATTAGAGTCAAACTGAAAGTAATGAATCCACAAAACAAGAAATATTAAAACAAAATCAAAAGGTTTGAAAAGGAAAAAACCAACCAAATGTTAAGATATTTCCTATCAAACAGAACAAGATACAAGATACTTCCTATCAAAAACAAAAACTGGCCAGAGTTATCTAAGAGTCACTGAGTTACCTAAGAATCTTGACTAATAAAAAAAACCTGGATTCCATTTTTCAAGAAATAGCAAAGGAAAACTTGACAGATTTATTAGAACTTGAGGGCAAAGTAAAAAGAAAAAGAATCCATTGAATTAATTCCTGAAAGAAATCCCAAAATGAAAATTCCTAAGAATATTATTGTCAAAATTCAGAGTTTCCAGATAAAGTAAAAATACTACAAGCTGCCAGAAAGGATTAGAAAGCAAACTCCAACAATATGCTCTTTCCAGTAAACTCACCTGAAACATAGGATTCATACAGCATTAAAATAAGGGACTAGAGCAAAATCTATTATGCTTCATGTGAACTTAAAAAAAACAACCCACAGTGATAACACTAATTGCCCCAGATAATGGGCTGGTAAAAATAGAAACAAAGAGATAAAAAATAAACATGATTATTTTTCCCTTAACTTTAACATTTTCTTTTTCCCCCAACTGCATGTTTTATGGATGCTGAAACTATGAAACACCCAGCTAGCAATTATCTACCCTGGAGGGGCAGCTAAGTGGTTTAGTGGATAGAGTAGCAGTGCAGGAGTCAGGAGAACCTGAGTTCAAATCTCACCTCAGACACTTGACATTCATTAGCTGTGTGGGCAAGTCACAACCCCAATTGCCTCATCTTGGGTCATCTGTAGTCATCTGGTCACTGGATTCAGATGGCTCTGGAGGAGACGTGAGAGTGGTGACCTGCACAGCCCTCCATTCAAAACAAAGTCAAGTGCAAGTCATGTCATCATTTCTCTAATGACATGGTCTTCTTTGGCAACGAAGGATGAACACATACTCTTCATCTAGCCTGGAGATAAGCTGAGTAAATACTGAGTTGAGTGGAAATAACCTGACAGTTAAGGCTATCCCAATCTGAAGCAACCCATCTTCAGAGACTAAAGATCATTAAACAAAGCTTGGTTTTCCCATGTGTCAGCTACATTTAGGCCAGCTCCATCCAAATTATGGCTTCTTTCTACAATATCACTGACAAATGGTAATCCAGCCTTCACTTGACTACCTCCAGTGATGGGGAACTCACTACCTTATGAGGCGGCCCATTACACTTTCAGATCCTTCATAATTAGAAAGTTCATTATGTTAAATTAGAAACCACTTCTTTCTGCAATTTACCCTCATTATTCTGAGATCCCAGGCCTGTAGTCGCAAGTAAAACAAGTCTAATCTATTTTACACATAAAAGTCCTCCAGATATTTGAAGACTGGGAAGTGACTTGTCCAGGGTCAAACATCTTTTGGATGGAAGAGCTGTTATGTGATTCCAGGTCATTAGATCATAAGTCTTACACTTGAATTAAGACTCAGGGAGATTAAGAGATCCACCCAAGGTCACGTAAGGGGTAAGCAGAAGAGGAAGGGTTTGAATCCAAGTCCTCTGATTCAAGAGTATGTGCTTTATCAGCTCCACCACCATGCCTGCCATACACACATTTGGATGATTTACTATTCTCCACATCCTGCCTCACTCCTTGGGATATACTCCAGCTTATCAATGTCTTTTCGCAATTGAATGTCTTTCCCTCTTACTGGAACTGAGCACCCTTCTTCAGAATCAGCTGGTACCTTTTCCAGGAGACCAGGCCTTGGAACAGAATATATTCAAGGAAAAAAGCCCTGATGCCCTCTCTCAAATCTCCCTTGATACATTCTTGTATCTCTGCCCTGGGTGGGGGCATGTGATGAGAGATAGGCAGGTCTCTACTGCTCTGGGCTTCAGAAATTTCTTGTTTTGACTAAGCCTCCTTTATGGAGCATCCATGTTTCTCAGTGGCTCTTCTCTTATTTCATAAGTTGGGCAATCAGGAGGTAGAGCAGAGTTGAGTCTTTCATCTGGCCAGGAGAGCATTATGCATCCCCTTATGGAGTGAGGGGAAGGAGTCATTAAGGGACCAAATATCCCTGGAACCTAGGATTTAGGAAAAACTCCTCCATCCAGATAGGACCAACCTTTGTGATCACAACAGCTACTACTTCTTTAGGATCTTGTGATTTTCAAAGTGTTTTCTTCTTAAGAACTTTGTGAAGGAGGTTGTGTAAAGGAAGAAATGGAGACCCAGGAAATGTGGCTTGTCTAGGGTCCTATAACTAAAAAAGGACCAGAGCTAGGAATGGGGAGCTGGGCACCAGGTTGCTTAAAGAGGGACAATCCAAAGCAAGTCAGAAACAGAGTAGGTCCAAACTCCCATGCCTGTCAAGAGTGGTATCATACCCATTAGTGAGTGCTATACTTACAGCCTGAGCAAGATAGAGAGACCTAGTATTCTCCCTCTCCTCTGCACCTCCCCCCCCAAAAAAAGAGGGAAAAAATGATTTAAGTTTTCCTGGAAATGGGAATGGATTTACACTGGGACATCTGTATACTTTCAACCCAGTCCTCCTTCTGGCTAGTAGCATATTTGCAAGATGTCTTTTTGAGACTCAAATCCAGGGCTCCTAGAATGCTAGATAGCCCATGGAATAATCTATTGAACCAGGTTATATCATAGAAACATAGATTTAGAGCTGGAAAAAATGATTATATATAATTATAACCAAATGATTATGTATAATCACTCCATAAAGAGGTGGCTAGGTAGCTCGGTGGATAAAGCACTGGAGACCTGATTTCAAATGTGGCTTTAGATAATTATTAGTTGTGTGTCCCTGGACAAGTTACTTAACCTCTGTTTACCTTAATCCACTGGAGAAGGAAATAGCAAACCACTCCAGGATCTTTGCCAAGAAAACCCATGTGAGGTCATGAAAAATAAGATATGACTAAATGACTAAATGACAACAGATCATAAGGCCAGTATGAGTCAGAGCAGGACTTGAACCTAGACCTTCTTGCCTCCTATGTGGGCCGTCTTTTCCATTATGCTTCCTTAATCAGACAGAAGCTAATATCTGCATGTTTTTTACAACCATGTCAGTTGTAGGTAAGCCAAACCCAAAGGTCCACTCAGCTTCATACAATGCACATTGATGCTTTATGGCTATATTCTATGCATTTACCTGTCAAAATAGCTTTTATGGAGAGAGGAGACATGTGGCATTGGCATATATTATCCATCTCTTGTCACACTAACCTGTTATAACAATAATAGATATGACGGCAATAAGCATTGAAAACTGAACGATGGTATTATAAAAGGATTATTTTTGTTAAAGAGGACCCTCTTTTCAGGTGATCTAAGTTTTAGCAGAGGGCTGATGTGGACTACTTCTGGTGTTCTCTTTCCTAAATTTTCTGAAACATTTTCCTTCAATACAAAATGGGGACAAGATACCTTTTATCTTATTTTTGTCAAAACTCCACTCTTGAAAAGATCAGTCTCTGAAGGGTATGAATAACTAATACGGTCATTCCTAGCAACCAAGGCATCTACTCCCTAACTAATTTGGGCGAGGTCCCACCCATATAGGACCCTGACTTTTGTACCTTGTAAACAGAAGTCAAACTGAATTGCTTGATGCTACCTAGCTGGAGAGATCCTGATGGGGCACCCAAATTCCTAGAGGGGGCTCAAACCTCATGAGTAGGCCATATTTAGCAAACCCCCTCCCTCTCAAAAGATGAAGTAATTGGTGGGGGTGCTGAGGACTCAATCCACCGACTCATTAAGTATCTAGCAATTAGGATTGCCTTTTCTTGCTTGGGGAGGTTCCAATAATATGCAGTTAGGAAAACAGATGGGCATTTCAGGTGCTGAAAGACCTTGCCTTTCTGTCTTTGGCTATCGACACTAACGACCATCAGTTTATTGATTATTAGCTGGCCTAATTTATTAATTGATCTTTCATACCCCAGACTTTGTCTCTTGGAATTTATTTGTAACAGGAAGGATGGCAGGAAAGAAGGAAGGAAGGTAGAAGAAAAGAAGAAACAAAAGAAAGAAATAATTATTTATTGTGTCTATTGTGTGCCAGGTACTATGCTAAGTACATTACACATACCATCTCATTAGATCCCCACAACCCAGGGAGGAGAGGTGCTTGTATTACCCTCTATTTTGCAGTTGAGGAAACTGAGACAAACATTAGTTAAGTATCTTTCCTAGGGTCATTTGTAGAATGCTTTTTGCTTTGTACAAATGATCATCTTAATATTATGATAAAACAGTGTATGCTTGCTCAAAAACAGGACCATGAAATTCCCCTTTAGGGTCAATTTTATCTGGCTCTAGTACTTTGATTGGGTACAGTCGAGATCATAACTAGAAACATGCATGGACTTAGACATCCTTCTTTAGATTATCTCCCATTCCACATCCCCACATTTACAGAAAGATTTCATGGATTAAATAACAAAGAGGGCAACGTGATGCCATATTCTCTTTGCAGTCTGCTTTGCTAAGCTGCATCTTATATGTTCATTGAAGTGCTTGTAGACCAATGGAGAAGAAAAGACTTAAGCAGGGGAAGAGGGGAAAGGGGAAAGAAGGTTACAATATTGTTTCTAAGTATTAGAAGGGCTGTCACATAGAAGAGGGGTTACATTTGTTCTTCTTAGCTCTGCTGGCAGAATGAGTAATGGATGGAAGTTAAAGGGGGTCACCTAGTTCTCTGCCCTAATCAGTGAATTAGAAGTCCAGGAGGTTTAGAAAGGATACGAGAGCCTGTCTGAGTAGAAAGAGATCAGAAGGGGATCCTGGCAATTTATACCCTACGGTCCTGTGTTCAGGTCACCCCCAGAGAGAGGAGTAGGTCCTAGATACCAGTCTAGGATCAGAGAGTAGAGAAACCATGCTTATGCATAAAGGCAAAACGAGCTTTTACGAACAGCTGGCAGAACTGCTTCATTGTTAGGAGGACGTAGAGGTCAACACTGGGAGAAAGCTTCCTGGGGACGAGTTATTTTAGTTATAGCATTATTATTGCCCCAGAGGATGAAGAAAGCAACTGACAAATTAGGGTAGGGACCCTGAAGCTCCGGAGGAAGATATACTGCAAATTAGGGGCGGGGGAGGGGCCTTTCCTATTCTGGAAAGCTAAGGGTAAGCACAGAGCTTTTCTTCCCTTCTCCCCCAGGGCCTGTGGTCATCTGGTCTAGAAGGACTCTTCTAGGATGTGGAAGGGGACCCGAAATGTCAGTTCAGATAGGAGCTTGGGGCTTCAGTTTGAGAAGTTAGCCAGTCAACAAGTGTTTGTATTTACTAAGTGTCAGGTACTGTGTTCAGCTATAGCGATACAAAGAAAGGCAAGAATATGATCCCCACCCTCAAGGAGATTATATTATGAGGAAAACAACATGGAAACAACTATGTATAGACAAGATATATATATTCTATATATATACATATACACACACACAAAATAGATTGAAAGTAATCTCAGAGCATATAATCTCCTTGAAAGCGGGGACCTCTTCCATTATCCTCTGAAAAACCTGTTCTATTAGGCAACAAACTAGATTTCATCTTAAATCTTTTCCTTTCTTGTTCCCTCCATCTTCTTGGGTTCATTGAGACTTGACTCTCTCCTGCTGATGTAGCTTCCACTTATACCCCCCAACATACTGATTGTGGTAGGGGAGTGAGATTACTTACTTCTTTCTCCTCATTGTCACTTTCAGGCTCTCCCTTTCCCACCATCTCTTGGGAATCTCTCCTCTTTTGAAGTTCATTCAATCTATCTTTATCACATTCAAGATTCTGGTAGCTGTTGTCTATAGACTCGAGAGCACTCTCCTTCCTTCCTCCACAAGTCTAGCACCCAGCTCTCCTCCCCAACTCCTGTCCTAATTCTAGGAGATTCAACGCACATATTGACATGTCCTCAAACACCTTAACCTTACAGGCCTCAATTTACTTATTCCCATGACCTGCTGTAGCTGCACACTAAGATACCTTTGATCTTGCCAGTGCCCAGAAGTGTTCCACATCTATGATAATGAACTCTAAAATTCCTTTATCTGATCATAGTCCATTTTCTTTCTACCTTGTCCTTTCAACTCCAAACCCTGTTCTTTGCACTGTGACCTCCAGTTCTTCTGCCCCTCAGTTCCTTCCCAGGTCATTATCCCTACACTAGGTACACTCTCCCTTTTCCATCTTGACCCCTTGGTGAACCAGACCAATTCCACATGGTCCTCTTCTCCAGTCTCTTGCCTTTTTATCCTATCAAAGATCTCACTTGCCAAATTCCAGCCTTGGATTACTTCAACCATCCTCTTTCTTCACTCCTATTGACATACTGCTAAAGGAAGCTGGAGAAAGTTATGAAATTGAAACTGTGATACGAGGGTCCACTGCAAGTTTATGGTCTATAATTTTAAATGGGCCCTCACTATTAACAGGCAAGCCTTTTATCCCTCTTTAATCAATTTATGGACAACTAGATGGTGCAGTGGATAGAGTGCTAGCCCTGCAACCAGGAGTTCAAATATGGCCTCAGACACTAGCTGTGTGACCCTGGACAAGTCACTAACCCTGTTTGCCCCACTTTCCTCATCTGTAAAATGAGCTGGAGAAGGAAATGGCAAACCACTCCAGTATCATTCAGGAAAATGCCAAATGGGATCATAAAGAGTAGGACATGATTTAAAAATAAATAAAAAATTTTAAAAATGATTTTAAAAAATTTAAATTTCAAAATTTTAAAAATTAAAAAAAATGAAAAACAACAATCAGTTTACAATCCTACTCCCCACAGCAGCTTTTCCAAACCTTTTTATTCCTCCTCAAATTTCCCACAATCCCCTCCCCCACCCTCTTCTTACTTCAGATTTTACTGAAAAAAATGCGATCTTCTTTAATCCTTCTACTCTTCTCACATTATCCAGATACCTTTGGTCACTCTCTCTTCCTTCATCCCTGTTTCATATGAAAGGGTGAGGTGGCCTTTCTTCCTGCTAAGGCCAACCCTTACTTGATCCCATTGATATCCAAGTGGTCCCATTCCATCCCTTCGTCAACAGATTACTCCCTCTACCATCCCTACTCTTTCACTAATGTCAGTTGCTCTCTGACTACTGCCTGCTCCTTTACTGCCTACAAACATGTTCATGTTACCCCATCATCAAAAAACCATCACTTGATCTATCCATTCTCACTAACCATTGTCGAATATCTCTCCCACCTTTTATGGGTAAACCACCTGAGAAGATCATCTACAAAGGTGCCTCACTTTCTTTTCTCTCATTTTCCTCTAACTCATTGCAGTCTGGTTTCTAACCTCATCATTCAACCAAAACTACTCTCTCCCAAGTTTCCAGTGAGCTCTTAAATGCCAAATCCAATGGTCTTTTCTCAGTCTTCATCCTTCTTGATCTCTCTGCAGCTATTAATCCTATCACCTTCCCTCTCCTGGATACTCTCTTCTGGATTTTCAGGACAACTACTATCTCTTGGTTCTCCTGTCTGTCTGACTATTCCTTTTCTGTGTCTTTTGTTGGATCTTCACTCACATCATACCCACTCACCATGAGTGTTCCACAAAACTCTTCCTTGGATCCTTCTCATCTCCTTCAATATTATTTCACTTGGTGATCTCATCATCTCTATGAAGAAGTCTCTTGGATCTATTTATCTTGCCTTAACCTCTCCCTGACTGCCAGTATTACATTTCCAACTTCTTATTAAACATCTTGAACTGACTGTCCCATATATTTCTTAAACTTAATGTCTAAAAATGATCAATTATCTTTCTCCCCAACCTCTGCCCTATTCTTAAGTTCTTATTACTATCAAAAGTCCTGATCCTCCCCTTCTCCCAGACTCAGAACCTAGGTGTCCTCCTTGACTCATCACTCTCATCCCCCATATATAATCAGTTAAGTCCTGTCATTTCTCCTTCACATGGATATGTCCTTCTCTGTCCTCTGACACTGTTACCACCCTGGTTCAGGCCCTCATCACTTCAGGTATGGACTATTGCAAAAGCCAATTGGTTGGTCTCCCTCAAATCTCTGTCTATCCCAATCCGTTTTCCTCTCAGTTGTCAAACTGATCTTCCTAAAGCACAGGTCTGACTTCTATTTCCCCTTTTAATAAACTTTAGTGGCTCCTTCTACCTCCAGGATCAAATATAAAATCATCCATTTGATGTTCAGAACTCCTTGAGATTGATGGGCTGGATTGATCTCTTTTTCTTTTTCCATTTGTTCATAATTCTGAGTTCTTGGAGAGGAAACTCTACCAAGGCAGAGCAGCAAGTATTCTTAGTTTCCTAGATGTTGAGAGATTAAGTGATTTAACCTATGTGTCACCTATAATCTCCCTGAGACTAGCCCTCTATTCAATATTCCAGTTGCCTCTCTCATATGATTTATATAGGTACACATACAATTACTGGTAAATTTATTAATTTATCAGAAATCATGTTAACCTGATTAATAGAAAGGATATTCTGTCTTTTCAGTGGTGAAATGCCTGTAATATAATACAATACTATTGTTTTTAGTAGGTTTTTTTTGGGGGGGGGGAGAGTTATAGTTACTAAGGAAAGGTGATGCAGCAGGTCCACAGAAACCCTCTGCTTACTTCCTGGTGCTTATGGTTGCCTCTGACACAATTAGAGTCTAACACTTGAAAGAGGGGGAAGACAGAGTCTTACTGGAATACTTGTTCTTCCCCCTGTAGTATAAAAATGAGCCAAGATGCCCATTTCTCCTTAACTTTCAGATTAGAGTTCAGTAAAGCCATGGGAATAGATTCCAGATCTCTCCCTCATCCTGACAGCAACAACGGCAATTTGTAGGATTAGTGTAGGGGGAGCCTGAAGGGAGTTCCTGCATTTGTAGCTCTTTGACACCATCTTTTATCTTTCAATTTATTTTTTTGAGCCCAAATCAGAGACCAGAATTCCAGAGAGTGGATTCTTGCAGGGGGTGTCTGGAGTGTGTGTGGGGGTGTGGAATGGGGAGAAGGGATAGTGAGGGTGTAGATGGTACTTTCTAGGTAATTAATTCTAAGTTCTAGAGTTCCCAAGCTGAGAGGGAGAAACATACCACCAATATAGTCGCTCAGCTGGAGGATTAGAGTCATATCACCAAGTCAGGGGCTAGAACTGGAGATCTGGACCTTGATAGTCTTTCCTGCTATTGCTATGTTACTCAGACACCATAGGTCCAACGAGATTGTAAATTCTTTGTGAAAATTCAAATTTTATGTGGATTTATTATTATTTTTTAATTTCTGCAAGGTGTCTCACCCATCAAAGAAGATGGAGTATCTAGAATCTGTAGTTTAGGATGCAATGGGCCAAACTATTTTTTCCACACATCTGCTGTCTTTTCATCAGTTTTCAGATCAGAGCATTCTCCCTAACAGTTTTCTTAAGACTGGATGAATTGTCCTTTTGGAGTTTCAAATAAACATTGACTGGCCTCTCGTTCAGCTTGGTAGAGATCTATGTGGGTAGAGTCTTGTTGGTTGAATGCTTTAATTAAGGAATTTGTTTTTCAATATATTAACATCTATCTTGAGGCCTGACAGGAAGCTTTCCCATTTGCTTCTGGGAGGTTTCTTGCATTTAGATTTTGTGACCCTGATCTCAGTTATTTTTTCTTGTTCTTGGAACTTTTGAGAGCTGATAAGCTTTCAAATGACTTCTGCTTTTCATGGGTCAGGGACACAGATCAAGATCGTTGTATAGAATTTGTCTTTATGATATTCCATTGCACCAAAAGTAAATGTTTTCTGAGTGGTGTCCATGCGGTGAGATGGTTTTCTTTATATCTGGAAAACTGGCTGGATTTAGTCTAGGAAAGAAATGAAATATGTCAATTTTTGTCCAAATTGCACCTTTCTCTGACCTATTCTTGTTCCCTCAGGTATTTGCTACAGTATATAATATCCTAAGAATCTCATTTTTTCAGTAAACTTGTCCATTTTTTGTATCTTTAACTATCAGCTCATTGACAAAAATGAGATGGTTTCCAGTGTCAAATAACAATAATGTGTTTTCCCTCAGTAATCTATTTATCCTCTGTGCAATCTGGAATTCTTGTTTGCTTAAATTAGTTGAACCAGTGAGCATCTAAGGGAAAAAAAGTTTAGCGTTTTACAACTTGCAGATTTTCAGAGTTGGAAGGCATCTGAGGTTATCCATTCCAACTTTTGCCTGAACAGATCTCTAGTTCGGAACTGCACTTCAGTCATATTGCCAGTAGGACATTGCCATCTGGATATCTGCTGTCATTTCAAGCTCAGAAACTGTCTGTGTTCACTTGATTGCTTAACCACTCTGAGTCTCAGGTTCCTAATCTATGAAATGAGCATGGGAGTAAGAGGTGGAGGCTGGTCTAAATGACTTCCAAGTTTCCTTCCAGACTTAAAATTATATTTAATTTTATCCTATTCTATGAAATTTCTTTTATATTCTTTAACTCTTGTCTTAATTGACAGTTTAACATTTAATTTTCTCTAATTTTTCAGGGTTAGTTTTATTTCCACATTTGTACCCTAATTTTTTTAAAGGCAGAGGTCCATGTCGTAAACTTCTTTTGCAGCCTCTTATAAACTCTAGCGCTGAACCTAAGAGGTGCTCCGTGTCTTGTTTCATTCGTTGCTGTCCCTTGGATCTGGAGAGATATTTAGTCTTAGATCCCCTGTGGCAGGTCAGGGATGGATGAAAAATGTATTCTGCCTGTGCACCTGCCTTGTCGCTTTCGCTTATTATAATGATCAATACAGGTCAAAGGTAATATTTCATTAACTGTTTTATAGCCACTCCTAGTCTCATGTCTCTACCTCATTTTGAAGTCTAGTTTTTATCGAGCAAGTACATTCCAGCTGAGTTTCAAACTGCAAAATGTTTCTACTGCAAAAATTTCCATCATCACCAGATGGAGTACAGGTACCAGTCAGTTCTGCATAACTGAGCTTCTGCCTGAAATGTGGCCGAGATCAGAGAGAAGCGACAGCTTGACCCGTGGTTATTTCCAGGTACTACGTACGGCACACTTGTAACTAGCAAGGCTCCTCTTACTTATGGTTTAGACAGCTTCCGCCCCAACCCTGGATTCAAGGTTGTCCGGCATAAAACAGGAAACATGACTTTCCCCCTTCCCTGTTTAACCTAACTCCATCCTATTAGATAACCTAACAGTAAATGATAGTAATTGTGACGACAATATTAGTAATTATAGCTAACATTTATGTAGCACTTGCAATGTACTGGGTACTGCGCTAAGTATTTTACAGTGATTATCTCACTTGATCTTCACACAACCCTGAGAGGTAGGTGCTATGTTATTATACTCATTTTATAGATGAGGAAACTGAGGCAAGTAAAAAGACTTGCCCAGGGTCACACAACTAGGATGTGTCGGAGGCTGGATTTGAACTCCCATTCCAAACCCAGTGCTTCATCTATTCACTGCACTACCTAGCTACCAGGTAAGCATTTCCAACTGGGCAGAAAAAGAGAAAATCAAGAATGACAGTCCATCCCAGACACAGTTGTATTAAAAAAACAAAACCAAAAGAGCCTCTTTAATAATGTTAAAAATCATCAGGTTTAACAGATTAGTCCCACATTAAGACTAACTGACAAGAAATGCCTTGTTCTCTCCCCTTCTCTTTCCTGACTCATTCTACCTAGCTAGCCTACACAAACAAGTAGGGCACTCAGGCCTGCTCACACTCAGACGAGTGTGTGGCTTTGCTACTGGACCCCAAGCTCTTGGCTCAAATTCTCTGGCTGGCAGTTGGTACCCTAGCCAGTGATCTGGACCCCTTGCTTCTCGCCGAAATCCTAGGTCCCTGATTTCTTTGGTCTGCGGTCCTGACTGTTCATTGTTCAATCTCTTTGCCTAGTTCCTAACCCAGCTTTTCCTGATTTTTCTAAACTTGATCTCTTGTCTACCTATCCCCAGAGGATCCCCTTGCTCTTCTTCTATCCGGTGCCTTAGCTAATCTTTCAAGGTTGGACTTGTAGTCCATCTACAATATGCAGCACCGACCAGGCTCCAGTCCTAAATGGCCTCTTAACTGGGCTTTCTTCTGCCCTCTTCCCAGAACTCTAGTATGATTCCAACATAGCAAACAAAAACAAAAATAAAGTAAGGTAAAATATCTCACCCACTCCCCTTTTCTCTCACTCACTCCTTGTACTTCTGCATAATTTTTAGTCTACTCTCAGTCCTTGGAACAAACTTGATAGGTGAATTTCCACTTAAAAATTCATTGCTGTAGTACTCAGAGTACTGCCTTTTAATTCATGCCATGATAAGGGTTTTACATCGGTCTTAGGTCTAGTTCGTTTACTAGATATATGTCTTTAAACAAGTGTCTTTAGTTGGTCTTCAGTTTCCTCATCTCTGAAGTGAACAGGTAGGGCTAGAAATTCCTTCCATCTTTAATATTCTAAGGTCTAATACTTTGGAATGGTTCTTTACTATGGAGATTATTCTTTCTTTTCTTTACCTAATTTTAAACATTCACTTATTTTTCCTTTCATCTTCAATCTGTTTTAATCAATTCCTAATTTAATTTTCTCTTCCACTGCTGTAATGTTCCTTATATTTCCCTTAGAAGAATACTGGTTATAATAACTTTTTTCCTTCTTACTTTACAGGAAGTAAAACCAGGTTAACTATTTGATCCTAGTTATTTCATTTACAGTTATATATTTCTAGTTCATATAAATGATTTATAATTTCACATGCTGTAAACATAATGTCTGCCATATGTGGTCAAAAATTAACACTGGTCCCATGCAAGTAATCAAGCAGCAAGGCCTAGTTTTCCATTTCATAGAGTTGCTGTTATTTTCTGTGACTTTGAACTCTCTTCCTTTGTCAACGGGTACTCTTTTATCCCCCCCTGAGATTCTCTTCTTGAACACACAATTTCATAAACCTTGATTCCATATGGAAAGAGTGAATTCAGTGAATTTCAATGAATGGAAGAATTTAATTGACCTACCGGTACTGGATGTCTATGTTAGACTGATGTTTAAATAGTTGCTTCATTTGAGGGCTTTGTGTTCTCTGAGCACTTTTCACAACAGGGAATAAGAATTGA